>VDFB02270651.1:752871706-752890835 GCA_007258455.2 Sequoia sempervirens | reverse complement strand
AAAAATCGACATCAAACTTCATGTTGTTAGCTCTCATTTCGCAAAAGGAATTAGCAAAATAATTTTATTTGGGTCAAAAAGTGTTGTCCATACACCTGCTTGGTATGGTAAAAACCAGGGACTTTTAAAAAGTGGTTTTTATAGATCCCTATCAAATTTAATTTCTATAATCTAGGTATTTTAATAATTTACATATTTGGAAACTAGATTCAAATTCTAGATTTCTTATCTTTGACTTTTAAAATTCATTGTGTGTAAGGGTGCTGCCTCAAATTTTTTGGTCCAAAAGGTGTGACAAATTAAGAAAAACAGTGGAAAATAAATTAATTAAAAAGAACATTAGAAAATATAAAAAAATGTGATAACAAGATATATGATAAAGAAATAATAAATATATTAATTCTAATACACACGAATTAAAGAACACTACTATCTTGCATTACAGTGACAATGCATTAAAAAGACTAAGAAATTAAAAGAGACTAAGCTAAAAAAAATGATAAGAACTTAAGCAATCAAAAGAGACTAAACCCAAAGGTATAATAACTTAATATAAAACAAAACTAAAATGAAATTAAAAGAAAACTAAATGAAATAAATATATTATATTGTTAATATTTTTGTTAATATATATAATAATAGATATAATGAGGCAAAATAAATTATCATGATTAAATCATTAAAATAAGGTGAAAAAATAAGACATGGTGAGAAAATTAGGGACAAAATTAGAGATTAAAATATTATAGTTAAATTATATAAGTTGGAATAAATAAGAGGAACAAAAAATATATATAATGACACTACCATTAGGAAACCTCAAGTGAAACAATCCTTATAAAAGACCACCCCACCAATCTCAATCGTGATGAAGGATGGCATCTTAGCCCATCTTCGCACCCCTTGCACCCCTTATTAACTCCCTCCTAGATGCATTCTCATCCTTCATAATCTATTCCTTCCCCTCTTTCCTCCCTTCCCTCTTTCCCTCTAACCCCTCTACTTACATTTAATTGTTTGATTTTATATATTTGTTACCATCAAGGGGTGGCCTTTGATATTATTTTGTGTTCCTCTTATTTATTCCAACTTATATAATTTAGCTATAATATTTTAATCTCTAATTTTGTCCCTAATTTTGTCACCTTATCTTATTATGTCACCTTATGTTAATGATTTAACCATGATAATGTATTTTGCCTCATTATATCTGTTATTATGCGGAAGGCGTGTCCTATATGAGCTTTCAAAGCTCATTTTTTCCTTCAATGGTTAAGATGGAGTTACACAGCATGATTGACAGGAAAATGATTCTCAGCCGTCCATTTTTTGCCACTTTACGACTTTTTTTGCCGTTTTCCGACTGTTTTTCGCCATGTTCTGCAGCCTAAAAATGAGGTGCATGGGGAAAATAAAGTTTAGTTTGTGGTATCTCGGGAGTTTCGAACATAGTGACATCACCAGTCTGCAAACAATTAATATATAATTTAAGATTCTTGTCCGTTGATATTAAACTGTAATAAATCTATTATGATGGCAAAAGTTTAGCTCTTGTCCTCACTCTTCAGCTTTAAATATTTTATTTTTATTGTAAAATAAAATTTGTCATTGTATCAACATAAGATATACTTTGCAAAAAATTGTAAAAGAAAAATTGCTTCACCGTCATATAATCTATATGTTATGTGAAATATTTAAATTTTATTATAAAAATTTAAAAAAATAAAGTTTCGACAAGGGTTTTAAAGTATGTTTATTTAAATGAAAATTACATTCAAGATCCTATCTTAATAATGAGCACATTTAGGTTTTAAAATAAAATGGAAATTATGACAAAGATCTTATTAATGAGCAAATTTAGGTTTTAAAATTACAACATCCTTTACCCTTCGTAGTTAAAATGAAAATTACATCCTAATAACGAGCACATTTAGGTTTTAATATTATGACATCCTTTCCCTTATAAAATATAATAAATAATTAGTTTTAAATATATAATAATTATTATATAATAAAAATTAAAAAAAAAATAATACTAATATTAAAATCATTTTCTAAATGACCTATCAATTGATCTCATTTACTACACAAATGTGTGCAAATAAAAACCAATTTTTCCCTAATTCACCTTCCACACCTCTTCACCATACCCATTGCACAAGGTGCCATAGCTAGTTCTATCTATTAACAAAAATATTGACAATATAATATATTTATTTCATTTAGTTTTCTTTTAATTTCTTTTAATTTCATTTCATTTCGGTTTTATATTAAGTTATTATATCTTTGCGTTTAGTCTCTTTTGATTGCTTGAGTTCTTATCATATTTTAGCTTAGTTTCTTTTAATTTCTTAGTCTTTTTAATGCATTGTCATTGTATTGCAATATAGTAGTGTTCTTTAATTTGGTACTTATTAGAATTAATATATTTATTATTTCTTTATCATAGATCTTGTTATCACATTTTTTTATATTTTCAAATGTTCTTTTTAATTAATCTATTTTCATATTAGTTTCATTATTTCTTCATTGAATTATTATTCAATATATCTTTATCGTAATTTTATCCTTGCAATTTTTTATATTTACCCATTAGTTATGTTGATCTTACTTGTTTTAATCAATATTTATTTTAATTTAATTAATTTATTAACTATTTCTTTTTCCTTAATTCTTCTCTTTCTTTTGACTATTTTTCCTTCCTAGTTGTTTCTCCTACCTTCTCCAACCATCTATTCCTCTCCATTTTTCGGTCCTTACCCCACCTTTCCCCCCAAATCTTCTTAAGACCAACTCTGCAATGTATTTTATTATTTTCCTCTTCCTCATGATGAATCACTGAGTGTGATTCGAAACATCGATACAAATAAAGAGACAAAGTTGAATCCAAAAATTTTCATTACTAATCTCATGCGTTGTGGAAAAATCATTCCTACTATATTAATATTTAATCGACCTTATTAAAAATCAGCTTGGGAAAAATCATTTGTGCCACACTTTTTCAAATTAGCCAGCTTGTGGCTATGAGTAAAACCATGTCACTACCATCTTAGCTATCAACATCATCCAGATACAAGTGGCAATCTCCAATTAGTTCAAATACTCAAGGTTCCAACAGTGACTCAATAAAATATAAGCATGTCCCAAGATATCCTTAGTTGATCAATCTTGACTTGTCAATGCTATGTTTTGTAACTAGTTAAAAATACGTCAAAATTGCATAGAACTAAAAAGATATGGTCTAACTCTAGCCAGTTATAAATTAATGGGTAACTGTAACTCTACACATTTGAGAAATAAATTATATTAAATGGGTGTTGATTGTCATAATGGATTTCTCCATACAGAAAGATTCAATAGATAGCTTAAGTGCATAGACACAAAAATTATCACAAATTTGCTCAAAGGCACTGAGAAAATTCATTAGGTGGGGGCAACACTTTCTGTGGTGGGATTTGTATTGGCTAAATTTAATCAGATGTCTAACAACAAGAGTGAGCGCTTTGAAATTTTGAAAGCTATGGTTAATCTTGGGAAAGAAATTCTAGAGTTAGATGATCAAATGCGAGCATAAGCAAAAATGTGAGATAGTTGAGTGCTTCATTGTAGGATGCAACATCTACACCTACTAACTTGTAACCACCAAAATTTTCATGTGAGTTCCATTATTTAGAGCAGTTTTATTTGGGAAAAATAAAAAAGTCAATTATGTTTGAGTTAAAGTAGTAAGAAGTAGACCTAAAATTTGACAATAATCCATGCTTTTCACGATAAATTAAAATCAAATTAAAATAAGATTTTAGTTGTCTAAACATTTTAATTAGTCGATATGCTACTTATAGTGTGAGATTTGAGTCTTAAACAAATCCTCATGCAAACTATTATTGAGTCATTTGAAAACAAGTTTCAACTACACTTTAATGATAAAATAGTTGTCATTTAATGGTAAAAGCCTCCAAAATTCAAAACTAGAAAGGAGGGTAAAATTTATTCAATCAAGAAGAAATACAAAGCAAGGGGCATCAAACAGCCCTATCAAGATCCACTAAATGATCTAAATGTTGAGACAAACCTAGAGGTAATTGACCCTTATCTACAATATTCTAGTTTTGTATTTGATCAGAAGCCCATTTTGCCAAACAATCTGCCACACCATTCCACTCCCTAGGGATATGAGTGAAAGTAACAAAATCCAAAGAAGCACACAAATGAAGAAGCTGGTCAACCGCCAAGACTAACTGCCAACTAACAGTGTCAGAATGTTGCCGAGTCAACAAATGCACCACCACTTGTGAATCAGATTCATAAATGAGCCTGTGCCATTCAAGAGCACAAGCACACCCCACAACAAATAAAATAGAAAGAGCCTTCATCAAATTATTAGTATGATGACCTTTGTAAATAGAAAAAATAAATTGAACATTCTCCAAGCTATCTCTACCCACTTCACCAATGCCAGTAGGACTAGGGTTACCCCTCGAAGACCCATTTGTATTGATTTTTAGATTGCCATCCAACGGAGGACTCCACCTCCTTGCCCTATTTATCTTCCGAAGAGGGTGTCTGCATCTATTTCTCATAAGCTAGCCATGAGGAGGAGGAAGATGGAGACATGAGTAGAAATAACATCTTCAAGATCCACACCTCCGTTCACATTTTGCCAAAACAGATTCCCTCAAAGGTGGAGAATTTTCCACCACAAAGTGGTGGGCCTCCAAAATTTTCACTTATCACATAAAATCCAAATAAATATTGATTTACCAATTGGGTGGGAACATTCTATTTTCATTTGCGGTAATTTTTTTTCAATTTGATGCTTGAATTTCATTTTTCATGTGCATTGCTTTATGTTTGTAATTTGCATACAAATATTTCAAAAGATAATAGGTAATTTCTTTAAGGAAAAATATAGATTTGTCTAAATCTATTTCATTCCATAATTTAGCACATATTATTAATTGTGTAATCTAAATTTTAATTGAAGGTTGAAATTTTTTTTTTTTTCTATATAAAAAACAAGCAAGGCTTAAGTCTATTTAATAAACTTATTAGCCGATAGGCTATATTATGGATGAGGTTTTGGCCTAAAACAAGTCTCACGCTCTGAGACTACCATGGTTTCAGGCCAAAGTTTAGTGGTTTGGTGGGAAGTGAAATGGCTTTCCACGTTGCAGTTATGAAAGGACACGCATACTTTGTCAAATAAATGAAGACATCCTAAAAGTCAAAGATGCAGATGGGCAAGGCCTTTTGTATAAAGTGGTTGAAGGAAGCGACCATAATTGAGCATAGCGATCTGACATTGCTACGTGTGGCAGCTTCAGCAAGCAGAAAGTTTATAGCGGATTTATTGTGAGATTCAAGTGTGGCTGTAGGGAGATATAGTGGAAGTCCATCCTTGGAAGTCTCTAGTCCATCGTTGGAAATTCATTGAACTGCAAAATAACCCACCTCTAGCTGGTAATCCATATCCTACCGCTGTCTGCATTTATTATCAGATTTGAATTCTCGAGAATTGTAAATATCAACTTCCAGCTGGTAATCCACATCCTATCTATCGATCAACTCCAGCTGGTAATAAAAATCCTACCCACATTACTAATTTCAATCCTCTTCATTTAATGATGTCGGCAAATATCTGGCGGCTGATTATCCCTACAAAAAGAATGAACATGCTTTGAATGAGACTTATCATTGGAAGCAGAAGAAGATATTTCTCACCAACACTGAAGCAGAGGGCAGACAAGATCTCAGGCAACGAAATTTATCAATCCATGGTAATATGTAGCTTCTATTGTAGTTTATCTCTTCTATATTGCACAGTTTTCCTGATCTGCACACATGCTTCTACAAGGAAAATGAATTCATATTCTTGTGTTTAATTCGGTTGCATATTGACAAATTGAATCTGCCTCTCATCATTGTTATCAAGCTTGCTACGGTTATCCAAAGAAAGATATATTTTGTAGAACTCTTGAACAGTTACACTGTCTGCCTTACCACTGTTGTGTTGTTAAGTAGTCCAAGAAAGATGCACTAATGACTCTTCACGACCATCTTTCTTTTCTCGTCAGGTATGTGCACATATGTTGCAAACCCAAATACACGAAGATGGGCTACTGTTGGTTTGATCCCCAACCAAACTTCTTCTAGAGTTTTTCCAATCAGTGCCTTGATTTGAACTCTATTTCCAAGGTATGCTGCAGTAGCAACTACATCAGCCCAAAATAATCTTTGATAGTCTAGCATGGTTCAACATATATTTGATTTATAAAAAAAAACTTGATTGACAGGGTCGTCTGTCAAATTTGGGCATTAAGTCGAAGGGAAAGAAAAATTATTAGATGTATGATAGCTTCTTTTTGTTTGTTTTCTTCCATGACTTTTTGGGAAAAAAACCATATTTTTTAGTCTTGTAGATTTCATACATTAGAGCAGACAAAAGTAAAATAAAGTAGATGCTCTCATTGTTCAAATGTTTCTCTGCACATATTGGTTTAAACATCAAATTTGTGCAATTAGATAGATTTCAGACAAAGATGAAAAGTTAAGTTTATGCTAAAGCATTTTGATCTAAAGACGGGACTACAAATCTGGGACCCAAAGAGAAGTAATGCCACTTGCAAAACGAAATAAGAGTATAGGTTACAAACCAAAAATTGTGAACGTCAATCTTCACCTTTACTATAGCCCCTTATGCCAAATATCAAAAGTAGAAGCAACAAGAAAATGTCTTTGGACTGAGTTTTGCTTCATCAAATAGCTTTAGAAGCAACAAGAAAGTGTCTAAATTCAATCATATACCATTACTGGACCAAATTGGTTTACCACTGATGGAGAATCCAAAACCCCTCCTACCTCTAGATGTAACAAAACAAGGCAGCTGCATGGCAACACCTGGAGGCCCTGGAGAAGACTCTTCAGCTACAATCAAGATGATTGACAGCAAATCAACCGCATGCAAAAAGATGAAATAAGGTTAGTCAGATTGGAACAGAGCAGTCAAAGTCTCAACATAATCACTATGATAAACTTATTATGCTATTTATCAGGGCTTATATCTAGATGAAATGATGTTCATAGACTTTGTGGTTTTAACACAATATCTATTCTAGTGATATTGACAACAAATTAGTTTTTCTTTTATACCAACGTGATGATTATAAAACTGTTGCGTTGCTTGATGATCTTCTAATACGAAAGAAGTCTGTGATTTTAGAGAACACTGGCTCCATTTTGGCACATGCAAGGAGGATGCTGGCAAAGGTTGTCGCGTCTAGCTTTACACCTACCAACTGCATTTGCTTTAAAGTTTATGAAGCCTTTACAACAAATCCATTTTGCGTATATGCTTCAGTCATGGCATTCTCAGCAACCTTTCCCACGTTTGAATTTATTTTACAACCTTAAAATCTTTTTTCTAGCCCCCCCTGCCTGGTAGATATGCGTGCAAAACATGGATGCCTAGACAAGGCATGCCAGCTGTTGGAAATTCTACCCTTCATGTGGCGTCCATGCCTCCATGGTCTGCCAGAAAAACAAAAATGTGCCAGTTGTTTTACTTTTTATTTATTATCTCTTCTTCTATTCTCAATCGACATTCATACTTAAACTCTCACTGACTTTAAATATTATTATTTATTCTGTAATTGCGTATTCCAACTTTACTCTCATTGACTTTAAATATTATTATTTATTCTGTAATAGCCTATTCAAAACTTTACAATCCATGTAAAATATTCTTATACTATAATTCTGTTCTAGGTTAATACTCCCTTCTTGTACTTGAATGTTTACTTCTTTTCTTGCACTTGGACATATTTTTACCTCTCTCGTATTCAACCTGGCTAACAAGAGAATGACAGAATATATATATATATATATATATATATATATATATATAACGAATCAAACTAATAACATTGCCATTTAAATATTTTATATATTATATTGATTTCATGGTAAATTTTTCTAATAATTGGTTAAGGGAGAGAGGCCTATAGTGGAGCACCCTAACTTTGCGTTTCTCAATTAAATAATATAAAATATTAGAAAAGGGCCCTCTTGAGGGTTTTTTTTAATGTTATTAGATGCCACAATCTGATTGGATTGTATGGTTTTTATACTTTTAGAATAATTATTAATATGTTTAAAATATTTGAACCTGTTTGTGGAGTTTAATATTTAATGTGTTCAAAAGAATTAATTTCCACCGCTTTTGGCGAAGAATGAAATCATAGCTTGTAGTTGATGTAGAGATTAGATATAAATGGCTAGATGTTTATGACCGAATATTGATTTCTGAAAGGATTTATAATGTTTTCTCCCCATTAAATATATTTATTACTTCAAAAAGTTGACTCTAGTAGTGTTTATGTTGTGTTAGATCTTAGATCAAACTGTTCACATGCATTATACAGTTAGTATCTTTTTTTATAATTATGAACTTTAGTGAAAACAAAGTAGTATCTTTGGAGTGTATTGCTTCATTGGAGCTAATTCTAACATAAAAATAAAATAAAATTGAATGAGTTAATTCAATAATACATCCTTAGGAGGAATAGCTATAGCACTGGGTGTTTCTATTGAAATAAGTAGTTAAGTTTTCTGTTTATTATTATTTACATTAATTATAGGAATGATTTTTGAATTCATTTATAGTAATATAGTTAGTTTTTCAATTTAAAAGTTATAGTTAATGATTTATTTACAATATAATATCCATTAGTATCAAATAGTTATCAATTGGATATTTAGTTGTTTGTATAGTTATTGCTTGATATTAAATATAATTGTCTTTTTAAAAATAATATTAGCAATAATTATTCTTCATAAGTAGAATTGTTAAAAATGATAAATTACCACTTAAAAAACACATATATTATTGGAGCATAGGGTTAAACACTGACACAAAACATATATTATTGCAGCATAGGTTGTAAGATACAACTCAACATCGTCAATTAAATAGCAATGGATATTATTGACATCTCCAGTAGTTCCAGTGGGCCAATGTTGTCAGCCAATTCGACACCGTCAATCAATGCAAATCAAAACTCTACAAGTCAGATACAAGATTTTGCAAATGACATTACAGTTAGTTGCCTGGACTTGCTACAACAAGCGAAGGCCACTGTTCAAAACATGCAAAGTGTCCAAGATTTGGACATTCAGTCAATGGAAGTAACAGTACATGAGTTCCATTCAACTTGTGAGAAGTTGAGTTCATTTTGTACTTTCCTTCGTGAAATGAAAGCGGACGAGTTCTACGGACAAGGTGGCTCTATCTACATTAAAGAAGCGTTCCAAAATTACTTGAACCATCCCTAAGATACATTATCACTATAAATGTGGATATAGTAGTTGATATAACGATATAACTTCAGCTTTTACCAACTTATGGATAGTTGGATATTTTGTAACTCCCTTAAACAAATGTAAGCTCCAATATACTATGAACAAGGCACTTCTCCTCGCAATAAAAAGATCCAATATGTCACCTACTACAATACCATGTAACACATTTTTTGCTTCGAAAATATGTATACATTGTTCTCTCGCTATCATTTTGCATCTTGGTTCTTGACTTTTGCTTTTGTTTTGTATATCTTTACTTGACCCATATGTCGAAATTCCAAAAAACAAATGCCATGTTCAATTGCATATAATTAAGAATAGTAGTTTGCATATAATGTGTTGCAAACCTTTCCTCATTTGACTTCAACTATGCATAGTCTAACCATTGTGTTCACTCCAACAAATATATATCGCCAACAAATGCTATATCTCTCCTTCAATAATTGTCTCATTTTTTCACCTACATTCCTTAAAATTTGATCACTTAGTAGAACGATAATATTGTACTGACTTCCATTCTTTTAACATATTTCACATTTCTAGTATACTATATTAACATACATGATAGATGTATCCTCAACCAGAACACAATCCACATAAAATTAGTGCTCTCCAATAATAGGTTAAAACATTTATGAACCAAGTAACTCTCTTTAATCTTATTGTATTCTCATTCGTTGTTTATCCCTTGCTATTAATGCACTACTTTTATACTCATTTGTTAGAAAGCATGTTTCCTCTTATTCCTTTAGCATAGAATGCAGATCTAAACATTTAGAGTGCATCCAATTTAGTTAGATTACTTAATAGCGTGAACTAAATTTTTTACTCACTACACTCTCCTTTTTGTTTTCCTTACAAGTGCAGCAAGCTAACTTCTAAAGGCCACTATTTTGACATACATACCTATTCAAAATCACATTTACAGGTATTATTCTAAATTTACTTTAACTCTATGTAACTTCTATACACACTTTTATTTAAACTACTACTTGTATGGTCGCATTCAAGAACATTGTTGCTTTCTGAAATATTATCGAATTAGTTAAGTATATTTTGTTGGGTATACAACATATTAATTTCACACTTCACAAAGTATGCTTTTTATACATCATTGAAAGTAAGTAATAGCTGCCAACTACAATTTACTTTTGCAAGGACTAGTTCGCTCTCTTGCCACAATGTTTTCTTTGACTGTGAACGCAATTAAGATGATCCATGATGGAAACGTAGACCTACAACCCCATCTACAAGCAATAGATATTTCAATGTTTGGACATGGGCCTGAACCAACCAATCGCTATATACTACAACTCTCTGATGGGGTGCATAATCAGAAGGCTACACTTCCAAAACAGTACAACCACCACATAGATTCTGAAGAACTACAAAAGGGCTCTATAGTTAAACTCATTAAATATAGCTGCCCTGTTCTTTGCAATTCAAGGTGAGCCATCATATTTTAGTAATTTGCTACAATATGCAAAATCAAAACTTTTAGATTATCTTTCATGAACTCCATTATTTTACATATCATCCTATTGATAATACTTCTTTATTTTACACTCATAGGTGGATCGTCATATCGGAATTAGAAATCATATGTGGGCCGCAAGATATCATTGGCGAGCCCACCAACCTCTTTGAACAGCAAACCCAACAAGTACAAGCCACGCCTATAAGCCTTGATAACAATGTTATAGTACCGCAACCACCTCTCCTGACAAAATATTCCTTGACTAAGGATGCAATCAAGCTGATGAATAATGGTAACCTAAACTTGCAACCCCATCTACAAGCATTAGAAATTGCACCGTTTGGCCATGCACTCAAATTGGTTGATCGATATAGAGTGGATCTCTCCGATGGGGTACATAAGCAGAAGGCAACACTTCCAACAAAGTACAACCAATGCATAGCTTCTAAAGAACTCCAGAAAGGATCTATACTCAAATTGATAGGATACAGTTGCCCTGTTCTTTGCAATTCAAGGTGAGCCACGCTATTTGCATGCATATCTACAAAATTCACAACTACCAATTTGTAGCCTAGCATTTTTATCAGCTCTACCACATTTAATTGTACTCAAAATACTGACTCGTTTAATCTTTATAGGTGGATAGTCATCTCCAAATTAGAAATCACATGTTTGCAACATGACATCATTGGTCAACCTGCCTACCTGTTTGAAGAGCAAGTCCAGAAAGTAACTTCTACAAACTCAACTACTCCATCTACAAGCATGAGTAACATTCCTATGGTGACAAAGCCACCTACTCAAAGGGCACTGTTTGGGTTAGCCTCTTCCCTACAAAAGAAAGACTCCCCATCCAATATTACGCCCATTAGAAATTTGAATCCATTTCAGACAAGGTGGCTTATAAAGGGTCGTGTTACCATGAAAAAACAGATGCACCACTTCAACACACAGAAGGGACAAGGGCAGGTCTTCTCTTTTGATATTGTTGATTGTGAGTGCACTGAAATACGAATAACATGCTTTAATGAAGTTGCAAACCTTCATTACATGAATGTACATTTTGGAGAAGTATATACAATATCTGGTGGGACTATTAAGTCAGCTAATAGGTTGTACAACAAACTGAATAGCCAGCTTGAAATTCTTTTAGTCGAGGAATCCAAAATTTCTCACTCAGAAGATGACCTTGCAATTCCCAAACATAAGTTCTCCTTCACACCCTTTAAGGACATTTTAGAATTGAACAATAATATCCTTGTTGATGTTATTGGAATAGTCATATGTGTGGACCCAAGCTCAACCATAAGGAGGAGGGATGGGACTGAAGTTCTTCGAAGGAGCATCAAATTGATAGATACCTCTTCATCTACCATTAATATTACTTTATGGGGTCCAACAACTGAAAAGGAAGGCAAGGAACTGCAGGAGAGCTATCACTTAAAACATGTGTCTGTACTTGCAATAAAAAATGGCCGTGTCACTGAGTATAATGGCAAGGTCATAAGCACGTTGGCAAGCACCCACCTATTTGTAAACCCAAGAATAGAGGAGGCCGAACAACTCAAATCATGGTTTGAACAGAATGGGGCTAATGTCACTCCATTGAATACACAACCATTGGATGCACCTCTTGTGCTTATGAGGAAATCAATTGCTGATATTGAAGAGCAAACTACCAGTGTGAAAAAAAACTTTCCAATGCACTCTAAAAGCATCAGTGCAATACATAAAAACAAATTCATTATGCTATCCATCTTGCCCCCTTGACTTAGATGGAAGACAATGTAAAAAGAAAGTTGTCCAGAATGATGATCAGACATGGTATTGTTCCAAGTGCAAAGCTACTACTCCTAAATGTACCTATAGATACATACTCCAGCTAAAGGTCGCAGATCATACAGGAATATTATGGGCTGTTGCTTTTGAAGAACCAGCTACCAAACTCCTTGGAATGTCTGCAGATAATTTATACATGCTACAATTCAATTCTAGAACAGAAATTGAAGCTGAAACCATAGTGAAAGGAGTGTTATTCAAGCAATTTATCTTCACAATCACAAATTCCTATGATTCAAGTGTTGCTCAAGGACGGGTCAAATCAACAATCACAAAGGTCGACAAGCTAGATTTTGTTGCAGAGAATTTGCTCATGTTGAGTGAAATCGCTACTATGTCTCATATTGCTAGTGTTTAGATGTACCTCAAGCACTCATATAATGTATATGAAATTTTGTAACACCTTATATAGTATACTTTCTAGAATTTTCATTCCATACATGGAATTTCAAAATCACATGTATATTGAATATATTGATGTTATAAAAAATATGAAAATACTGTGATATGTTTCTTCTACCAAATTACTCATGTATATAGCATACCAATTGTATCTCAACAACTTTTCACAGAATATAGTGATCGAAGAACTCATCAAAATTAATGTTTACCTTCTTCAATTTTGTATGTATTTGTAATTGTTCATTTGATAATTATAGTTCATATTTCCTTTACAGATGGCGACCTCTACCCCTAAAAGCATACAATCCCATAAAAGAACTCATAACTACTACATGCAACATAAAGAAGAAATCAACATTCACGTCATTTCGAACGCATAGGAAAACAAGCAATAGAAGCCAATACACCACCTTCCTTTCAATCAAACCAACACAACATTGACCCATACGAATGTGTATCCCAAAATGAACACACTTTCAACATAGGTTTGTCAGCATGCACACATGAAACAATCCACACATGGCAAAATCAATCCACAAGCTTACCGCATTCTGAACAAAACTTTATAGCCGCTTCAAAAAGATTTCGTTCAAAACTAGATAAACTATCCAACTTACCAACTTGCACAATTTGCCATGAATGCTACCCAGGAATCCGTACCAACACAACACAAACCGGTCCAGTTTGTTTTAGATGCTTCCGTGAGACAGGTAGACATCGTTTCTCAGCAACTAATTTAATGGACCCAAGAGTACAGCCGTACGAGCTACGAACACTAACACAAGTCGAAGAAATGTTAATAGCACGAGTCATTCCAATAATACAAGTAACACATGCTCGTGGAGGCCAATACAAATATAGTGGCCACACAATTTGTTTCCCACAGGACATCAACACCATAGCAAAATACTTGCCACATAAAATAGAAAACTTGGATGTGTTGGTGGTTCGAAGAACCAATACAAGAGGTGACCATTATGACTGCTATGTAAGTAGGCATCGTGTGTGGGCTGCACTGAAATATAAAATCACAAATGACCCATATTACAAAGATGTCGAGGTGGATTTTGCATCCCTTCAGGAGCTCCCTGATACAAATACAAACATTTCCACTATGCTTCATAACATTAATGCTGACGATCACAATATTGTTGCTCCAATTAGTGCTTCCAAATTTAACGCAGACTCACCCGACGCTGAACTCACTTGCTCCTCATCCTTCATGGCTAGGCTACCAAATAAACGTCGTGAACTAGAAATCATAAAAGAAACATTGCAAGTTAGAGATCACAATCACACCATTATAGATTGGCCAACACTTGAGTCATCACCGGTTAATGAATACAATACTGAAGGACTTCTAGACATGGCTTTTCCTTCTTTGTTTCCCAATGGCAATGCATTACATTTACAACCTCGCTATAGACAAATTGAAATGCATGAATATGTGTTGCACCTAATGAGGTTCCATGATAATAGATTTGGAAGGCACCCAAGGTTTAGATATTTTGTCTTGAATCTATTGATGCGTCACCGAAGCCAAGGTGTTGCCTCCATTTTTGTCAAGAAAAATGCTGAGGACTGCATACCAACTACCATAGACAGCCTTCGCCTCCATATACAAACATTGCCTGACACTAAACTAGCCGAACAACTGATGCATTACAGATCATCCCTTAGAGGGACACGAGCATATTGGAATAAGTCTCATGGTGAATTGTCAAACATGATCAACCAAATAGGCTCCCCAACACTATTCTTCACCTTAAGTGCTGCAGACACCAAATGGCTTGATTTACATCAACTATTTACAAAGGGGGCAACCCAAACATCACTAAACAATAAAGATCGCATAGATAACATTGTTATGAACCCACATACCACATCCTTATACTTGCATCAAAGATTCACAGCATTTCGTGAAGAAGTCTTAGAGAAACTATATTGCGCAACAAACTACTGGTATAGATATGAGTGGCAACATCGAGGGTCTGCACATGTACATGGCTTCCTTTGGATTGAGGGTGCACCAAACATGGACACTCTTAACTGGAGCAATCATACAGATGTAGACATAGCAAAATCATTCTTTGATAGATATGTCAGTGCTTGGAATCCTCAAAATCAAGGAGATAGAAGCAACACATTCCATCGATCTTCGCAAGACGATCCATGCTTACTAACAACACCCGAAATATTTGATACAAACACACTTACTGACTATGAAGAGTTACTTAACCGTGTCCAAAGACATACCAAGTGTTCTGAATCAACCTGCCTTCGCAAGAAAGGGAACAACATGGAGTGTCGCTATAGTGCACCCTGGCCTGAATGTACCAACTCTTCATTGTGCAGTGACGACGCTGGGAAAAAAACCTATCGCCCTGCACGTAATGATGATAGATTGAATATACATAGTCCAACAATGCTTTCCATATGGAGGGCCAATATGGATTGTCAGCCCGTGCTTTCAAAAACACTAGTTCTAAAGTACATTGCAAAATATGCCGCGAAGGCAGAAAGAAAATCTGAGAGCTGCCTTGATATGTTGACACGCATATGTCAAAAGCAAGCACCCCAAGACAAGGCACTTGCAGCATACCGAAAATTCATGTCCGAAATTATTGCTGATCGTGATATAGGTGCACAAGAAACGTGCCATATGTTACAAAAGTTGCCCCTTGTTGTTTGTAATCGTGATTTTATGGTGCTTAATGTTGGTAGAAAAGTTTTCAACTGAATCCAAACAAACCGAAATGAAAATGCATTGGAGCTGACCTACATCCATAAATATACACAACGTCCTCTTGAAATGGATAAAGTAACACTACTTGAATCTGCACGAACATTCTCATTCTCATCAAGTCACAAAGAGTACAAGTGGAAAGAAAGGAAACATAAGGCAATTATCAGTGTCTTCCCTCGATTTACTGCTATTCCAAAGGAGGATTCAGAACATTTTGAAACATTTTGTTGGAGTGAACTACTTCTTTACAAGCACTTTCGCAACATTGAAGCAGACATTGGTATCGAGAAAGAGAAAATTGTTGCAAATTGGAAGGAGATGAATTTACGCAAATACTGTGTGTGGCATGTTGACCGTATAGTTGATGAACAAGTAAGTCAAGAAGAGGAAGAGGAGCCAGAAGATCAAAACAATATAGGCAATACAATTCAATTGAATGAATGGGAGTTCTTATCACAATTGGGTCTTGGTACTAGCAGGAATTGTGATTCCCTCGATATGCTTGGAAGACGTGACTTTGACACTTGCCACAACTAGAATGCCTATACAATACCTCAGCCGTTACATGAAACTGCAGAGCATTTCATATGCACAAACAAGGTGGACCAACATGATAGCCCAACACCCTTTGAGTTTAGCAACCTCCCATATCCACTCTCTCCCAAACAACAACTCGCTTTGACACTTGTTATGGACCACTACAATTCTTATGAAATAGAAAAACCATTGTACATGATCATACAAGGCACAGCAGGAACAGGCAAATCCTATCTTATTCATTGCATTAAACACTCCCTTTCCAATTTAGTGCCACAACAACATAGCCCTCTCCTTGTTGTTGCTCCTACAGGAATCGCAGCATTCAACATACATGCTTCAACTATACATTCTGCCTTGAAGATTCCAATCAAAGAAATACATCCATTGAAGGGTCAGTCGCTTGCAATGTTCCAACATAGCATGAGACACATAAAATACCTCCTAGTTGATGAGCTAAGCTTTCTAGGCCCAAAATTATTCTTAAAAATTGATACTAGGCTACGCGAGGCTTTCCCCCACCAACAACACTTATGCTTTGGTGGAAGATCTATCATTCTTGTAGGTGACTTTGCACAACTACCTCCTGTAATGGACAAACCTATATATGTCGCCCACACAAATGCGAAAGCCCTTTGGGAACAATTCACTATTGTTATCACACTAGAAAAAATATTTCGACAACATGGAGACACACAAGCTCAAATTGACTTTCGAAGAACTCTACAAAACATCCGTAATGCAGAACCGAATGAACAAGATTGGGAGCTACTAATGCGTCGCACAAACAAAGAGTTATCACACAAAGAAAACAAGTCTTTCGACCTAGCAATGCACCTATTCCCAACCAATGACTTGGTTGGAACACACAACAAAAAAATGATACAGCTATTAAATCTTCCTATTGCACTTAGTATTGCAATACAAACAACCCTACCATCAAAGATTGACAATGATGCTGACAAGCTTCCCCATGAACTCCTACTCTGTAAAGGCCAACACATCATGTAACTACAAACCTATGGACTCAAGCAGGCCTTGTAAATGGTTCTCTTGGACAAGTTGTAGATATTGTATACACGGAAAGCTCCAAACCACCAGATTTACCATTATATGTGGTAGTAAAATTTGATACTTACAATGGCCCACCTTGGAGCATCCATGCCCCAAAAACTATTCCTATATCACCCATATCACTAGGTGCTCAGAGGCAATTACCACTTTGCAGTGCATGGGCGATTACAATACATAAATCCCAAGGAATGACAATCGAAAGAGCAACAATCGATATAGGCAAAAAAGAAAGACAAGGATTAACTTTTACAGCTATATCTAGAGTTAAATCAATACACGGACTTAGGATCGACCCACCATTTACCTTTGATCGATACTCAAGAATGAAGAATAATCCATTCACAATTATCAGGAAAAAAGAAGAGCTCCGACTACGTCTTCTCTCTTTATGATGAGTACAGGTACACATACATTAACACCCCAGTCCCTCAAGAAAGCTATATTTGTTTTTCTTTTATCTTCACCTTACCATATTGATATACATAGAAACTATTATTTCTATACTTACCAAGCATTTGCAATCACATGCAGGTGGATGTTCTAGCTTCGTACACTCCTACAAATGGTTGCTCCAAGCTGGCGCATTTGCAATCACATGCAAGTGGATGTTCCAGCTTTGTATACTCCTACAACTAGTTGCTCCAAGCTGGTGAATCCTCCTAAAGTATTGGTCATTTTTAAGACATACAAAGACTGTATCACATTCAATACAATATTGAGCCACTTCCCATCCCTCCATGAAAATACAACAAACCCCTTTGCATACAATCCATACTACCAAATTGATCCATATCAAGAACATGAACCAAAGCATATTTCAAGCAATACCATGCAAAATCAACATCAAGAATCCAAACATCCAATAAACCATATACATATACCACCTATTGTTCCATCCACCCATGAGATGCTCACTCCTAAATGTACATGTAGCTGTTCCACAAAAAAAGAAGAGTCAACATTTGGGAGACTGTAGAGTCCTTATGATAAAGTTGCTATCAATGCTACCACACTTCATACCTTCAACCATGATTCACACATCATCCCATCCACCAAAAAAAAAAAAAGGGACAAATAAATTCAAAAAATTCGACAAATAATATGTAGATGGATACCATAAAATACAACACAAAAACATCCCTACCAATCTCCATCAGTAAAAGAAACTATGGGGAAAAAATCAAGAAGGGAAGCTCTTCCATCAAATAAAGTCCAATAGTGCACAAGAAAGCTTTAGTAAAAGAAACTATGGGGAAAAAATCAAGAATGGAAGCACTTCCATCAAATAAAGTCCAATGGTGCACAAAAATGCTTCAATAGCAACCAAAAAAGACATATGCACACATTTTGGCCCAAACAAATCACCAAATCCACCTACCATTGCTTGCCTCCCAAGTTTGGAAAAAGAAAATCCAAACCATCAACCGTTAATGTACACCATCATAAGTTGGGACATCCATGATATCCAAATCTCAGAATAACCATGCGTTGACAACAACACTTTATCATAAGGACTCTTATGGCTCCCTAATCGAGATGTCTACATCTCAATGAGATTGCAAAAAAACAACAACAGCTACATGTGGCAAAAGAGGTACACGCATCTTACTCCATCCACAATAGATCCAACACTCCATCCACCTTATCCAAATTAAATCAATTCATCCATGTACCACCTACCAAATCCATGTTTACCC
>VDFB02270651.1:752853270-752871606 GCA_007258455.2 Sequoia sempervirens | reverse complement strand
AAAGCGGCATCATGCGAGAGAAAAAGAAAAGAGAGGGGTTGTCCCCAAAATGGAAACACAAAACACATAAGGGATCTATGGATTTGGGGTCAATATGTTCTTTGCTACAATGTTTTTTTTAAGAGAGAGAGCTTGGAACTATCATCATCCCCCAAATATACATAGAACTAGAAGAATGACACAAAGATGGAAAAAATAAATAAAAACCTTTTGGGTCAACATGGAAGAGACATAGGGTGTCTCGATGCCTTGCGTCATCCCCAAAAGGAAAATACAAGACAAATGAAAAAGAAAAGGAGAAAGGAAAAGGAAAATATTTTGAATAACCATGAGGAGACATGAATTTCTCAATGCCTTGTGGCATCACTAAAAGGAAAAAATAAGAAAAGATGAAATGAAAAAGGCAAAGAAGAAAAGGAAATCCTTTTGGGTCAACATGAAGGAGAAATGAATGTCTCGATGCCTTGCGTCATCCCCAAAAGGAAAGACAAAGATGAAAATTGAAAGCAATGCACAACATAGAGAAGAATGAAGGTACAAATACAAGAATGTCACAAAGAGAGAGAACATCAAACAGAACATCACAGGGGATCACATTACACACATACAATCACACAAAGAAAAAGGGAAAAAGAAAAAGAAAATACAAAAGACTAGTAAGGAAAATGTTAGTCAACCTATGAGCAGGTCATCTTCCTCCCAATCATGTTCATTGTCTACCGAAGGTGGGAAGCTAGCCAAAGGGACAAGAGAAAGTTTCGAACTAGAAGAAGTACTAGGTTCATCACTATGTATAAGAGATTTATCATTTAAGCTCATGGAAGAGGAAAATAGTGTGTTCAGTTCATTATGCACCTCTTCGTCAATTTTAGCGGTCTCGCCATCGTCATCCAAATTAATCACAATAGGAGGATGAATGATAATATCCATCGAAGAGTTCAACTCTTTTTGTGATTCTTGTATTGGGTTGTTTAATTTTGGTTGGGGAGGAGGGTCATCATGCATTGCTATAATCAAGCTCGGATTTTGATTTTCCTTGTTTAACTCTTCACATAACTTGTGATTAGTAGCATGGCATCTATGCTTACAATCTCTAGCACCTTTGTTTCTTTCTCTTTTTTTCCAAGTTTCGTTTATGTGGGAGTAGGTTGATCGGCCATAGGTTGATTTTATTCCCTGAGGGGAGGAATGGAAGGAACCATAGGAGGTTGTTGATCCACTTTCTCTTTTTCTTTGTAAACTTGTATGATTCTAGGAGGTGTGATGGGGTTATTTTCATTGTTTCTTGGTTTTTTGTAGGACATTGTCATAGTTTCTATTTTGTGTAGGTCATGGTTATTTAGGTCTTGTTTAGGTTCAAGCATGGTTTTTTCAAGGATTGGAGGTGCAAAGGTGGAGGGGGACATGTTTCAGAGGGATAGTTTGGCTATTTTCTTTGCTTTGAATATTTTGTAAGATATGAAAAAGAAGTCTTCTCATTGCTTGATAGGTTCCATGGGCTCGGACCAAATGGCTTCTATGTAGAAGTTTCCTTTGGAAGACAATGGGTTTTAGTTGCTATGGTGAATAGTAAATATTTCATTTTCAAAGGGAAACTTTAAGCATTTGTGCACAACCGAAGGGACGACTTTTATTGAACGAAGCCATGGATGGACTGGCCTCAAACAAAGTTGGTCTGACTGTGAGATGATGGAGAATGTGACATCTAATTTTTTTTGTCTTATTTGCAACAGAAGGGTGATTGATCCAATCATAGGGCAAGAAAAACCATTGTGTCTTGATCCATGATTTTGTTTTATCATAGTCATCTTGATAAAGTTCATGCAAGAGTAAGAACTCCTCGGTGATCACATTCTCTCCACAAGCTAGACCTATTATTATCCCATTAGTGAGCTTGTCATAGATATAGATGGCTATGTAGAGAGGACCATCGGGTGCATGTTTAATTATATCCTTAGAGAGAAAGCAATATCAAGAGGAATCTTAGGTTGGGCCTTACAAGGGATGATGTCTATCACTCCTATCATTTCATCCATAGGATTGACATTAATATTATTTGGAATAGGATAATATTTTCATCATTTGTATCAACATTCATCACATCATTCTTTGTAGTTTCACTGGCTTTGACAAATGAAATATTATGCTTGGGCATTGGGTTGGTAAAAAATTGCAAGGTTTGGTTCGGAGGGGCAACAGACTTATTGCCTTGATCACTAACACCTCTAATGGATAAATTGTCAGAATCAATGAGGACTTGCACAAGATGTTTAAGATGCTTGCAATGTTTTGTATCATGTTCATTTTGTTGATGATAGTGGCAATAAGCATTTTATTTAAAGCTCAAAGGTAAAGGCTTATTAGGGTCAAATGTTTTAATGGGAGGAAAGGTAATCATTTGTTGTAAAATTTGGGACATTACATGTTATGAAGGGTGTCGGGTAAGGTTATGTGTAGGATCATGATGGGTATGTGTAGGGTATGTGGCTGATGACTTTTTTTTTACCCAAACTTGATGAAATGAAAAGGGTTTTTAAAGGAGATTCTCAGCTTTCCATCAATATAAATTATGCTTTAATTTGAATTTAATAAATAAATTATTATACATTTTCTATTTGAATTTGACTAAATTTTAATTGATATGGCTATTGAAAAACATATATAGCTTTCAAATGGTATCACATTTTTGAATCTAAAACATGTCACATTTATGCTTCACATACTATAGGATTTAAAAAATTAATTTTCATGAGTTTTGACCAAGTTAAGCGGTCGAAATACAATTTTATATTTTTAAAAGTTGTAGTAAAAATTCATAATTAATTATTTACTTGGAAAAATTTAAAAAATATGCATCACATCAGGACATGAGTCCTCTACTTATATCTAAAATATTATAAAAATTATTATCATTTTATTGTGGTTAGGGTGGTCAAAAGGACACCTACTTCTTATTTTTTCCCTAAAATTTAAGTGCTATTACATTGAAATTTCAAATTTTCACCAAATAGATATAAAAATAAATAAACCTAGAAGTTTAGAAACTACATTCAATTTGCTATAGATTCTATTCTTACATATTTTTGAAATAATATAGATAACTTATTCAAATTTTTACATAAAGTTTCCTAACTCTGATTTTTCTAAATTTTTATTGTCACTTAAGGGCTTTTTTTCCCATGATAATCCTGCACATACCCGTCAAGGTGTGAATTTTCTTTTCAGATCTCCATAACTAAAGGGTATCGAGGTTTTGACAACAACTACTTGGTTGTTGACATTTTGAGGCAGTTGTTGATGAGGATTAAATTGAAAGAATCCTTTATTTTTCTTGAACTAAAAGGTTGGGAATTTTTTTGGTTGGTGAGTTCAGATCTCTCAATTTGGCTAGAAGTGGACCTTGTATCTCGACTACTAACTGAATTTTGATCATCACAAAGGGCAGTACACAAGTGCATGAAGGATGGGAATTTCATCATAGTGAGCTTGTCCTGAATTTTAGTTTGCAAGTTTTCTATGAGCATCTTTTGAAGGTGTGGGTTGGGGATCTTGACATCAATTTGGGAATAAAATGATTGATAGCTTGAGATAAAATCAATTATCTTTTATTCCTCATTTTTCTTGCATCTCATCAAATCAGCCAAGGTATTCTTAGGAGTCATATGCACTTGGAAATGGTTTACAAATGCATTAGCAAGTTCATTAAATGAGCGAATTGAATTATTCGGTAAGGAATAAAACCATCCAAGCCAGTATCTTTTAAGGATCTAGGAAAGAGTTTTTCCAAGAGTTTATCATCAAGGAAAAATTCACTGCATAAGGTGTTATAGGCATTAACATGGTTAGAAAGATCTCCCTTCTCTCCATATTTCTCAAATCTAGGCACCTCTACACCTTGTGGCATCAATGTTTGCAATATCTCCAAGGACAATGGGTTGCTTTTGACATAATATGTGGGTGGGCCATTTTGACTTTGGTTTATGGTGGAGATTTTTTTTTGCATGGATGAAACAATTTGAAAAGTTGTGTTATGAGAGGATCATTACTTGTGGTATGAGATGGAAGTGAAACTGGTGATGGAGTGTATGCATTAGTAGGACAAGTTAATGGAATGGTTACAGGTGGTAATGTGGTAGAAGATAGAATGTGTGATGTCACATAGGAACTAGGGATGCTAGCAGGAATACCCAAGGAAGGAATCATAGTACTAACTTGTTGCATTGTTTTTGTGACTTGAGGAGTGGTATAGGTAGGTATTGAGGATATGGTTGTAGGAGGAGGAGTTTGAGTTCCCCCTTGGCTTGTGACAACATTTTTTGGTATACGAACATTATGGGTTGAAGGAAGATGTTTTCCAAAGATCTAAACTATGTTTTTCACAAGGTCAAGGCAATCTTCACTTTCAAGCATGCGGTGAATGTTTTCGATGTTAGGAATTTTAGTAGGTGAAGTGATTTCAAGGCTTATTTGATGTTGCAGGTTTACTAAGTCCTCATGAATTTGAATTATTTTCTCTTGCAGGATATCATCATTCCTTAGTTCAACTTGCATGCTATTTGAAGGCAAAGAGTTGCTAAGGGTATTATCCATGCCTAGTGTATTAGTGTCAATACTAGGAGTGGAATCTCTAGATAACCCAAGATTCACAATGATTGTGTTATCACAAGATCCCATGAGTCTCAAAGTTCTTCTCATTATGGCATTAGCAATAGGACACCAAACACTCATGTAAAGGCTACTAAATGTAGGGTGAATGCAAATGCAATAAAAAATAATAAGAATGAAATGATTATAAATAAAATTATAGAAAGTAAAACTTAAATGTAGAAACAACAAAAATAAACTTAGAAACTGAACTGTAAATTCCAAAAAATATAGTGAAAAATATGCAATGGGACTAATTTTCCCAAGGTGGTGAATGAGTCTAAATACTATTTTTTTGAAAATTTTCAGAATTTTTGAATTGATTTTTATGCTTTTTATGTTTTCTAATGAAATTCTGAGATGCAATGTAGAATTTTGCCATTTTTTAATGAAATTAAGTGCAATAATACAAGCTAAATGAGCTTTTCACTAATGCAAATTTTGAAACCCAAGAATGCAAATTAACTAATGTAAAATACAATGCAATGTTAATGCAAGCTATATCTAGGATGTAAAGGCACTCCAAATCAGAATTATGATGGTCAAAATTTGGGTTCACCAAAATATGGACACTGGAAATGGATGCTTCACTTCCTTGTTCACAAAATGGATACAAGGAGAGGGATCCAATTTCGTAATATTCGCATTCAATGAAACCTTAGAGATCATAACCCAATGAAGGATGTGAGAGATATGACTATAAGATATACTTGGAGATGATTGAGACAAGAGATGGGTTCACCACCAAGTGTAAACTTGGAAAATACAAAATGTTTGAAAGCACAGTGTGATATGTAAAAGACCCAAAAATGTAAGTAGAATGCAATAGAAAATTATGAAACTGGAAATGTGCACTTGAGAAACTTAAGGGGGTAGAATGGAGTACAAAATCTTAAACAACTTGATGTTGGAGCTAACTGGGACTCATATGCTAGGTTAGGTGAATCAGTCCAGTTTTGAGAAAATTGTGCTGGAATAGGTTTCAAACAAATGTGTACTCAGATCTGCAAAAATATTGTTTAGGCCTATACAGTGGGACTCATTCACCAATAGTGATGAATCATTCCACTTCTATATTTTTGGAAATTCAAAATTAGACTCTGTAGCTCTCAGTTTGCTCTATTATTCTTGGTACAGATTTGGGTCCGAAACTACAATTAAATTTAGCCTATAGTCCTTCTCCAAGGTTTGTTTGCAACTTTGACAAATTTGAATTTCTTTGACAACTTGATGACCACTTTTCCAACTTTCCTCCTTGATAAATCTACAACCTAGACCTACAAATCACATGTAAAGAGAGAAAATTGTTGTGGGGTTAGTGGATAGGGGTTTGCCTTGGTCAAAATTCTTGGTAATTAAACCTTTATATGAAAGAAAATATGAAAGGATAATGTTGAATGAAAAAATAATGATGTTACAACTCACCAAACCCTAGCAATTTAAGGTGGTGAAAACATATAAGTATTGGCTCCAATGTATGTGGACTTGGAATCTTGCTTGATGTTGATAGATCTTGAATGCAATGCTTGCTTGAATCACACAATTCTACATCACAAATGTTATCTCTAAAAAAAAATGATGAAAACAATCTTTGACATGATGAATGACGCTTGAAGAAGCTCTTGAATGCTTGAAAATTTTCCCTTGAAATGCCTTGAATTCTCTTGTGAATGCTCAATTTCTCTTGTGAACTCTTGAATACTTGATCAAACTTGCTAGGTATGAAAATGAGAGAAAGAAGCTTGTATTTATACTCAATTATGCAATAATTCTCAAAATTACAACTCTATAGGTTGACCTTAGATCTTGGAGAATAAAAACCTGTCAAAATTTTGAATTAAATTTGAATTTTTAGTTAAAGGGGTATCATTCGCCACCCTAGGTGAATGGGTCCCACCTAAGGGGACTCATTCACCCAAAATGGTGAATGAGTCACACCTTAAGAATTTGAGGTAGGTTTCATGATTTTGATGTTTTAAATGATATTTGTTAGGATTATTCTCAAAAATAAGGCCTTTGGATGCCAAATGGGGCCAATTAAAGCATAAGAAAGTCCAATTATTAATGAAAATCCTAGGAAAGTGTGAAAGTGTTCTACAACACTTTACAACACTTTGAAATAAGGCTTGGTAAACGATGAAAAGAGGTTGTTTTATTAACAAGACCCTATAAAAGTGTGAAAGTGTGTTACAACACTTTACAACACTTAGGTAAGGTACAATTTAAGTATTTTTAGTTTACAAGGGCACAAGACCTAATTTAAATATGTTATCCACATTACAACATTAAATCAAGGCAAGATTAAGGAAAAATCACAAGGATGAATGTAGGCAAGGTTGATCTTAGATCATCCCCCGAGACATTTAGGTCAGTCCTTTAGGAGTCCATCATAATAAACTGACATTTCATCATGTATATCTTCATTTGTAAATCGATCAAGTCATCAGTCGAACTACATGGTCTCTACCCGTATAACGTAGGCAAGGATAATCTATTGATTATCCCCTAAGGCCCCTATGATAGGTCTTTAGGTTAGTCTCTTGGTCAAAATCTCAAAAAAGTCCAAAACATTTGAAAAATCTCAAAAAATACCAAAAATAGCCTCAAAACATTTCAAAAGCATAAAAAACATCCAAATATTTAAAAAAATCCATTTGTCCCATCTCGCTTTCACCCGCAATAAACATCACTCACAATAAATCAATCATCATCCCCAACCTTTGGTGAAACAGTCAAAAACAAGTCGAGCAGGTTAAAAGTGAAAACTTAATCATCAAAGTCTAAGGTTTACGTCAGTATGTAAACAAGTGGGTCAACTCTTTTTATCAATAGCCTATCATCCAATCAATCCCAAATCAATCATCTGCTAACATCATGTCCTAGGAAGCATCCTTCCTACAATGGGAATTTTATATTAGAAAGAACACTTTGGATAAACAAAACCACGCGCCGCCATCCACTAACATGTCCTAGGATGTATCCTTCATACAATGGGAATTATCTTTTGGCAATAGTTTCATCTCTTATCCTTTAATACAACATTTCCTTTTGGTTAGTAGTATTGAAGAACATTAGCTTGTTTGTTTACTTTATCTTTCTTTTTTTGACTTATCTCTTTGTGCTCATTTCAATGACCTCTCAATGATGTCCCGAACAAAGGGATTTAGAGAGATAGGATTGGGGAAATGAGCAATATCTTTTATTTGTTTTACTTTTTGGATATCTTTGTAATATAACCTTGGTCATGTGTGCTTTATTTAGGTGTAGGGAGGATGTTTTAATTGTGTTGTTGACCACATAGGAAGGCTTGCTTTTCTATGTTTTGGTCCAAGATGTTTCAAATATCTAAACTGCATTTTGGGATAAGGTTTTGTATGCTAGGTGTGAACATAAATACTCCTATCTAATTATCAATTCAAAGTCCATCACACTAGGAACAATGCCATCCTGGTTTTTTATACCTTGATGCAACATACCTATGTGTATTATCAAAAAATAAGGTAATTGGTCCTTTGAAAATCCCAACTCCTCAGTATGCAATGTGATCATCATCATCTTCATCAGCTCATTTCTTATTGGAATCTCTTAATTTATTCTATCATCTTTCACGCTAACATGGTACCATGAGAGTTAATTGCAAACTTATTGCATCTATCCTACATACACCAATCATTAGCATAGTGCATACCATAATAATCATTAATACATACACATTATCCATCATCATAAGGTCCATCCATTTTATGCATCATACATAAGCATAACCATCCATCATATTAAAATTCAAATCACACATAACATCTATCATATATCATTATCACAGTGCATAACAATAAATATCATCATCATCATATATTAGGGGTATGATATGGATCTGCATATCATAAACATCCTACATACATCATAAAAAGTGCATAAAAAGATAAACATCCTGCATCATTATATAGAACATCACATATACAAAAATCATAAGAATCATGACAAATCATAAGCATCATCATATCATAAGCACCAACACATCATAAGCATCATAGGCACCATATAAGCATAATATAAATAGCATCATCATTTTGAATCACATATAAAAATAGGAACCATCCATAATGCATAAATTAAACATAGGACGCAACATATCACATCAAAATCATCATCTCATATATCATCAATATACTGTCATGGTACAAAAAAATTGGATCACTATACATGTATATGTCAATAAGTACAAAAGGCCCATAAATCTATAAAAAATGAGCCCATAGGGCACAAAAAGATTCTTATCTCAATCAAAATTTGAAGGCCTAGCCCTCCTGGGTACTGCCATCAGCACTTGCTCTATCCCCATGGCCCTCTATAGGACTATGACTAGTCCTATGAGAATAATCAGGAGCTCAGGTTTCTCTTGGCATGGCCTGATGATAATGAATCCTATAATAATTTTCCTCTTGAATGACATCCATGTATGACCAAAGCGATACTGTGTTATGGGAGGATGAGGCAGCCATGCTCTCTAACTATGCTCTATGACCTATCTCTATAAAATGGCCTGATCTCTCTCGGCCCTAGCCTAATCCCTCTCTATTGTCAATACCTAAATCTGGGCCTAAATCTAGCTACAATAGCAAAGGCTACACATGGGGCTACTCCTCACCTCTGTCTCTGGGTAGTGTGGCAACCCAATCTTGGTGCCCATCTTGTTTGTCATCTTGCCCCCAGTCCTAGTCCTGTATTGGGACATCCTGGTAAGGTTGATCCTCCTAACCCCTCATGGGTTGGTCTTGCACTGGCTGGTGTGGACCACTACCTCCTCATCCCCATCTTGCCCCCTACCTCTCACTCTCCATCAAGTGGATGATGTACCTAGGACTATTAATCTCAAATGTGGCCTGAACCAATCACGGTATGCCATTGTGGTACCGAGATCTGCACTCCCTGATCATATGGCCATAGATGGGCCACCAGCTATCAAAAATTATCCACTACCTTAGTGGCAAGAATGTATCATTCCCATGATCCTTGTGTCACTATCTCTACAAAAATGGCCACATAGTCATCAGTAGCCGTATCCTGCAGCTCCTCAAACTAGTGCTAGACTCTCCTCGGTAGGTACATCTCAATCAAAGTGTTCTCTCGCCCCTGCATTAGGTGATCTTGGTGAGCAAAAAGGAACTATTGTAAATGGTTGAACCATGCTGGCTATCCAAGATATGGTTTCCATGTATAAACCAACATGTCATCAAGGACCCTCCTCAAGTGAGGAATTTTGAGCTATCCATTGTGTGTAAAAAAAAGACCACCTCTATAACCCTAGACCATGGGGTTATCTAGCTCCATTGGTACTAGAACAACATGCAAACAAAGAACGAGGATATGCTCCCATGCCCATATATGAAAAAGTGTGACCCCTACTCCAAGTGCTATGTCATCAACATAAGCAAACTCTTGTAGGTCCCTATAGAGTGAAGCTATTAAAATTGGACCCTACGCAAAGACGGTCGGCCTACATCGAACCATCCATTCCCAATAGAGCCCCCAACCAGGACTAAAATATCAGCCTCACCAATCTAGGGCAACAAGACCAAATATGATCACCATAATCACCAACTAGAATGGTGATGTAAGGAGCCTATGCCGCTCCAACTCGATCTAGCCCTCACAAAAGAAGATCTCCTCAATGTCCATAATAGAATAGCATGCCTCCCACCTAGCATCCATGTCATAGATCACCCTAGCACAATGTATCATCAACCACAAAATTTGCCACATGTCCTCTAAGGTAACAGTGGCCTTGCTAGTCGGAAGGTGGAATGAGGAGGTCTCACTGTGTCATCTCTCGACAAGTGTTGTCATCATGCCTAGATGGGTATGTATGGGTGGTGTGTAGGCAATATACTAGAGCCCTATCTATCCTAGAAGCTCTTGCTCCCTCTAGCTCAGATCCCACAAATAGCTAAAAATCTCTCGGGACCTATGCTCTCAAGCATAAATCTTCATCGCCTCCTCCTGCATCAAGAAAAAATATTTCAATCTTATATTAGTATTCAAAAACCACCCCAACATTGCAACCTATGAAGGCATTGTAGTTTGCAAATTTGCAAACTGTGACGTTGGCATCATCAAAGTTCCAAACTACACTGCGACAATGCACTTTGGCAAAGCGGTGCAGTTAAACCTAAATACCTAATTTCAAAATCCATCGTTGCACTAAGTTTTGAAATCTAGCAATGCAATTCATGATGAATTCATAGTTTGAGGAATATTTTCAAATTCCAAAATCCACTACTAGAGGCCATCATGCGATGGTGGATGAATTTGAAGACTGAGCGGTGCAATATCGCACCGCACCTAAAGATCTAAGTTTAAAAGCATTAAATGAACACATAAAATGAAAAATGAAGGTCAGGTCAGGGCCACTTATTGGTTCCCCATTGCCTGGATGCTACTAGTACATCTATACTCGGTCAGAGATGTGCATCGAGAGTTTTTGTTGTGCCATCTCATCATGGTGTTAGATCTCAAAATTGCAAGATCGCTAAAGGCTGAATGAGGAAATGAATTGGAAGTGGCCCCCGAGGGCCTATTTAAGCCTAAAAATTAGGGTTTTTTAATCCTGTTTAGCAATCCAAGAAAGGTCTAGGTCCCCCGAACCCATTTACACCCATCTGAAGGTCATTTTATACCGTTTTTTGTGTTTTCCCTCATTTTTTGACCTCTTAGAGCCTTTCTCGACCTGTCAAGCACCTTGTCCTCTTTTTTCGCGAGATCACCCAAAAATTAGAATTTTCATCTGATCTCTCGAGGGGGTAGTATATTAGCATGTTTTCTCTTGCCAAGGTAGTAGTGGGGAAAGTTTTAAATCAAATTTCTTTTGGCTTTTTGATCGAGACAGTTTATTCTTTGAACCATTGCAACAGGTGCATTGCTTCAAAGAAGGGAAAAATGTAGACATGGAAAATGTATTGATTGATATTGCACATTTGATCCTGATTACTAACACCATTTTCATCCTAAATCATCCTTTAGTCTAACCATTTAATTGAATACCCTTATTTGATTAAATTTGTCAATTTTCCATCTCTTAACTAAATAAATATTCTTATCTAATTAAGTCTTTCTCTCTCATTAATTAAATCAATCTATCTTACCTAATTAACCCTATTTCCATATTTAATTAAATAATTCATTTTATTTGATTAAATCTCTAAAGTCTATTGAATTAAATAAATTGAACCTTGTTTAAATTAAGATAGCATTCATCTTCTTTAGTTAAATAAAAACAAATTATTTATTTAACTAAGTCTAAATCACATCCTTCTCATATTTGATTTAAATTAACCCCTAAATCTAAATCAAATATGTCACATCCCCTAATCTCTCAAATAAATTAATTAATCTTGATTAATTTAATCCTAATACAAGTCCCATCCTCTAGCTTTTGCCACTTGCACATGAAAATAGATTTAATTCATTTATTAAATCTCTATTTTCTCTCAACATGGCATAATGGAGGAATATTCCCTCAAATTTGAATTCAAAATCCAAATGGACTTTGTCCTTCCAACAAGGCATTTACTTCACCTAATAAGTCCTTTTTCCTTGAGCCAAGTGGAATTTAAGGCATTTCATTTCCCTCTTACATGTCATTTCAACATTTTCAAATATCAACTAATTGCATTTATGGGCACATTCATCAAAATGTGCACATCCTCCATCCATTCACATTTGGACAAGTGGCACCTTGCCATTGGTTGAATGTTAGTCCCACATTGCTTCATTTTGGGAATTTCTCCATCTTATCATTCTATAAATAAGAGGCTTCATTCCTCATTCTATCATCTGCAACTTGAGTAAACAATTTACTATACTCAAATTCGTAGCAATCTCCATTCATCTTATTGAGTTTTATAGCTAGGCTATGCAGATTTTATCTTGGAGAACATTGGAAGCATTCATCAAGTGGATCACTCTTCATCAAGCATCTACATTTCATCATTGGAATTGGGAAAGGGACAATTTTCACATCAAATTGGCACCAATTCCCTCAAGAGATTAAGAGTTTTCTTTGCATTAGAATAGGATTTGATATCTTTGGTTTATGTTTGTTATGTTCTTCTTTTCATTCCTTTTCCTTTGCAATTCAAATGGATTTCTTGAGGAATCATGATACTAACCTTGCATTTGATCTAATATAGTGTTTGTCTCTCATGTTTGTGCCGGTTAGGAATCTTGGTTCACATAAACATTATTATTTAATTAAATGAACAATATTATTTAATTGCCAATTGAAAATTTATAAAGCTGCAATTAAGATATTATTCTTTTAATTTTACAAACATAATTTTAAATTTTCAAACTAATTTAACATTTAATTAAATCTTCACAACACACATTAATAATTACATTTAATGTTTAATTTCAATCATAATAGTAACCATCATTGTATTAATTTAACTAATTAAAAATAATGATACACATCTAAATCAAACAATTAACACATCAAAATTACCACTTAAAAAGAACGACTTAAGACAAGACGATACCATATAGAACAGAAACTGACGGATGACATCATCAATCGACGATGGGATGATGAACACGAACAGGGACACTTTCTTGTAAAATCCCTAAACCGTGCATCATATCCATTTGGTATGTTGGGCACGCTCTGACCTAATGGTGTAGGTGGAGTCGGTGCCTAGTACCAATAGTCTTGCATAAAACCAAGTGTCAAAACAACATATATATTCAATGCCATAAACACTGTGAGAGAGAATTCCAGTGTGGCAAGGCACTCACAGATTAGTGATGCAATACTGTCCCCCTCACCCGAACCTCAAACAATTGCACATCACCATAAATATTATGAAGTGAGTATTAAACAATTTACGTAACCACACAATATAGCATAATCAGGTAAAGATGAACACCATGCATCATTATATCATTAACATCGTAAAAAAATATCATGTGCATCGAAGAAAAACACATAATTTAAAAAGGTGAAACAATCACCAACATAATCACGAGTATGTACAAACATAACAATATCTGAACAACATCAATCACACACAAAAAGTGTCATAGGAGTACAGTAACATGGGAGGAATTACATCCCCCCCCCTAGAACTAGGCTTACTCTTGGAAGTGAGAAAACAAAAAGGGAAAAGTCTCTCGAATGTGGGATACATCCTCCCAACTTGACTGGTGATTCATCATATCATAACCATAAATCAATAATTTCATGACCATTAGAATCAAATAGTATGTCATGTAGTCCAATCCAAAATGGTAAAACAAGCACCAAAAGGGTCTCAAAATACATAATATATTATAATGAGTATCAGTGTATTAAAAGAAACATGAGAAGCATTACATTAGTCTCCTATATGGAAAAATTCTCATGAGCTCCTGAGTCAGCTGCCTGTCCACTACCTGTAGTAGCCACATTTGTTCCCTAATCCTCTACCTAGTGATCATTAGCTACTATATTAAATTTGTGTAACCTACCCACATCATCCCTTGTTGGCTCTGTGACTGTTGGTCTCTGACTGAATTCAAGTGTGCTCCTCTAAGGACATTGTCTAGCTATGTGGCCTTGCTGGCTGCAAGAGAAATATCCTGCATTTCTCCCATTTCCTCTACCTCAAGGAGGTTCACTATTCTATCAAAGTTGACCCCTACTAGCTATAGTCCAAGTGGTCCAAGTGGACTGGTCAAGTCGATAAGGTTGGGCTCGTAACCAACTCTGAATTCTCCTAGACAAAAGACAACCACCAACCCAGACACCAATCATCCAAGTCTCATCCTCCAAACCACCACTATGACTATGGAGGGTAGGATAACACTCCCTTAAGAGGTCCATTATAATTCTTGCTACAACTGAAACACCTCTTCTCCTAGGGAACCTTTCTCTTTCCATAACTATCTATTGATTGCTCTCCTATCTTGGGCCAACCCAGTTAAGAATTTCCTCAAGCAAGGGATGTAACTAAGGGCCCAGGTGTTCCTCATGATTATCCTCATGGGAATTCAGAAAAAGGAGTTCTTTGATAGCTAACTCTATGATCACTTCCTTGACCTCTACCATGACCCCTATCAAGATCACGACCTCTAGGCATCATCCTACACAACACCACTGAAGAACAAGTCTTAGATATTATACGAGAACAATAGAAGGAAAGTAAACAAAATCTCAAGAATCTAAGTGTGATAACCATGATTAGCATACATTCTTCACATACACACAAATGTGCATCACTGGGAATCACATCACAAGGCTACACAAGGGTCCATCTTGATGTCCGATAGCAACATACTAATCCATGATACAAAATCCATGAGCCAAGAGTCAATATACATCTCACATAATCCATACCTCACACTTAGTGGCTTGATGTTTTTAGGTCACACACACATGGTGAGACCATCCAAGAAAGACCACAATGACCTATCTCTTGTTGCATAAGGTGGTTAGCCTCTAAGAGATAATCATCACACATAGGTGGGTAGTGGGTCCTAGCTATAAAATAGACTCACATACCCCCATCCTCAAGGTTCCTTGTGTCTTCTTCCTTGTATACACTCACCAAATTTTCCTCATATGTCCTTGGAGAGGAATCACAATACAACACATGGCCGACCTCAAAACAATAATGATAAACTAGTTTAGCCACTATAGTCATAAAATAAACATCAACTAAGATTTAATTTCAGCAATAAAGAAAGAAATGCATGCAATGTCAACACTAAATCAAATGTAACCATGAGGGATATGAGAGAATAAGATCACAAGGGTGGCTAAACCATTACAATCAAACATAAATAGAATTTTGGCCTTCAAATTCAATCTAAAATCATCAATAATCATATAGGAATTTTTTAATCTTTAAAATTGCACAATAAAAAACTACATGACTAGATACTAGCCACCAAACGAGGAAGGAGGGAACATCATCAGGCTATAACAATAGTCCTCATATGGTGTGGAGTGAGCACACCATCCACATGACCCAGATTGTGCTCCTCGGCTACACCCTACCTCGTGTCATCACGTGACATGGTCATACACCATCCAGAGAAGGCACACACTAGACATATGTTGCATGGAAGTGTTTCTATGGTTTCACAGAAGTAGGCACACACAAAATAAACTCTGCATAGTGATACCTTGTGGAGAAGGACCTACCCATATGCTAACTAACCCAAACACTATTGAAAGAAAACATGATTATCCCTCTACAAGTGTGTGAGGCCCCATTATGCTCATCACACAAGTAGGCTATCATAACACAATCTAATAGTGCACCTTCATGTTTCTATGCATGTGGCATCATGTCCTTGAGCCTAGCTTGCTACCATCAGCAACACAACATCATCACCAACATTGTGTTAGACAATCAGTGGGGCGTGGCATCGTATCCATTGCATCATGTCGGAACACATGCAGACATGGTGTATACAATATATATATATATATCAATATGGGGCTAGACGACCTTCACCTTTCATACAAATGATGTTGACTCACTAATTCTAGCTCAATGTCCCTACAGATGACTAGGAATAAACTAACAATCCAATGTTGTACTCAAAACTATGGGGTTTAGACTAGCACATATGGATCAAGTACCTTGATCCATCGTAAGGGAAAGTAGTGAGTAGGTTTCCTTGGGATTGGTTGAGCTAAAAATGCTTTGCGTCACAATGTGCATATGCTGCACCCTCCACCCAAGAAACTTGAGTTAGTTACTATCCCTTCATGGATTGAGGGGCTGAAGAACCAAAAGAAAAGAATCTATGAAACTACCTTTTGGCTACTCTTATGTATTTAAAGATTTTCAACCACATGTGGGTTGGCCCTCAATCAGGTAACAAACATACAAACACACATAATGGTATGGTTAATCCCACACCAAAGGAAACATATTTTGAAAGGATGGGTACACTGTAACACCATCTGTTGACCTATGGGTTATGGGCCCACAAAGCAAGTATGGGGTATTCACAACACTCAACCAATGCACAATTACTAGTTTCTCACATTTACAAGGGAAAAAAATTACATTCACAATTCCATAAGTACAGTAATTCCCATCAATGGTGTGACTCCTATCATTACATTCTTTCCACAACCCTTTAACAATTCTTCTTTCACTCTACTCTTTTTCATAGATCACATGATGCTAAATAACAGTGCCATGATCATCGTGATCACTAAACAAATTCACTAGGGCAACATAATTGGCCTAAATGAAACCAAAGTGCCCAATGTATGAACCTAGGCTCTAATACCAATGATGTAACCCCCCGTTGTGTGAACCCTAAAGGACAACAAAATATCGCACTAATTTTTTTTTTTTTAAAGGAAAACATTGCATAAGATAAATTTGTACATTCATTACATGAAAAGAAATTATACATTTGCAAAGTCATCTACATCCTCTCGGGTACACGGTATGGTCATTATGAAACCCAATCTTTTAACAAAATTAAAGTGAATGAAAACCAAGATTAGATGATGACATACAACCATTAATGATCAAATGAGAGAAAAATGTATTCATCATTTTATTACAATTCAGTTCCTAGTTCCATGATACAACTGTGGAGCATATTTCCATAGATACAACACATCAAATATACAATAGTACATTACATTATGCTTCCCTTATATCAATGGGAAGAGTACATCAAGTACAAGAAGAATACATTAAAGGAGAATAAGATATGAAGTGAGGGATAGTCTTCAACAATATGAAGCTCTGGAAACTCTACATCTGCTTCCACATCATGAACACAACCTAGGAACCCAATGGGGTTCATACCACATTCCACCTAACCACATGGACCTGAAGGCCCATCCCCCATGCTAGGAGATGACAAGAAAAGACCCATGACCAAGACAGACAAGCAGAACAATCACAAGGACAAACCACAAGGTCAACCAAAACATAACATACAACAATCTCAATGACCACTTACAAGGTGACTACTTTCAGAGGCATACAAAGTGGAAAGAAAGGGATTTTGTAACACTGACATTCATATACTCCCAATTGAAGGGTACACAAATACTTGGGTTCCCAAAGAACTCACATCAAGGCTTGGCTTATAACTCGTCAAAATGGAAAATAAATCAATGTAGAGTTCAATCAATCAAGAGAACACAACAAAACTTACAAGCATATTGCATACTCCACTTGTTTAAACATTCCTTTTCAATTGATAAATAAACCAACTTAAGAAGAACATGGAAGGATTAACCATTTGACAATAATCTAACTTAAATTTTTACTTCTTTAATTATAATATTCAAATAAATCAAATCTCTCCTAGAAACTTCAGATTATTAGATATTCAAGAATCACATATTTTATGTCTATATTGAAATTATTTAATTAAATAAGGAGCCTAGGAAAAACTATAGTAGGTATACCATGAGATTAAAAATTCCTAGCCTATACATTTGTTACTTCAAATAATAGATTTAATTAAAATGTTATATATACCTTGATTATTATAAACTAAATAAATTTTCTTAAAATATAACATAAATGCAAATAATAGATCTAGTATTAAAAGAACTTGTAAATAAATTTAATTTTAAACAACTTGTAAATTAAATCTAATTTTAAATAAAGTTTGAAAATAAATCAAATTTTTAATGCATTTGAGAATATATATGATTTTAAATGT
>VDFB02270651.1:752801417-752853170 GCA_007258455.2 Sequoia sempervirens | reverse complement strand
ATGAAATTTTGACCAAGCTAAGGTGCTCCGCATTACAATGAAGTTTTTATATATTTTAAAAATTTGTAATAAAAAAATTCATAATTAATTATTTACATGGAAAAAAGATTACAAAAAAATATGTGTCACATCCGTACATGAGTCCTCTACTTACATCTAAAATCTCATAAAAAAAATTATCATTTTATTATGGTTAGGGTGGTTAGACAGACACCTACTTCTTAAATTTTTCCTGAAATTTAAGTAATACTGCATTGAAATTTTAAATTTTCACCAAATAGATTTTGTTTTAAAAAAAATAAACCTAGTAGTTTAGAAACTACATTCAATTTCCCACAGAATCTATTATTACATGTTTTTGAAATAATATAGATAACTTATTCAAATTTTCATGTCAAGTTGCCTAACTCTAATTGTTCTGAATTTTCATTGCCACTTAAGGGCTTGTTTGGCATACCATGATCCTGCACATACCCATGAGTTGTAAATGTGAATAAAATTTCATGTCAATCTGATTTTAAATGTTGATGTACACTTGCATAAACAAGTCTTCCACATTGAGTTTAAATTTGTAAATAGTTTCATTGTGCCTTTAGAGTCTAAAATTTAAAAGTTACTTCACTCTAATTCACCCCTCCCTCTCAAAGTGAATCCACTTCCATATGGCAAGAGACCATTGTGACCCATCTTTTAAGAACAATCCTCATGATACTTTCCTTTCCTCAAGTACTCACACTTATATCCTGGGTAGAAGTCACTTGGCTTTAGTGTGTTCCTAGTTGGGTTGTTCCCTTGGGTGATTACTTTTTCCCACAAGGAAGGCCCTCTAATATAACATAAAAGTAAGTAAACAAATCCATAATTTGGTTAATCTTTGTTGAGAAATAAAGAGAGAACACACGCGATATATTATGCTCACACTTGCAAGCCTTGTCCAATTTTAGGAACCCAAATGAAGTGTGGAGGAAATTACTTACACAACTTAATATCACAAAAATCCTTTTGATTCTCAAGATCATCGTGAGGCGTGAGAGAAGAACATACATATTTTAGATGATATTACTTTGGGTAGGTGATTACAAAACATAGATGCACATGTTCATTTTAAACCTTCAAAGCAATGATTGAATTCTTTATAAAGTACCAAAGGAAAGATGAAATTTGTTTGTTCAATTGTTAACCTTAAACAAAATCTAGTAGGTTTTCCTAAAGTTCTTTTTAAACCTTTTGTCTTGTTCATTTTAAACCCAAATTGAAATTAGTGAGTCCTAAAGAACTTGAAGAAACAAAATCCCTAAATTTGGAATTATAATTGTTCCCAAAAGTGTTTAAAAACACTTGATGCAATAAAGAGATTATGTTGTAACTCAAACTTCTCCTTTCTCCTTCCTTGTTTCCACCTACAAAAATTGATTAGTCCAAGAAATAAACTGGTAGAAAATAGGTCAATAGCTAAAAAATGATCAAATGTAAAAAGAACATGTCAAAATAACTTGAAATTTAACCTTTTACCCCACCCCAGTGGCACAACCCACATATGTGTCATAGTTTAGAAAGGTCAGCGGTGCTATATGGAACTGCTAGGTCTAACAATGGTGCTCTATAGCAAGACTAGAGAGTACAATTGTGGCACTATTTTGATTAGCAACATAGTTTTGAATTTGAAAATTCAGCGATAGGAAAATAGCCCAGCGTCAGAGTTTGAAAATTTGAATTTTTGGGTGGGAAGACTTCAGCGCTGGAGTTTGGAGTTTGCAGTGTCATTGTATGGATCCACTGGAATGGTAGTGTCACTGTATAGCATTGTTGGACTGATAGTGGCACAGTTTCCTATAGGCACCAAAAATTAAAAAAAAACATAGAATTTTGTCAAAAAATGTGTTAATATCTTGAGACTCTCCCTCCTAGCACCAAAATGTGAACCCCAATCCTAGACCTGCACAAACATAGAAAACACACATAATATTAGATCCAAATGCAAGTTAGAACTAAGATTCCCCATGAAATTCATCTACAATGCTCAAAATAGGAAAGACATGAAGAACAAAACAATAAAAGCAATTAAATTTTATTTAAGCATGTAAAATCTCAATCCCATGGGGGAATTGGTGCCAATTTTATGTGGAAATTGGCCCCTTATGAAGATTGATCCACTTGATGATGATGAAAAATGGGCTTCCTTGAGGAAATCTGCAATAACCTAGCTATGATGATGGAAAATGCTATGGAAATGGATGAATTTTCTCTAAATGTGAAGATAGTAACTTTGCTCTAATTTGTGGATCCAAAATGAGAAGAAGAGCCTCTTATTTATAGAAGAAAAAGATGGGAGAATGAGCAAAATGAAGGAATGTGGGATCATTCAACATCCAATGCCCAAATTCCACTTGTCAAGATATGAATGGAGAAAGGATGAGTACATTTTGATGAATGTGCATGATAAATGATATTAGGTGGACTTTCAAATTTGTGAAATGACATGTTGGAGGGAGAAAGGAATGGATTAAATGCCACTCTACTCAATGCACAAGGACATGTAAGAGGAAATGAATTCCTTGTTGGAAGGACAAATCCATTTGGAGGGATTTTCAAACTTGGAGGAATATTCCATTTTGATGCCATGTTGAAAGTAATTAAGGGAATTAATAAACCAAAGAAATGATTTATTGAGAAATTTGCAAAATCTACAGGATTTAGGTGATTAAGACTTAAATTAATCAAGATTTGATTAATTTAAAAGGATATTAGTTGGTGTGACAATTTGATTTATATTTTTGGATTGATTTAAATCAAAGTTGGGAGGAATGTGATTTAGATTTAATCAAATAAAGATTTTGATTTATTCAATTAAAGAGGGATGATGTTAGATTAAACTAAATAAGGTTTAATTTAATAGAAATGACTTTAGAGATTTAATTAAATAAAGTGGATTATTTAATTAAACAAAAACTATAGGGTTAATTAAATATGATTTATTTATTTAATTAACATGAGATGACAACTTAATTAGACAAATTTTATTTATTTAATTAAGGGATGAAAGGTAATGAATTTAATCAAATAAGGGCTATCTGCTTAAATGACTAGTAAAGAAGATGATTTAGTATGAAATGATGTTAGTAATCAGGATCAAGTGTGATTGGTACATTTTCCATGTCTACACTCCTCAAGAACATGCTATCCCAAAATCTTATAGGTTTATGTTCCCTTGCAATAAGAACATGGCTAAATATGAAGCACTAATCATTGGTATCAAGGTACCAGTGGAATGGAAAATCATAGAACTATAAGTTTATAGAGACTCTCAACTAGTCGTCAATCAAGTTAATGATGACTATCAAACAAAAGATGACAAGTTGAAGCCATACAAGAGAATGGAAGATGACTTCAAGAAATACTTCATTGAGATCAAGTTTGAACAAATTCCAAGAGTAGACAACAAAGCTATAGATTCCATGTCAACCATTGCCTCTCTTTTACAAATACTAGAAAAATGAAGTCATTATGAATTCATGGTGGAACAATTGTTTAATCCTGCATATGATAATCTTGAATTGCAAGTCATCTACCATCTAGTTGAGCCTAATTCTTCAATCTATGGGAAGATTTATACCTATTTGAGAGACAATACCCTTCCACCTGACTTATCCCAGAACTAAAAACACAACTTTATTTGTTAAACAGCCTAACACACCCTAATAGCCGATACACTTTATCAATGAGGTCTCGATCATACTCTCCTCCGATGTCTTGAATGTAACAAATCTAAAATTGCTTTATGAGAAGTTCATGAAGGTATTTTTGTTACTCATTCAAGTGGTCTTACTTTAGCTAAAAAACTCCTATGATTGGGATATTATTGGTTGAACATGGAGAAATAATCTTTTCAATTTTCTAAGAAGTGCAAGAAGTGTCAAGTCCATGGAAATCTCATACATCCACTAGCACAAGAGTTGCAACCATTCATATTGACCTGGCCCTTTTTTCAATGGGGAATTGATCTCGTGGGTAAGATTCATCCATCATCCTCAAATGGAAATAAATTCATAATCACAACCACTGAATATTTCACAAAGTGGATTGAAGTTGTCCCATTAATTACCATCACTAGTAAAAAAATTGCCTCTTTCATCTTGAACTACATTGTCTATTGATATGGCATCCCTAATTCCATTGTCACTAACAACAGCACCTTTCAAAAACCAATATGTGCAAGAAAATTTTGAAAATTTTTATATCCAACACTGATTTTCCACACCCTATTACCCTTGAGGGAATGGACAAGAAGAAGCCTCAAATAAGACCATTTTGAAAATCTTGAAGAAAATTGTCAATGTTGTTGGACATGACTAGCACATTCAAACTAAACCCTACTTTGTGGGCATATCGTACTAGCATCCACACCCCTACAAGAGCCACACCATATGCCCTTGTGTATGGATTAGAAGCCATTTTACCTAGTGAGGTTGAGTTACCTTCACTCCAAGTGTCATTGAAAGGAATCATTTCGGAGGAAGAATACTGAGTATCCATACTATAAGATTTGGAATTGTTAGATGAATTTGCTAGCATGTTGTTGATCATCTAAAGGCTTATCAACAAAGAATGTCAAGGAGTTATAACAAAAAGGTAAGACCAAGAAAATTTTAGGTTGGTGACTTGGTCCTAAAAGAGAATCCTCGCAATCAACAAGACTGAGAAAAGAAGGGAAAATTTGAACCTAATTGGCTAGGTCCTTTTGTCATTGTCTTAGTCTATGGATCTAGAGCATATTAGTTATCTATGCCTAAAGGGGACCTATTTGAAGAACCTATCAAAAGTCTTCATCTCAAGAATTTTTACACATAACTCACCTAGTGCATGATTCAAAAAGTTGAAAAATCCAAAAAAATAAAAACAATCAAAAAACCAAAAAATAGAGAAAAAAATTCAAAAAAAGAAAAAAGAGAAAAAATACAAAAAAAAAGTGAAAAATCAAAGAAATCGTTACCTTGATGAAAACTTGGCAAACATGTATCTTGGTGACAACAAAAAAATCATAAAATTGGAAAAGGTGCAATAAAAACAAGTAGTGAAAACTTGGCAATAGCCACTATTTGTTATAGGTTAAATTTTCCATCTATTGGAACATGTGTCGGTTGTCTTCTTTTCACCATCAATATGTAATGCCTCCCATGTTATTGTAGTCCTATGATACTTTTTGTGTGTGATTGATGTTGTTCAGATACTGTTATGTTTGATACATACTCGTGATTACATTGGTGATTGTTTCACCTATTTGACTTATGTGTTTTGCTTGGATGCACATGATATTGTTTTACGATGTTAATGATATAATGATGTATGGTGTTCATCTTTACCCAATTATGCTATATTGCGTGGTTATGTAAATTGTTTAATACTCGCTTCATGATATTTATGATGATGTGCTATTGTTTGAGGTTCGGGTGAGGTGGGGTGTTGCATCATTCATCTATGAGCACCCCGCCACACTACAATTCTCTCTCACGATGTGTATGGCATTGAATATATATGTTGTTTCAACACTTGGTTTTATGTAGGACTATAGGTACCAGGCACCGACTCCACCTGCACCATCAGGTTAGAGCGTGCCCAACATACCCAATGGATATGATGTTGTTTAGAGATTTTACAAGAAAGTATCCCCATTTGTGTTTGTCATCTCGTCGTTGGTTGACAATGTCATCTGTCAGTTTTTGTTTTGTTTGGTGTTGTCTTATCTTACGTCATTCCTTTTAAGTGGCAATTTTGATGTGTTAATTGTTTGATTTAGATGTGTATCGCTATTGTTAATTAGTTAAATTAATACAATGATGGTTAATATTATGATTGAAATTAAACATTAAAAGTAATTATTAATGCGTTATGTGAAGATTCAATTAAATGTTAAATTAGTTTGAAAATTGAAAATTATGTTTGTAAAATTAAAAGAATAATATCCTAATTGCAACTTTGTAAATTTTCAATTGGCAATTAAATAATATTGTTCATTTAATTAAATAATAATGTTTATTTAATTAAATAAAATTGTTTATTTAATTAAATAATATTGTTCATTTAATTAAATAATAATATTTATTTATTTGTTATTAAGGATTTCTTCAAAAATAAATATTTTTGTTAATAACTGCATTTGGTAAATTTTTACACTAAAAGAATTCTTAGTTAAATTTATAATGGGATTATATGTTTACTGGGTAAAATATTAAGTGGTCGAAGGGTTGTGTTTAATATAATATAATTTAATTTAATATAATAAGGTGGTATCCAAATAATTGTTTTCCTCCTTTTGCCTTGTAAACCTTTTTCACTTTTTGCATGAAGTTTCAAAGTGGAAGGAGTGGGAATAGCTTGAAAATTTGCTTTACGCCGTCATTTGCATGTGTTTGAAAATAGTATAAGACTTATTTTTCCTACAACTATTATCTTTTTGTGGGAGGAGTAAAAATTGAAGGAAGGGGATTTTCGGAGAAAAGAAAACAAAGAGAATTTTGGAAAACAATTTTTTACCATGTGTAAAAGAAAGAAAAAACTTGACAACCCAGAGAACTGGAGAGGAAACAATAATTTACAAAGGAAAAATAGTTTTAACATCTTCATCTTCATCTAAACTCTAGGTTAGTCCCATGAATAGGTAATTTTTGATTTGAAATTAATCTTTCTTTATTTATGCAACTATATTAAATTGCTTTCATTTGATTTGCATGGTGGTTTCATTTAGAGTAGGTTTAACGAAATGAAAAAACTCATTTTTCTTTGAATAACCTATCACATAAAACTGCCCATTCAAAAAAATGAATACCCTTAGAATAATTTATATTCATGTTATGTTCAGGTTGGGAAGAGATTCCCACTAGTTTCCTCTAAATCGTTAAATCCTAACTTGATTATATTTGGCTAATTAACTATATATTTTGTAACTTTATTCTTTTCTTAGTTATTTTGAATGAAACAAATAAATAGTTTGTAATGGTTTTAAGGTGGTTTCCTTTAATATAATTTTCATTATTTATTATTGGATGGTAATATTTTTGTAATTATGAGAAAAGACTATGATTTTATTATGTATCTTTGAGAAAATACAAATATATTATATAAATTGCATAATTCTTTTTATAAAGGGACGATCTATGGTCTTTTGAGATTTATGACTTGATTGTGTTAAAGAAATTAGTTATATATATATATATATATATATATATATATATATATATATATATATATATATATATGTAGTATGTGTGAGTAAGCTATTGTATAGGATGTATAGCTGTGTATTGTTTTCTTGAAAAGATAAATAAATTAGATTAAGTATTATTTATTTCAATATAGGTACATTAAATTAAATTTATTTACAAATTCATTTAATAATAGATTTATGATTTGTAGATAATTTTTTTATATTAGATCTTAAGTTATAATAATCAAGGTATATGCTACGTTTTTAATTAAACCTATTATTTTGAAGTAAACAAGCATGTTACATTTAAATTAAATTAACTATGTCCTCTTTTGTAGCAAACCTCAATGAGCCTTAAGCTTAGGTGTTGCATGAATAGGGAACTTAAGAAAATATAATAATAATAAAGATAAGGGGGTAGGTGGAAAGAGGGACCCACCTAAATCTCCTTAAAATAAAATAAAAAAAAATGTATGACATTATTTTAGGATTTAGTTCTCCATTAAATAAGAAATAAATAGTTTTTTTTTTCCCTTCCCTTACATAGTCCTAAAATAAGGGGCTAGTTTAATAAGATAAAACATTATAGTTTGAAAGGAGTTTAGAATATTTAGAATGATAATTGATATAAAACAATTAAAAGAAAACAAATCATTAGCTATTACTTTTTCCTATTTAGAAAGTCAAGGAAGTTAGAAGGTAAACATGGAGACATTATTTTATTTTAATAATTGATTACTTTTATTTAATATTTTTATTAAAAGATTTTATTGAGGATTTGATAGTAAGAGGGAAATTATATTTCTTTTTCTTGATATCTTATTTATTTAAATATTTAAATGATATGTTAATTTTAATTATAAATCAAAGAACTATCTAATGTTAATTGTATTAATTTTAAGTAAAATAATAATAATAATAATAGTAACATAGAATAAAAATTATAAAGTTATTATATATTTTAATTATTATTTTATATATAAAGAGCATGGTAAAAATTAGTACCATTTTGTCCTAGTGTAAATTTAGGATGTTACAGATTAGTTACATTTACATGGTTCCACCTTCGAGCTATGTGTTCTTTTATATTTATACTTAATGATGAGTTTCTTTTATATTTTCTATTTTAAGGTAATGTGTTCATGTTAAAGTGGAGTAAATAGGTATTTGTTTTAGAAGGGCAATAATCCAGTCCTTTAATTAGTCTTTAAATAATCTCTTCATGAATGAATAGGTAAAAGGTTAAAAAAAAAAAATTATGCTCTTATAATTTACTATTTTGGTTGTGAAAATTAATTACTCAAGAATAATATGATCCATTATATCTTCATTATGCAATCTTTGAAGTTACTGAAATTTGATTTGTTACATTTAAAATTAGGTTTATTTTCAAAACACATTTAAAATCATATATATTCTCAAATGCATAAAAAATTTGATTTATTTTCAAACTTTATTTAAAATTAGATTTAATTTACAAGTTGTTTAAAATTAAATTTATTTACAAATTCTTTTAATACTAGATCTATTATTTGCATTTATGTTATATTTTAAGTAAATTTATTTAGTTTATAATAATCAAGGTATATATAACATTTTAATTAAATCTATTATTTGAAGTAACAAATGTATAGGCTAGGAATTTTTAATCTCATGGTATACCTACTATAGGTTTTCCTAGGCTCCTTATTTAATTAAATAATTTCAATATCAGACATAAAATATGTGATTCTTGAATATCTAATAATCTGAAGTTTCTAGGAGAGATTTGATTTATTTGAATATTATAATTAAAGAAGTAAAAATTTAAGTTAGATTATTATCAAATGGTTAATCCTTTCATGTTCTTATTAAGTTGGTTTATTTATCAATTGAAAATGAATGTTTAAACAAGTGGAGTATGCAATATGCTTGTAAGTTTTGTTGTGTTCTCTTGATTCATTGAACTCTACATTGATTTATTTTCCATTTTGATGAGTTATAAGCCAAGCCTTGATGTGAGTTCTTTGGGAACCCAAGTATTTGTGTACCCTTCAATTGGGAGTATATGAATGTCAGTGTTACAAAATCCCTTGCTTTCCACTTTGTATGCCTCTGAAAGTAGTCACCTTGTAAGTGGTCGTTGAGATTGTTGTATGTTATGTTTTTGTTGACCTTGTGGTTTGGCCTTGTGATTGTTCTGCTTGTCTGTCTTGGTCGTGGGTCCTTTCTTGTCATCTCCTAGCATGGGGGATGGGCCTTCAGGTCCATGTGGTTAGGTGGAATGTGGTATGACCCCATTGGGTTCTTAGGTTGTGTTCATGATGTGGAAGCAGATGTAGAGTTTCCAGAGCTTCATGTTGTTGAAAAATATCCCTCACTTCGTATCTTATCCTCCTTTAATGTATTCTTCTTGTACTTGATGTACTCTTCCCATTGATATAAGGGAAGCATAATGTAATGTACTATTGTATATTTGATGTGTTGTATCTATGGAAATATGCTCCACAGTTGTATCATGGAACTAGGAACTGAATTGTAATAAAATGATGAATACATTTTTCTCTCATTTGATCATTAATGGTTGTATGTCATCATCATCTAATCTTGGTTTTCATTCACTTTAATTTTGTTAAAAGATTGGGTTTCATAATGACCGTACCGTCTAGCCCAGAGGATGTAGATGACTTTACAAATGCATAATTTCTTTTCATGTAATGAATGTACAAATTTATCTTATGCAATGTTTTCCTTAAAAAAAAAAAAAAAATTAGTGTGATATTTTGTTGTCCTTTATGGTTCACACAACAGGGGGTTACATCATTGGTATCAGAGCCAAGGTTCATACATTGGGCACTCTAGTTTCATCTAGGCCAATTATGTTGCCCTAGTGAATTTGTTAAGTGATCACGATGATCATGGCACTGTTATTTAGCATCATGTGATCTATGAAAAAGAGTAGAGTGAAAGAAGAATTGTTAAAGGGTTGTGGAAAGAATGTAATGATAGGAGTCACATCATTGATGGGAATTAGTGTACTTATGGAATTGTGAATGTAATTTTTTTCCCTTGTAAATGTGAGAAACTAGTAATTGTGCATTGGTTGAGTGTTGTGAATACTCCATACTTGCTTTGTGGGCCCATAACCCATAGGTCAACAGATGGTGTTACAATGTACCCATCCTTTCATAATATGTTGCCTTTGGTGTGGGATTAACCATACCATTATATGTGTTTATACGTTTGTTACCTGATTGAGGGCCAACCCACATGTGATTGAAAATCTATATATACATAAGAGTAGCTAGAAGGTAGTTTCATAGATTTTTTTCTTTTTGTTCTCTAGCCCCTCAATCCATGAAGGGGTAGTAACTAACACAAGTTTCTTGGGTGGAGGGCGCAACGTACGCACATTGTGATTCAGAGCATTTTTAGCTCAACCAATCCCAAGGAAACCTACTCACTACTTTCCCTTACGATGGATCAAGGTACTTGATCCATATGTGCTAGCCTAAACCCCATAGTTTTGAGTACAACATTGGATTGTTAGTTTATTCCTAGTCATTTGTAGGGACGTTGAGCTAGAATTAGTGAGTCAATATCATCTATATGAAAGGTGAAGCTCGTCTAGCCCCATATATATATATATATATATATATATATTGTATACACCATATCTGCATGTGTTCCAACATGATGTAATGGATACGATGCCATGCCCCACTTATTGTCTAACATAATCTTGGTGATGATGTTGTGTTCCTGATGGTAGCAAGCTAGGCTCAAGGACACAATGCCACATGCATAGACACATGAAGGTGCACTATTAGATTGTGTTATAATAGCCTACTTGTGTGATGAGCATAATGGGGCCTCACACACTTGTAGAGGGATACTCATGTTTACTTTCAATAATGTTTGGCTCGGTTAGCATATGGGTATGTCCTAGCCATGTATACCTCTGGCGACGATGAGTACCTACATGTGCCTTCTCCACAAGGTATCGCTATGCGAAGTTTGTTTTGCATGTGCCTACTTCTGCGAAACCATAGAAACACTTCCATGCAACATATGTCTAGTGTGTGCCTTCTCCAGATGGTGTATGACCATGTCGCGTGATGATGCGAGGTAGGGTGTAGACAAGGAGCACACTCTGGGTCATGTGGATGGTGTGATCACTCCACACATATGAGGGCTATTGTTATAGCCCGATGATGTTCCCTCCTTCCTTGTTTGGTGGCCACTATCTAGTCATGTAGTGTTGTATTGTGCAATTTTAAAGATTGACTTCCTATATGATTATTGATGATTTTAGATTGACTTTGAAGGCCGACATTTTATTTATGTTTGATTGTAATGGTTTAGCCACCCTTGTGATCTTATTCTCTTATAGCCCTCATGGTTACATTTGATTTAGTGTTGACATTGCGTGCATTTCTTGCTTTATTTCTGAAATTAAATCTTAGTTGATGTTTATTTTATGACTATAGTGGCTAAACTAGTTTATCATTATTGTTTTGAGGTTGGCCATGTGTTGTATTGTGATTCCTCTCCAAGGACATATGAGGAAAACTTGTTGAGTGTATACGAGGAAGAAGATATAAGGAACCTTGAGGATGGGGGTATGTGAGTCTGTTTTATAGCTAGGACCCACTACCCACCTATGTGTGATGACTATCTCTTAGAGGCTAACCATCTTATACAACAAGAGATAGGTCATTGTGGTCTTGCTTGGATGGTCTCACCATGTGTGTGTGACCTAAAACCATCAAGCCACTAAGTGTGAGGTATGGATTATGTGAGATGTATATTGACTCTTGGCTCATGGATTTTGTATCATGGATTAGTATGTTGCTATCGGACGTCCAGATGGACCCTTGTGTAGCCTTGTGATGTGATTCCCAGTGATGTGAGTTTGTGTGTATGTGAAGAATGTATGCTAATCATGGTTATCGCACTTAGATTCTTGAGATTTTGTTTACTTTCCTTTTGTTGTTCTCGTCTAATATCTAAGACTTGTTCTTTAGTGGTGTTGTGTAGGATGATGCCTAGAGGTCATGATCTTGATAGGGGTCATGGTAGAGGTCAAGGAAGTGATCACAGAGTTAGCCATCAAAGAACTCCTTTTCTGAATTCCCATGAGGATAATCATGAGGAACAATTGGGCCCTTAGTTACATCCCTTGCTTGAGGAAATTCTTAACCGGGTTGGCCAAAGATAGGAGAGCAATCAATAGATAGTTAGGGAAAGAGAAAGGTTCTCTAGGAGAAGAGGTGTTTTAGTTGTAGCAAGACTTATAATGGACCTCTTAAGGGAGTGTTATCCTACCCTCCATAGTCATAGTGGTGGTTTGGAGGATGAGACTTGGATGAATGGTATCTGGGTTAGTGGTTGTCTTTTGTCGAGGAGAATTCAGAGCTGGTTGCGAGCCCAACCTTATCGACTTGACCAATCCACTTGGAGCACTTGGACTGCAGCTAGTAGGGGTCAACTTCGGTAGAATAGTGCACCTCCTTGAGGTAGAGGAAATGGGAGAAATGCAGGATATTTCTCTTACAGCTAGCAGGGCCACATAGCTAGACAATGTCCTGAAAGGAGCACACCTGAATTCAGTCAGAGACCAACAGTCACAGAGCCAACAAGGGATGATGTGGGTAGGTTACATAGATTGAATATAGTAGCTAATGATCATTAGGTAGAGGATTAGGGAACAAATGTGGATACTATAGGTAGTGGACAGGCAGCTAACTCGGGAGCCCGTGATAATTTTTCCATATAGGAGACTAATGTAATGCTTCTCATTATAATATATTATGTATTTTGAGACCCTTTTGGTGCTTGTTTTACCATTTTGGATTGGATTGCATGACAGACTATTTGATTTTGATGGTCATGAAATTATTGATTTATGGGGGGGAGGATGTAATTCCTCCCATGTTACTGTACTCCTATGACACTTTTTGTGTGTGATTGATGTTGTTCAGATACTATTATGTTTGTACATACTTGTGATTATGTTGGTGATTGTTTCACCTTTTTGAATTATGTGTTTTTCTTCGATGCACATGACATTGTTTTATGATTTTAATGATATAATGATGCATGGTGTTCATCTTTACCTGATTATGCTATATTGTGTGGTTACGTAAATTTTTTAATACTCACTTCATAATATTTATGGTGACGTGCAATTGATTGAGGTTCGGGTGAGGGGGATAGTGTTGCATCACTAATCCATGAGTGCCTTGCCACACTGGAATTCTCTCTCACAGTGTTTATGGCATTGAATATATATGTTGTTTTGACACTTGGTTTTATGCAGGACTGTTGGTATTGGGCATCGAATCCACCTACACTGTTAGGTCAGAGCGTGCCCAACATACCAAATGGATATGATGCACGATTTAGGGATTTTACAAGAAAATGTCCCTATTTGTGTTCATCATCCCATCGTTGATTGATGATGTCATCCATTAGTTTCTGTTCTATTTGGTATCGTCTTGTCTTATGTCATTCTTTTTAAGTGGCAATTTTGATGTGTTAATTGTTTGATTTAGATGTGTATCATTATTTTTAATTAGTTAAATTAATACAATGATGGTTACCATTATGATTGAAATTAAACATTAAATGTAATTATTAATGTTTGTTGTGAAGATTTAATTAAATGTTAAATTAGTTTGAAAATTTCAAATTATGTTTGTAAAATTAAAAGAATAATATCTTAATTGCAGCTTTGTAAATTTTCAATTGGCAATTAAATAATATTGTTCATTTAATTAAATAATAATGTTTATGTGAACCAAGATTCCTAACTAGCACAAACATGAGAGACAAACACTATATTAGATCAAATGCAAGGTTAGTATCATGATTCCTCAAGAAATCCATTTGAATTGCAAAGGAAAAGGAATGAAAAGAAGAACATAACAAACATAAACCAAAGATATCAAATCCTATTCTAATGCAAAGAAAACTCTTAATCTCTTGAGGGAATTGGTGCCAATTTGATGTGAAAATTGTCCCTTTCCCAATTCCAATGATGAAATGTAGATGCTTGATGAAGAGTGATCCACTTGATGAATGCTTCCAATGTTCTCCAAGATAAAATCTGCATAGCCTAGCTATAAAACTCAATAAGATGAATGGAGATTGCTACGAATTTGAGTATAGTAAATTGTTTACTCAAGTTGCAGATGATAGAATGAGGAATGAAGCCTCTTATTTATAGAATGATAAGATGGAGAAATTCCCAAAATGAAGCAATGTGGGACTAACATTCAACCAATGGCAAGGTGCCACTTGTCCAAATGTGAATGGATGGAGGATGTGCACATTTTGATGAATGTGCCCATAAATGCAATTAGTTGATATTTGAAAATGTTGAAATGACATGTAAGAGGGAAATGAAATGCCTTAAATTCCACTTGGCTCAAGGAAAAAGGACTTATTAGGTGAAGTAAATGCCTTGTTGGAAGGACAAAGTCCATTTGGATTTTGAATTCAAATTTGAGGGAATATTCCTCCATTATGCCATGTTGAGAGAAAATAGAGATTTAATAAATGAATTAAATCTATTTTCATGTGCAAGTGGCAAAAGCTAGAGGATGGGACTTGTATTAGGATTAAATTAATCAAGATTAATTAATTTATTTGAGAGATTAGGGGATGTGACATATTTGATTTAGATTTAGGGGTTAATTTAAATCAAATATGAGAAGGATGTGATTTAGACTTAGTTAAATAAATAATTTGTTTTTATTTAACTAAAGAAGATGAATGCTATCTTAATTTAAACAAGGTTCAATTTATTTAATTCAATAGACTTTAGAGATTTAATCAAATAAAATGAATTATTTAATTAAATATGGAAATAGGGTTAATTAGGTAAGATAGATTGATTTAATTAATGAGAGAGAAAGACTTAATTAGATAAGAATATTTATTTAGTTAAGAGATGGAAAATTGACAAATTTAATCAAATAAGGGTATTCAATTAAATGGTTAGACTAAAGGATGATTTAGGATGAAAATGGTGTTAGTAATCAGGATCAAATGTGCAATATCAATCAATACATTTTCCATGTCTACATTTTTCCCTTCTTTGAAGCAATGCACCTGTTGCAATGGTTCAAAGAATAAACTGTCTCGATCAAAAAGCCAAAAGAAATTTGATTTAAAACTTTCCCCACTACTACCTTGGCAAGAGAAAACATGCTAATATACTACCCCCTCGAGAGATCAGATGAAAATTCTAATTTTTGGGTGATCTCGCGAAAAAAGAGGACAAGGTGCTTGACAGGTCGAGAAAGGCTCTAAGAGGTCAAAAAATGAGGGAAAACACAAAAAACGGTATAAAATGACCTTCAGATGGGTGTAAATGGGTTCGGGGGACCTAGACCTTTCTTGGATTGCTAAACAGGATTAAAAAACCCTAATTTTTAGGCTTAAATAGGCCCTCGGGGGCCACTTCCAATTCATTTCCTCATTCAGCCTTTAGCGATCTTGCAATTTTGAGATCTAACACCATGATGAGATGGCACAACAAAAACTCTCGATGCACATCTCTGACCGAGTATAGATGTACTAGTAGCATCCAGGCAATGGGGAACCAATAAGTGGCCCTGACCTGACCTTCATTTTTCATTTTATGTGTTCATTTAATGCTTTTAAACTTAGATCTTTAGGTGCGGTGCGATATTGCACCGCTCAGTCTTCAAATTCATCCACCATCGCATGATGGCCTCTAGTAGTGGATTTTGGAATTTGAAAATATTCCTCAAACTATGAATTCATCATGAATTGCATTGCTAGATTTCAAAACTTAGTGCAACGATGGATTTTGAAATTAGGTATTTAGGTTTAACTGCACCGCTTTGCCAAAGTGCATTGTCGCAGTGTAGTTTGGAACTTTGATGATGCCAACGTCACAGTTTGCAAATTTGCAAACTACAATGCCTTCATAGGTTGCAATGTTGGGGTGGTTTTTGAATACTAATATAAGATTGAAATATTTTTTCTTGATGCAGGAGGAGGCGATGAAGATTTATGCTTGAGAGCATAGGTCCCGAGAGATTTTTAGCTATTTGTGGGATCTGAGCTAGAGGGAGCAAGAGCTTCTAGGATAGATAGGGCTCTAGTATATTGCCTACACACCACCCATACATACCCATCTAGGCATGATGACAACACTTGTCGAGAGATGACACAGTGAGACCTCCTCATTCCACCTTCCGACTAGCAAGGCCACTGTTACCTTAGAGGACATGTGGCAAATTTTGTGGTTGATGATACATTGTGCTAGGGTGATCTATGACATGGATGCTAGGTGGGAGGCATGCTATTCTATTATGGACATTGAGGAGATCTTCTTTTGTGAGGGCTAGATCGAGTTGGAGCGGCATAGGCTCCTTACATCACCATTCTAGTTGGTGATTATGGTGATCATATTTGGTCTTGTTGCCCTAGATTGGTGAGGCTGATATTTTAGTCCTGGTTGGGGGCTCTATTGGGAATGGATGGTTCGATGTAGGCCGACCGTCTTTGCGTAGGGTCCAATTTTAATAGCTTCACTCTATAGGGACCTACAAGAGTTTGCTTATGTTGATGACATAGCACTTGGAGTAGGGGTCACACTTTTTCATATATGGGCATGGGAGCATATCCTCGTTCTTTGTTTGCATGTTGTTCTAGTACCAATGGAGCTAGATAACCCCATGGTCTAGGGTTATAGAGGTGGTCTTTTTTTTACACACAATGGATAGCTCAAAATTCCTCACTTGAGGAGGGTCCTTGATGACATGTTGGTTTATACATGGAAACCATATCTTGGATAGCCAGCATGGTTCAACCATTTACAATAGTTCCTTTTTGCTCACCAAGATCACCTAATGCAGGGGCGAGAGAACACTTTGATTGAGATGTACCTACCGAGGAGAGTCTAGCACTAGTTTGAGGAGCTGCAGGATACGGCTACTGATGACTATGTGGCCATTTTTGTAGAGATAGTGACACAAGGATCATGGGAATGATACATTCTTGCCACTAAGGTAGTGGATAATTTTTGATAGCTGGTGGCCCATCTATGGCCATATGATCAGGGAGTGCAGATCTCGGTACCACAATGGCATACCGTGATTGGTTCAGGCCACATTTGAGATTAATAGTCCTAGGTACATCATCCACTTGATGGAGAGTGAGAGGTAGGGGGCAAGATGGGGATGAGGAGGTAGTGGTCCACACCAGCCAGTGCAAGACCAACCCATGAGGGGTTAGGAGGATCAACCTTACCAGGATGTCCCAATACAGGACTAGGACTGGGGGCAAGATGACAAACAAGATGGGCACCAAGATTGGGTTGCCACACTACCCAGAGACAGAGGTGAGGAGTAGCCCCATGTGTAGCCTTTGCTATTGTAGCTAGATTTAGGCCCAGATTTAGGTATTGACAATAGAGAGGGATTAGGCTAGGGCCGAGAGAGATCAGGCCATTTTATAGAGATAGGTCATAGAGCATAGTTAGAGAGCATGGCTGCCTCATCCTCCCATAACACAGTATCGCTTTGGTCATACATGGATGTCATTCAAGAGGAAAATTATTATAGGATTCATTATCATCAGGCCATGCCAAGAGAAACCTGAGCTCCTGATTATTCTCATAGGACTAGTCATAGTCCTATAGAGGGCCATGGGGATAGAGCAAGTGCTGATGGCAGTACCCAGGAGGGCTAGGCCTTCAAATTTTGATTGAGATAAGAATCTTTTTGTGCCCTATGGGCTCATTTTTTATAGATTTATGGGCCTTTTGTACTTATTGACATATACATGTATAGTGATCCAATTTTTTTGTACCATGACAGTATATTGATGATATATGAGATGATGATTTTGATGTGATATGTTGCGTCCTATGTTTAATTTATGCATTATGGATGGTTCCTATTTTTATATGTGATTCAAAATGATGATGCTATTTATATTATGCTTATATGGTGCCTATGATGCTTATGATGTGTTGGTGCTTATGATATGATGATGCTTATGATTTGTCATGATTCTTATGATTTTTGTATATGTGATGTTCTATATAATGATGCAGGATGTTTATCTTTTTATGCACTTTTTATGATGTATGTAGGATGTTTATGATATGCAGATCCATATCATACCCCTAATATATGATGATGATGATATTTATTGTTATGCACTGTGATAATGATATATGATAGATGTTATGTGTGATTTGAATTTTAATATGATGGATGGTTATGCTTATGTATGATGCATAAAATGGATGGACCTTATGATGATGGATAATGTGTATGTATTAATGATTATTATGGTATGCACTATGCTAATGATTGGTGTATGTAGGATAGATGCAATAAGTTTGCAATTAACTCTCATGGTACCATGTTAGCGTGAAAGATGATAGAATAAATTAAGAGATTCCAATAAGAAATGAGCTGATGAAGATGATGATGATCACATTGCATACTGAGGAGTTGGGATTTTCAAAGGACCAATTACCTTATTTTTTGATAATACACATAGGTATGTTGCATCAAGGTATAAAAAACCAGGATGGCATTGTTCCTAGTGTGATGGACTTTGAATTGATAATTAGATAGGAGTATTTATGTTCACACCTAGCATACAAAACCTTATCCCAAAATGCAGTTTAGATATTTGAAACATCTTGGACCAAAACATAGAAAAGCAAGCCTTCCTATGTGGTCAACAACACAATTAAAACATCCTCCCTACACCTAAATAAAGCACACATGACCAAGGTTATATTACAAAGATATCCAAAAAGTAAAACAAATAAAAGATATTGCTCATTTCCCCAATCCTATCTCTCTAAATCCCTTTGTTCGGGACATCATTGAGAGGTCATTGAAATGAGCACAAAGAGATAAGTCAAAAAAAGAAAGATAAAGTAAACAAACAAGCTAATGTTCTTCAATACTACTAACCAAAAGGAAATGTTGTATTAAAGGATAAGAGATGAAACTATTGCCAAAAGATAATTCCCATTGTATGAAGGATACATCCTAGGACATGTTAGTGGATGGCGGCGCGTGGTTTTGTTTATCCAAAGTGTTCTTTCTAATATAAAATTCCCATTGTAGGAAGGATGCTTCCTAGGACATGATGTTAGCAGATGATTGATTTGGGATTGATTGGATGATAGGCTATTGATAAAAAGAGTTGACCCACTTGTTTACATACTGACGTAAACCTTAGACTTTGATGATTAAGTTTTCACTTTTAACCTGCTCGACTTGTTTTTGACTGTTTCACCAAAGGTTGGGGATGATGATTGATTTATTGTGAGTGATGTTTATTGCGGGTGAAAGCGAGATGGGACAAATGGATTTTTTTAAATATTTGGATGTTTTTTATGCTTTTGAAATGTTTTGAGGCTATTTTTGGTATTTTTTGAGATTTTTCAAATGTTTTGGACTTTTTTGAGATTTTGACCAAGAGACTAACCTAAAGACCTATCATAGGGGCCTTAGGGGATAATCAATAGATTATCCTTGCCTACGTTATACGGGTAGAGACCATGTAGTTCGACTGATGACTTGATCGATTTACAAATGAAGATATACATGATGAAATGTCAGTTTATTATGATGGACTCCTAAAGGACTGACCTAAATGTCTCGGGGGATGATCTAAGATCAACCTTGCCTACATTCATCCTTGTGATTTTTCCTTAATCTTGCCTTGATTTAATGTTGTAATGTGGATAACATATTTAAATTAGGTCTTGTGCCCTTGTAAACTAAAAATACTTAAATTGTACCTTACCTAAGTGTTGTAAAGTGTTGTAACACACTTTCACACTTTTATAGGGTCTTGTTAATAAAACAACCTCTTTTCATCGTTTACCAAGCCTTATTTCAAAGTGTTGTAAAGTGTTGTAGAACACTTTCACACTTTCCTAGGATTTTCATTAATAATTGGACTTTCTTATGCTTTAATTGGCCCCATTTGGCATCCAAAGGCCTTATTTTTGAGAATAATCCTAACAAATATCATTTAAAACATCAAAATCATGAAACCTACCTCAAATTCTTAAGGTGTGACTCATTCACCATTTTGGGTGAATGAGTCCCCTTAGGTGGGACCCATTCACCTAGGGTGGCGAATGATACCCCTTTAACTAAAAATTCAAATTTAATTCAAAATTTTGACAGGTTTTTATTCTCCAAGATCTAAGGTCAACCTATAGAGTTGTAATTTTGAGAATTATTGCATAATTGAGTATAAATACAAGCTTCTTTCTCTCATTTTCATACCTAGCAAGTTTGATCAAGTATTCAAGAGTTCACAAGAGAAATTGAGCATTCACAAGAGAATTCAAGGCATTTCAAGGGAAAATTTTCAAGCATTCAAGAGCTTCTTCAAGCGTCATTCATCATGTCAAAGATTGTTTTCATCATTTTTTTTTAGAGATAACATTTGTGATGTAGAATTGTGTGATTCAAGCAAGCATTGCATTCAAGATCTATCAACATCAAGCAAGATTCCAAGTCCACATACATTGGAGCCAATACTTATATGTTTTCACCACCTTAAATTGCTAGGGTTTGGTGAGTTGTAACATCATTATTTTTTCATTCAACATTATCCTTTCATATTTTCTTTCATATAAAGGTTTAATTACCAAGAATTTTGACCAAGGCAAACCCCTATCCACTAACCCCACAACAATTTTCTCTCTTTACATGTGATTTGTAGGTCTAGGTTGTAGATTTATCAAGGAGGAAAGTTGGAAAAGTGGTCATCAAGTTGTCAAAGAAATTCAAATTTGTCAAAGTTGCAAACAAACCTTGGAGAAGGACTATAGGCTAAATTTAATTGTAGTTTCGGACCCAAATCTGTACCAAGAATAATAGAGCAAACTGAGAGCTACAGAGTCTAATTTTGAATTTCCAAAAATATAGAAGTGGAATGATTCATCACTATTGGTGAATGAGTCCCACTGTATAGGCCTAAACAATATTTTTGCAGATCTGAGTACACATTTGTTTGAAACCTATTCCAGCACAATTTTCTCAAAACTGGACTGATTCACCTAACCTAGCATATGAGTCCCAGTTAGCTCCAACATCAAGTTGTTTAAGATTTTGTACTCCATTCTACCCCCTTAAGTTTCTCAAGTGCACATTTCCAGTTTCATAATTTTCTATTGCATTCTACTTACATTTTTGGGTCTTTTACATATCACACTGTGCTTTCAAACATTTTGTATTTTCCAAGTTTACACTTGGTGGTGAACCCATCTCTTGTCTCAATCATCTCCAAGTATATCTTATAGTCATATCTCTCACATCCTTCATTGGGTTATGATCTCTAAGGTTTCATTGAATGCGAATATTACGAAATTGGATCCCTCTCCTTGTATCCATTTTGTGAACAAGGAAGTGAAGCATCCATTTCCAGTGTCCATATTTTGGTGAACCCAAATTTTGACCATCATAATTCTGATTTGGAGTGCCTTTACATCCTAGATATAGCTTGCATTAACATTGCATTGTATTTTACATTAGTTAATTTGCATTCTTGGGTTTCAAAATTTGCATTAGTGAAAAGCTCATTTAGCTTGTATTATTGCACTTAATTTCATTAAAAAATGGCAAAATTCTACATTGCATCTCAGAATTTCATTAGAAAACATAAAAAGCATAAAAATCAATTCAAAAATTCTGAAAATTTTCAAAAAAATAGTATTTAGACTCATTCACCACCTTGGGAAAATTAGTCCCATTGCATATTTTTCACTATATTTTTTGGAATTTACAGTTCAGTTTCTAAGTTTATTTTTGTTGTTTCTACATTTAAGTTTTACTTTCTATAATTTTATTTATAATCATTTCATTCTTATTATTTTTTATTGCATTTGCATTCACCCTACATTTAGTAGCCTTTACATGAGTGTTTGGTGTCCTATTGCTAATGCCATAATGAGAAGAACTTTGAGACTCATGGGATCTTGTGATAACACAATCATTGTGAATCTTGGGTTATCTAGAGATTCCACTCCTAGTATTGACACTAATACACTAGGCATGGATAATACCCTTAGCAACTCTTTGCCTTCAAATAGCATGCAAGTTGAACTAAGGAATGATGATATCCTGCAAGAGAAAATAATTCAAATTCATGAGGACTTAGTAAACCTGCAACATCAAATAAGCCTTGAAATCACTTCACCTACTAAAATTCCTAACATCGAAAACATTCACCGCATGCTTGAAAGTGAAGATTGCCTTGACCTTGTGAAAAACATAGTTTAGATCTTTGGAAAACATCTTCCTTCAACCCATAATGTTCGTATACCAAAAAATGTTGTCACAAGCCAAGGGGGAACTCAAACTCCTCCTCCTACAACCATATCCTCAATACCTACCTATACCACTCCTCAAGTCACAAAAACAATGCAACAAGTTAGTACTATGATTCCTTCCTTGGGTATTCCTGCTAGCATCCCTAGTTCCTATGTGACATCACACATTCTATCTTCTACCACATTACCACCTGTAACCATTCCATTAACTTGTCCTACTAATGCATACACTCCATCACCAGTTTCACTTCCATCTCATACCACAAGTAATGATCCTCTCATAACACAACTTTTCAAATTGTTTCATCCATGCAAAAAAAAATCTCCACCATAAACCAAAGTCAAAATGGCCCACCCACATATTATGTCAAAAGCAACCCATTGTCCTTGGAGATATTGCAAACATTGATGCCACAAGGTGTAGAGGTGCCTAGATTTGAGAAATATGGAGAGAAGGGAGATCTTTCTAACCATGTTAATGCCTATAACACCTTATGCAGTGAATTTTTCCTTGATGATAAACTCTTGGAAAAACTCTTTCCTAGATCCTTAAAAGATACTGGCTTGGATGGTTTTATTCCTTACCGAATAATTCAATTCGCTCATTTAATGAACTTGCTAATGCATTTGTAAACCATTTCCAAGTGCATATGACTCCTAAGAATACCTTGGCTGATTTGATGAGATGCAAGAAAAATGAGGAATAAAAGATAATTGATTTTATCTCAAGCTATCAATCATTTTATTCCCAAATTGATGTCAAGATCCCCAACCCACACCTTCAAAAGATGCTCATAGAAAACTTGCAAACTAAAATTCAGGACAAGCTCACTATGATGAAATTCCCATCCTTCATGCACTTGTGTACTGCCCTTTGTGATGATCAAAATTCAGTTAGTAGTCGAGATACAAGGTCCACTTCTAGCCAAATTGAGAGATCTGAACTCACCAACCAAAAAAATTCCCAACCTTTTAGTTCAAGAAAAATAAAGGATTCTTTCAATTTAATCCTCATCAACAACTGCCTCAAAATGTCAACAACCAAGTAGTTGTTGTCAAAACCTCGATACCCTTTAGTTATGGAGATCTGAAAAGAAAATTCACACCTTGACGGGTATGTGCAGGATTATCATGGGAAAAAAAGCCCTTAAGTGACAATAAAAATTTAGAAAAATCAGAGTTAGGAAACTTTATGTAAAAATTTGAATAAGTTATCTATATTATTTCAAAAATATGTAAGAATAGAATCTATAGCAAATTGAATGTAGTTTCTAAACTTCTAGGTTTATTTATTTTTATATCTATTTGGTGAAAATTTGAAATTTCAATGTAATAGCACTTAAATTTTAGGGAAAAAATAAGAAGTAGGTGTCTGTTTGACCACCCTAACCACAATAAAATGATAATAATTTTTTATAATATTTTAGATATAAGTAGAGGACTCATGTCCTGATGTGATGCATATTTTTAAATTTTTTTTCCAAGTAAATAATTAATTATGAATTTTTACTACAACTTTTAAAAAATATAAAAATTGTATTTCTAATTGCCTTAACTTGGTCAAAACTTCATGAAATTCAATTTTTTTAAATCCTATAGTATGTGAAGCATAGAATGTGACATGTTTTAGATTCAAAAATGTGATACCATTTGAAAGCTATATATGTTTTTCAATAGCCTATCAATCAAGAATTTAGTCATAATTCAAATAGAAAATGTATAATAATTATTTATTAAATTCAAATTAAAGCATAATTTATATTGATGGAAAGCTGAGAATCTCCTTTAAAAACCCTTTTCATTTCATCAAGTTTGGGTAAAAAAAAAGTCATCAGCCACATACCCTACACATACCCATCATGATCCTACACATAACCTTACCCGACACCCTTCATAACATGTAATGTCCCAAATTTTACAACAAATGATTACCTTTCCTCCCATTAAAACATTTGACCCTAATAAGCCTTTACCTTTGAGCTTTAAATAAAATGCTTATTGCCACTATCATCAACAAAATGAACATGATACAAAACATTGCAAGCATCTTAAACATCTTGTGCAAGTCCTCATTGATTCTGACAATTTATCCATTAGAGGTGTTAGTGATCAAGGCAATAAGTCTGTTGCCCCTCCGAACCAAACCTTGCAATTTTTTACCAACCCAATGCCCAAGCATAATATTTCATTTGTCAAAGCCAGTGAAACTACAAAGAATGATGTGATGAATGTTGATACAAATGATGAAAATATTATCCTATTCCAAATAATATTAATGTCAATCCTATGGATGAAATGATAGGAGTGATAGACATCATCCCTTGTAAGGCCCAACCTAAGATTCCTCTTGATATTGCTTTCTCTCTAAGGATATAATTAAACATGCACCCGATGGTCCTCTCTACATAGCCATCTATATCTATGACAAGCTCACTAATGGGATAATAATAGGTCTAGCTTGTGGAGAGAATGTGATCACCGAGGAGTTCTTACTCTTGCATGAACTTTATCAAGATGACTATGATAAAACAAAATCATGGATCAAGACACAATGGTTTTTCTTGCCCTATGATTGGATCAATCACCCTTCTGTTGCAAATAAGACAAAAAAAATTAGATGTCACATTCTCCATCATCTCACAGTCAGACCAACTTTGTTTGAGGCCAGTCCATCCATGGCTTCGTTCAATAAAAGTCGTCCCTTCGGTTGTGCACAAATGCTTAAAGTTTCCCTTTGAAAATGAAATATTTACTATTCACCATAGCAACTAAAACCCATTGTCTTCCAAAGGAAACTTCTACATAGAAGCCATTTGGTCCGAGCCCATGGAACCTATCAAGCAATGAGAAGACTTCTTTTTCATATCTTACAAAATATTCAAAGCAAAGAAAATAGCCAAACTATCCCTCTGAAACATGTCCCCCTCCACCTTTGCACCTCCAATCCTTGAAAAAACCATGCTTGAACCTAAACAAGACCTAAATAACCATGACCTACACAAAATAGAAACTATGACAATGTCCTACAAAAAACCAAGAAACAATGAAAATAACCCCATCACACCTCCTAGAATCATACAAGTTTACAAAGAAAAAGAGAAAGTGGATCAACAACCTCCTATGGTTCCTTCCATTCCTCCCCTCAGGGAATAAAATCAACCTATGGCCGATCAACCTACTCCCACATAAACGAAACTTGGAAAAAAAGAGAAAGAAACAAAGGTGCTAGAGATTGTAAGCATAGATGCCATGCTACTAATCACAAGTTATGTGAAGAGTTAAACAAGGAAAATCAAAATCCGAGCTTGATTATAGCAATGCATGATGACCCTCCTCCCCAACCAAAATTAAACAACCCAATACAAGAATCACAAAAAGAGTTGAACTCTTCGATGGATATTATCATTCATCCTCCTATTGTGATTAATTTGGATGACGATGGCGAGACCGCTAAAATTGACGAAGAGGTGCATAATGAACTGAACACACTATTTTCCTCTTCCATGAGCTTAAATGATAAATCTCTTATACATAGTGATGAACCTAGTACTTCTTCTAGTTCGAAACTTTCTCTTGTCCCTTTGGCTAGCTTCCCACCTTCGGTAGACAATGAACATGATTGGGAGGAAGATGACCTGCTCATAGGTTGACTAACATTTTCCTTACTAGTCTTTTGTATTTTCTTTTTCTTTTTCCCTTTTTCTTTGTGTGATTGTATGTGTGTAATGTGATCCCCTGTGATGTTCTGTTTGATGTTCTCTCTCTTTGTGACATTCTTGTATTTGTACCTTCATTCTTCTCTATGTTGTGCATTGCTTTCAATTTTCATCTTTGTCTTTCCTTTTGGGGATGACGCAAGGCATCGAGACATTCATTTCTCCTTCATGTTGACCCAAAAGGATTTCCTTTTCTTCTTTGCCTTTTTCATTTCATCTTTTCTTATTTTTTCCTTTTAGTGATGCCACAAGGCATTGAGAAATTCATGTCTCCTCATGGTTATTCAAAATATTTTCCTTTTCCTTTCTCCTTTTCTTTTTCATTTGTCTTGTATTTTCCTTTTGGGGATGACGCAAGGCATCGAGACACCCTATGTCTCTTCCATGTTGACCCAAAAGGTTTTTATTTATTTTTTCCATCTTTGTGTCATTCTTCTAGTTCTATGTATATTTGGGGGATGATGATAGTTCCAAGCTCTCTCTCTTAAAAAAAACATTGTAGCAAAGAACATATTGACCCCAAATCCATAGATCCCTTATGTGTTTTGTGTTTCCATTTTGGGGACAACCCCTCTCTTTTCTTTTTCTCTCGCATGATGCCGCTTTACTCAGAAACATATGAATTGGCATAGGGATTTCCAAGTTGGATCTCATGTCTTTCTTCTTTCTTTCATTTTTCATTTGCTACTTTAAAATAATTTCTCATAGTATGGTTTTCAACAATTTCTTTAAAGTGGGGCATAAATTGGTATTATCATTTTGCATTTTTCATGGTTCTTAGTGCAACCTTCTTACTTTATACGATGCATTTGTCACTTTTTGGATAAAATTAGGTGTGATTTCCTTCATGATCATAATTTATCTTAGCATATTACATTCCTCTTAGTGGATTGATGTGACACACTACATCCCCTAAGTTGTGAATTTTTTATTCTTTGACTGGTCCTCTCTTGGAGAAATTAGGCACAATGTTCCCTAAGTTAAAGGACTCACATGAACTAAGCAAGACTCCTTTGAACATTTTGTACATGTTGCATTTTGCATTTGTTGTTATATGGCCACCTTGCATAACACAGCTTGCATGCCTATGGAGCCATCACATTTTTTGATGAGATCCAATCATACAAAGTTTTGATTGTCTCGTGAAGCTCAAAAAATCATTTTTTTGTGGCACCTTATTAAATTTATCAGGAGGTATAACTTTGGTATGGTTGAGTGGGAAGCCCATTTCAAGGCATGACTTTCCCCATAGCCACCTGCATGTGTGTGAGTGCATACCAGCCATGCATGTATGTTTCTCACCTTGTAGGACTTCTCACCCAGTAGGCAACCATGAGTTTCGTTGCCTCAGAGTGAGTATGTGTTTTCTGGACAAACAACCTAGATCTGATTCACATCATGTTGGAAAAATGGTGGCGGATTGATCCAATTCTTTTTATTTCACCTTTTCTCTTCTTCATCTTTGGCATTGTATGCTTGGAATTTTTATTATTCTTGATATCATTTTCATGTGTGTTCCGTTGTGCTTATGTTGTTTTGACATGGGATCCTAATCCTAGGGTTTGATCACCTCTCTTGATCATTTTCATTGCATCTTGCTAACATTGGTACATTTGAACCCCTCTTGATATGCATTGGTCTACTTTAGTGTGAGTTTGAAGTAGGTTCATCCTCTCACTACATTGGGGGCTAAATATGGTCACCGAAAAAGTAACCATTCTACTTTTTTGACTCATTTGGGCCCTCCTTGTGATTTTGGCTTAATATTGCCTTGATTTAATCTTGTAATGTGGATAACAGATTCAAATTCAGTCTTGGGCCCTTGTGAACTAAGTAGACTTAAATGGTACCTTACCTAAGTGTTGTAACACACTTTCAAAAATTTCTAGGGTCTTGTTAATAAAATAACCTATTTTCATCATTTAACAAGCCTTATTTGAAAGTGTTCTAAAGTGTTGCAACACACTTTCCTAGGTTTTTCACTAATAATCAGGCTTTCTTATGCTTTAATTGGACCCATTTTGTATCCATGGGCCTTATTTTTGAGAATAATCCTGACAAATATCATTTAAAAAACATCAAAATCTCAAAACCCACCTCAAATTCCTAAGGTGGGACTCATTCGACATTCTAAGAAAATGAGTCCCCTTAAGTGGGACCCATTCACCCCCCTTTAACTCGAAATTCAAATGTAATTCAAAATTTTGGCAGGTTTTTATTCTCCAAGATCTAAGGTTGACCTGCAGTGTCCTAATTTCGGTAATTATTGGACAATTGAGTATAAATAGAAGCTTCTTTGTCTCATTTTCATAACTAGCAAGTTTGATCAGTATTCAAGAGTTCACAAGATCATTTGAGCATTCAAAAGAGCATTCAAGGCATTTCAATGGTATATTTTCATGCATTCAAGAGCTTCTTTAAGTGTTATTAATCATTTCAAAGATTTTTTGCATCATGTTGTTTTAGAGCTAACATTTGTGATGTAGGATTGTGTGCTTCAAGAAAGATTCCAAGTCCACATCCATTGGAGCCAATACTTACATGTTTACAACACCGTATTTCTAGGGTTTGGTGAGTTGTAACATCATTATTTGTTCATTCATCATTCTCCTTTCATATTTTCTTTCATTTGAAGGTTTAATTACCAACAAGGGGTTTGACCAAGGAAAACCCCTATCCACTAACCCCATAAATATTTTCCCTCTCTTTGCATGTGATTTGTATGTCTAGGTTGCATATTTATCGAGGAGCAAGATTGGAAAAGTGGTCATCAATTTGTCAAAGAAATTCAATGTTTTCAAAGTTGCAAACAAGCCTTATAGAAGGACTACAAGCTAAATTTTTTAGTTTTGGATCGAGATTTGTATCAGGAACAACGAAATAGACTAAGAGCTATGGGATCCTGTTTTGAATTTCTAGAAATCCAAAAGTGGATTGATTCGCCACTATTGGAAAATGAGTCCCATTGTATAGGCCTAAACAATATTTTTGTAGATCTGAGTACCTATCTATCTAAAACTTGTTCTGGCATAGTTTTCTCGAAACTAGACTAACTCGCCTACCCTTGCATACGAGTCCCAGTTGGATCCAATAACAGGTTTTCCAGGATTCCAAACCTTCATTCTACCTCCTTCAGTTTCCTAGGTGCACATTACCAGTTTCATAATTTTCTGTTACATTCTACTTGCAGTTTTAGGCCTTTTTGCATATCACACTATGTTTTCAAACATTTTGTACTTTCAAGTTTACACTTGGTGGTGAACCCCTTTCTTGTCTCAATAACCTCTAAGGATATCTTATAGTCATATGTCTCACATCCTTCATTAGGTCAAGATATTTAAGCTATCCTTGAATGTGAATATTGCAAAATCAGATCCCTCTCCTTTTATCCATTTTGTGAACAAGGAAGTGAAGCAATCATTTCCAATGTCCACAAAGGGTATTATCCATACCTAGTGAACTAATGTCAACACTATGAGTGAAAGAGCTAGATAACACAAGAACCATGACAAGTGTGTTATTGTTGGATGACATGAGTCTTGAACTACATCTCACTATAGTATTAGCAATAGGACACCAAGTAATAATGCTCATGCAAAGGACAGTCAATGAATGCAAGATAAATGCAACAAGCAAAAGATAAATGCTATTCTTTAATTCTAATTCTTATGTTTATAAATTCACATGAAAAGAAACCAAATTAAGTTAGCATTAATGAAATGAATGAAACAAAAGATCAAAAAACTAAAACAAAGATTTGACAACAACAAATATAAGCATATAAATGAATTTTTTAAGTTTGTAAAATGTAAATTTAGGTTTGATATGGGACTAATCATCTAGACGTTGAATGAATCCCAATTAGGGGTTTTGGAAGGTTCAAATACTAAAAAAATAGACAACAAAAAATTCCAAGAAATCTGGAAAGACCACCTATATAGGGACTAAATCAAGTAGGTCAGCGAATGAGTCCTAGATTAGGGTTTTGAATCCAAATTCAACTTTTTTTGAGTTGATGCTAAGGTTTCTAAGTTGTATGTTTGAATGATTATTTACAATTACAATTTTCCAATGAAATTCAATAATGCAAGTTGTAAAAAAGCAACCTATATTCAGTTTTCCACTAATGCAAGATTTAGGAGTCCTAAATGCAATTCAACTAATGCAAATGTAATGCAAAGTTAACCTACATCTAGGACTACAATTTTCTCCAAATAATATATGCAAGTTTCCAAAGGTCATGTTCACAAAAATGAACCTAAGGAAACAGGGTTCCCCCTTTTAGGAAATGGAACTTAAGGGACCTATTTCACTCTCAGTTCATTAGGTAACTAAGATCCCTCAACCAAGTGACTCAATTGATGGAAGGAAAGCCACAAGGGGTGGTTTCCTTAGGTGTGATTAAAATGTGGTTCACCATTAAAATGAAGTTTCAAAGGAGAAATGCAAGAATGTAAGCACAAAACCCTAGAAACTTAAGAGCATTAAATCAAATTGAGAAACAAAAATTAGACAAAAAGGAACCTTGGAAAATTGATGAATTCCAAGCAAGGTCTACAACTTTGAAAATTTTCTTTTTGAAGTGCACTAGGACTCATATGCTAGGCTAGGTGATTTAGTCCTACTACTAGAATTTGGGAATAATCTAAAGTATTTTGCTGGAAAATTAGGATCTATAGAAAACTGCTAAAAAGAGGTATACTAGGAATCATACACCCAAAGGGTCGATTTAGTCCTAGTATTAGGGTTTGACTAAAACTTTTGTAGCCTCTAGTGATCTTCTATAGCTCTTTTCTTGTCGTATTTGTAGGTCTGAAAAGTCTAAATTCTTGTTTGTAGGTGAGTTTCCATGAAGATGACAACTTCTTGACAACTTCGATAACCTCCTTTTATCTTGCAAATTTTTCTTGAAAGGATCTTCAAGCTCCAAATCACGTAGCTCTGCAATCACACATGAAAAGGGAAAAATGTTTTTATGTTAGGGAATAAGGGTTTCCCTTGATCATACCCTTTTTTTGTAATCAAAACTTGAAATGAAATGAAATAGAATGAAGGAATGATGAATGAAAAATATGCAATATTGCAACTCACCAAACCCTTGAAACAAAGGCTACAATCTTGTGTGAAATGGCTCCAATGGATATGGATCTTGACTCTTGATTAAATGCTTGAATGCTTGAATCAAATGCTTGCTTGAATCATGAAAATATACATCACAAATGTTAGCTCACAAACACACATGATGCATGAAGACTTTGACATGATGGTCAAATCTTGAATGTAGCTCCAAAGTGCTTGATAATTAGCCCTTGAATGCTCTTGATCTCATAAAATTTCCTTAGGAATTCTCTCATCAATTGCTAGGTGAAATTATGTGAAATAGGCTAGTATTTATACTTGTTTATGCCAATTTTCCTAAAATTACAACACTACAAGCCAACATCAGATCTAGGACAATATAATCCTACCAAGAATTTGATTTGAAATAGGTCTTGGTTAAAGTGAGACTCATTAACCACCTTGGGAAGAGGAGTCCCAGTGTCTTAAAAATGGGACACAAACTCTAAGAAGTGTCTCGTTTAATGCAATGTTTAAAATTAGGCTCTAAAACCTAGGTGAGACCCATACACAAGGTGGCATATGTGTCCCAAATCACTAGATCTAGAATACACAACCTCAAACATTGAATCATGATATTTCATTTATTAAATGTCATGATTATCATTAGAAAAATGTATTTAATTAGGCTTGTAGATGCAAAATAGGACCAAATAAGGCATAAAGAAGCCCAATTTTAGTAGAGAGGGCCCAAAAAAGTGTGAAAATATAAAGGGATACATTTTTCTACACTAAAGGATGATGTTGAATCAGTAGGAGTGTCATATTCCAACAACTAGATACAAGATGAAGTGGTACTACAATTTAATGGTCGCATATCACATGGGCTATTAGATGAACTTGTTTTTGATAAAAGGGATAAATAGGTTTTATAGAGACCCGAAACCACAAAGTAACAATACAAGCAAAGACCAAAACAGAGGTTCGAAAGACAAAAAGGCTGCCATAGAGATAAAAACTAGCTAAAATAGATAGCCACAAAAAGCTGCAAAAAATCCATCAGACGGTCAGCAAACAGACAAAACTGGGCCCAGCCACAGCTAATCCATAGTCTTCAGAAGCTCGTCAGTAACCTCTTCTAGGTCCACCATATCCTGGACCCCCTCCATGAAAATCTGAGTCATATTTGGGGTAGTCAGGGATTTTCTTTTCATACTTGATCTGGTGCGCCTAGAGATCCCCGCTTCCTCATCCTGGTCTTTCTTCTTATCAAGGTCGACAAACTGTGCTCTTTTCTGGGTTTTCTCCAATCTTTTGGTCATGGCTTTGATGATTAAAGAGTTATGTTTGGCTATTCTATAGTTCTGATCAGCAATTTTTTTCATGGTTCCTTTAATTTTATCAAGTTCATTTTCAACAGTGTTGTGCTTTTGTATGTTATCCTTCGCAAAGGTATTCTTCTCCACTTCGAGCTGTATTAGCCCTGCAACTTTGGCTTCAATTTCCCCCAACTTACTATGAAGAGACATATTTTTAGTCTTCAACTCACTGATTTCATAAAATAACCATTTGGCAGAATTAAATTGGTCCTCAGAACATCTTTTGGCAATTCCAATGAAGTCAAAAGGGGGGTCACTATCAGAATTGACCCCAAAATTAACCGACTTCACGCCTCTGGGAGGGCTATAGTTCTCCTTTTGAATATTCTGAGGGAAATGGGGATCCTCAAGACTGACCTCAGCCACTTTAGCAGAAACAACAGAAGAGTCATTAGGGTAGGAAACTTACTTGTTAGCCAGAGAACTAGAGCCCGCTAATTTAGCATTACGGTTTATGCGGTCGGGGGCAGGAACAAAGCAAGCACCAGAAGGCTGGGGGGATCGGCTAGAGGTAGAAGGGGGGGCAGGGGAAGCAAGGAGAGCTTGACACGTCCAGAAGAAACTTTAGTCCCAGATATACTAGGCTCAGTATCGTCCTCATCATGCTCCAAAATGGCTATAGGGTTTGATAGGGTAGGCATATTCTAAAAATGCTCATAGATGAGCCTTAAAAGACCCGTGTGAAGAATCGAGTATCTTTTAGGGCTCCTATTATGGTCAGAAAAGTTATTAGATGAACTTGTTAGTGGTAGATCATATGGATAATAAAATTTTAAAAATAACTCTTTATTTTTTAACCCCTAGGGAAGATTCATGTGGGATCAATCAAGTTATAACACAAGTTATGAAATAAATAGGTCTCATCAATACCAATGTTTAGATAGCTTTTGCACTTAACTACATGATAATATTTCCATGTGTAATGATATTGGGGATTTTCATTGAAGACCATGTTTAATCTTTGTAAAATTCTTTTGAAATATTAAATTAGATCTAGCTTGGAGCATACAATAGTGCAATTCCATGGGACTTGGAGAAATACTAAAAATACGTGAAATACACAAAACACAAAAATTGTGAAAGTGGGATGGACTACTAGATTGATAGGGAATTCTTATTAATAATAATGTAAAGCATGATAAATCAACAACCTATAGTGAATGATTCATTATAATTACTAATCTCAAAAGAGATTTCCAACTATACATGATCGACATATGCATGCATATGTGTATAAATGGATCTCTCCAAGGGTCTTCCAATTGAGAGAAGATGGAAACAATGTGTTGACTATCAAATAATTACTTTTAGGTGTAAAAATATTAATCAATGGTGTATCACACCTCTCAATGACACACAAAATTTATCAACAAACAAAGAAATCGTACATTGTAAGTGAGTCCCACTTGGTTGCCTAGAGCCAACTCTGACCACTATGTTATTTTACTTTGTGTTCAACTTGGAATAGATGTCGCCTAGAAACCTTCAAAATACATCCATTCATCTAAAACTTTTGCTACTCAACTTGTGGACAATTTTTCAAGCATTGAGATTGCTAAGACTCTATATAAGCAAGAGTATTCAACAATGCATGAAACTAGAATAGATATTTTAATATTTCAACTTCCTCAATAACATAAACTAGCTTTGAAGTGGTGGAAAAAAGTAATCAAGCTATGAAAGAAAGATACAAATTAAAAAGAAATAGATTTCCACAAGCCTTAATCACCAACTTTGTCTAGTCATGATTAGTCTAAGGCCAAAAAAAAAAGGAAAATGTATCCTCTTATAGAAATGATAAGAACAAAATATCATTTAGATTATCCAAGAAAAGTGAACTAGTAGGGAATTGCATTTTTGTTACATGTCTAACGTCAACACCTAGTTTGTGCTAAATATTTATATAAGAAAGTGGATCACATGTTAACATCTATGATTAAAAAAATAATAGATATAATAAAAGTTAAAAAATTAATAAAAAATATTCAATTGTTAAATTGAAACATATATAAAACCATGAAATTAATAATTTTAAAAAGTGAAAATTTATAAATTTATTATATTATAAAATTATATTAGTGATAATTTTATAAAATCATAAAATTTAACAAATTAGAAAATTTGAAATATAATAAAATTATAAATAAATAAAAGAAAGTTATTTGTACTATAGAGTTTGTAGATTTTTGAATTAAGTTATGTGATCCATCATCAAGATGATTGAATAAGAAAAAAAAAAGATAAGATTATCCTTTGCTTCACTTCACCTTCAATCTTAGCCGTTCACAGAATTACACAATCCCCAAGTCAGCTTAAGATTATCCAATCCAAACTTAAGATGAGTTTGGATCACACTATCTGATCTGTCATCAAGATGATTGGATAAGAAAAAAAAAGATAAGATAATCCTTTGCTTCACTTTACCTCCAAACCTAGCTATTCACAGCATTACACAATCCCCAAATCAGCTTTAAGACTATCTAATCTAGGCTTAATCTGAACACGATGAAAGAGGAGCATGAGATGAAGGTGGCGATGGGTACAACCAAATTTTTATGTGATAATTGGAGAAGCGCCATATCAGACAAGGCCGGCCACTATCACCTGCCTATCATTCAGTCGTACCATCCAAAAACTGATGTCGTATTTTAATCAGTGGTCTAAATTCTTATGCACATTTGTTAGACATTCATTCTATACAAAGATTTCACTGTTTTTCCATTTTACTCATTTTTACAGTCGCTGGATTGACCTCCCATCCTTGAATCTGATTTATTCTACAACTGGATGGATGAATTCCTATCTATTCTAAGCTAGTTCTAAAGCTACTGAAGGGATTAAAAAATAAATAAAGTATAAGTAAGGATCACACTGGGTAGATACTCTATTTACCACTAGAGTAACGCGTAATATCACACAATGCAATAATCAATGGAAAGAAATATGAACATAATAGCTAAATTGAATTAAGACAAAGATACGAATGATCAAAGTAATAGCTTTCTTCTTATTAAGTTTATTTATCAATCATTAAATGAATATATTTTATGAAACATGTATAGAGGTTGTTTTTTAATGGCTTTACGAAAATTCACTGCCAACAATTCATTGATGGAAAATTCACCGCCATGGAAAATTGATTGCCCAAAATTCAAGCAATTAATTTTTTGCGCGTTGAATTGTCATGACGGTGAATTTTATCGCGGTGAATTTTCCGTCAGTGAATTGCTAGCGATGAATTTGTCGCATGCCTTTTTTAATGTAATAGTGAAGAGAGATGATAGGGATAACATATCATGTTCAAAAGTATATCTATAATATTAGAATTTGAGAATTGAATTTTACATTAGGTTCAATAATTATTTTATAAAAATTATCATCTAATTTATGAATGAAAATATAGGCTCATTTTTATAAGAAAAAACACTAAAACAATAAGAGTTTTCTCACCTAAAATTTGATATGAATTTAAAACGAATAGAAGAAAAGACCTCTCTATAGATTTGACAATTTAATAGTTGATGTTGATGATTGAGAATAGCTTCAAGATCTTTTGATACTTCGATAATGAATTAGAACTACCACTTAATACTACCATATTACAACCTTGGGGCATAAACTCTATCAAATGTTGTATAGTCATTAGCTATCAATGCATAGGACTTCTTTAGTAGAGAATTCAAATTCTAGATATGATACAACCTACTTCAACTACTCTAGTTGTATAGACTTTCTTAGGATGACATGGGATTGATAGGAGTTTTATATTGCATTACATAGATGCAGAATGAAGTGGCACTACAAAACAATCATTGCATATCTCATGGGCTATCAGATGAACTTGTTGGTGATAGATCACATGGTTGACAATAATTTTTAAAAGGACCACTCTTTACTTTTTCTAGGACTCCAAGGAAGTGTCATGTTGCCTTAGTCATATTATAACCAATCTAACTTATAAAATAAAAAGGTCTCACCAATACTTATGCATAAAGTGCTCTTGCACTTTCCTACATGATAGTGTTTCTATGTGTCATGACATTGGCGATTTTCAATGAAGACCATGTTTAATATTTGTAAAAGTCTTTATGAACTATTAGATTATATCCAATCGGGAGAATAAAATAGTGTAGTTCAACAAGATTTGGAGAAATACTAAAAAAAAACATGAAGATTTCAAAACAAAAAAATTGTAAAAGTAGGATGGCCTATTAGTTGCACGATGCATTCTTATTAATAGAAATGTAAGTTAGGATGGGTCAACCACCTATAGTGAAGGATTCATTTCAATTTCTAATCTCAAAAGAGATTGCCAACTATGCATGATCCATGTGTGCATGCATATGGATGCAAATGGATCTCTCCAAGGGGCTTTCAATTGAAATTTCTCTTAAGGTAGGTGAGATAAGATGTAGGAAAACTATTTACTTTAAAATAATTAGTTTTTGGTGTAAAATTATTTTTTCATGAATTATATTTTTGTCACATGTTTACTAATAAGGCCAACACCTAATTTTTGCAAACAAATTATACAAGAAAGAGTACCAAATGTTAACATCCATAGATTAAAAAAAATAGATTTAATAATAAATATAAAATTAATCAAGCTTGAATTATTAAATTAAAACATATATTAAATCATGAAATTAATAATTTAATAAATTTATAAAATAAGTAAAAATTTATAAATTTAATATTATAAAATAAGTAATTATAAAATTATATAAACAGTATTTTACAAAATCATAAAATTTCATAAATTAGAAGATTAGAAAAATATTAAAATTATTAAAAAATTAAAGTAAATTTATTTGTATTTTGGATTTTGTATATTTATGTTTTAAATTATGCAAACAATTTTTTTTTATCAATATATTGATTTGGGCGATCTGATCCATCACCAAGATAATAGACCAAAAAAAGAATGATCCTTCGCTTCACTTCAAATCCTAACCAACACTATATAATCCTAAAGTCAGTTTAAAATTATCCAATCGAATCCATAATTACATATATGGTTTGCATATTAACATTAGTTATTCTAGATTAACTACACAAGTGCTCGATTGTAAGCATTTCATTTATTATGCTAGGATAAGCTTCGAGAATATATATTAATGTAAAATATTATGATATATATTTATGTAATATCATAGATATTTATGTATTATTGAGCATTTTCCTTATCAACACAATTCATTTATTAACCAACCAATCATATAAATTTATTTCTCTAGGTTAATGTTTCAAATTTTTCACACTCAATATAGAATGACAAATATTTCCATTATTCCATTGTCTATAAATATGAAAGTGTAATTTTGTATAATTGCACCCCTTGCAATTTCACTTACATTTCTTGTATCCACTTTAGTGTCCACACCCTTAGCACTTGTGTAGGCTCATTTTAGCCCCTACATCAGCCCTTTTCCTTCTCAGGATAATCAAGACCCTTTTTTAGTAGCTACCCTTGTACGCCAGCTTTATGTCAAACCTTGTGCTTTCTTTGTTCTTGTGAATTTGTGATGTGATTTTTTTGGACACTAGCGCATCACACAGATGTCTACATACTGCAATAGCATCCCATGACATTTTGATGTCCAAATGGTTGTTTATGAGCCTTTTTCCACTTGTCACTTGATTTTGTTAGTACCAGTAACAACTCAAGGTTCCTTGTAATGGCTCAAAAACCTTATTTTCCCTTCACTTTTCTCTTTTAAATTGATTCTTTCAATTCTATTGTTCTCTCTAGATCTATTCTCTTTGGCTCTCTGAATTCTCTCTTCTCTTTGTCTTGTTCTCTTTCTTGCACAACTCTCTACAGCTTGTTACAATAGCACTCTTGCATTCTTACAATGTTGTCTATAACTCTCTTGGCTCTCACAACTCTCTCTCTCCCCTTGGCTTCCTCGAGCCTTGCATGTGATGTGTCTTGTGTCTTTGAGCATCTTGAGATCTCTTACATCCCTTGTCTATGCATTTTACTATCTCATCTATCTATCTATTATAGTGTCTATTATTCTACATATCTATTTAGTTTTCCATGGAGGTAGGGACATCGAAACAGGGGTTTGACTATGGCAAGCCCCTAAACAACCCCAACAATTTTCCTCGGTCTTATGTGTGTAGGTATTAAAGATACTTCTTTGGTAGAGGCTTCATTGCTTGGGTCATTGTGGGAATTTTCTCTCTTATTCTCTTGATTTATCATTTATGCTTCACTTACTTTACTTTACCTTATTTTAGTTCTATTATTTTTGTTGATCATCAAAGCTTGCACCTCTTTGATAGCCTTATGGGAAATTCAATGAGTGGGGGACCGATTTGTACCTCACTGAATACCTCTAGGATTTTAATAGAAATTCAACTCTTCTTTGAGTTTTGGAGAAAAGTGTAAAAGGAAATGTAAACTTAAAACATAAAAATTGTGATGTGCCAAAGCTTTTAAAACATTTCAAACCCAACATTTCCTATGAATGATATATTAGACACAAAATTCCACAACTCTTCATTGTTGAGAAGAGAATGAACAACAAATGCAAAATATAAACACAGTGTAGCCTTTCAAATCTCCCCACAGGTAGTGTTTATTAAGGTCTGATCAAGCATAGAGATTTCCAAGGTTAACAGAAAAACATTCATAAATTGCATGAAATATTTCTCTTCTTACAACATAATATGAAAAAGAAAGAACCCTTTAGGAAAACAAAGAAGTTCAACAAATATAATCCAATTTCCATAAGTTATTATCATACCATATAAGCCTACAACATGGAAATCAACTACTTAAACTACTTGAATTTAGCTTAACACAATGTTTCATTATAAACGAAAACATAAAGAAGGAATTTGATAAAGGCCATGATATGCACAATCTCAAATATTTCTTCTGAATGGTCCATGCTTGAATATCAAATGAACTTAGAAAACAAAGGTCAGATTCCAATCCGATAATAGTTTGAGCTAGAGCAATATAACATGCCAAAGAAAAGAAATATTATGCTAATTACTTCTAAAAATACTTCTATGCCTAAAGAAAACTAAAGTAACCTTTTCTTGAGAAAAAGAAACTAGAACTTGGAACCTTCTTCCTTCTACTGCCACCTCTCGTTTATAGCTAAAAAAAGAGAGAACCACTACCACATTCAAGAAGTAATTGTTACTAGATGTTGGTATTTGATAGCTCACATTCCGATTATAGATCTTTAATTAGGTCATGACAATCTTTGATCATTAATTCCTAACTTCCACATTAATGCGCTTTAGATATTTAGCAAATATCTTATCTGAAAACAATAAGATCCTAGAAAATAGCCTAGCAAAAGTCTAGTTGACCAATCACGTGGCTTGATGGCGCCAACTCAAAGTTTCCATCCTATAAACAAAAAGAACCAACACGCTTCGAAAAAATTTGAAAAGATCACTTCTTAAAAGCACAAACTGCCTGCTGCGAAAAATATGACGTGTCGAGCAGGCAGAGATTCTCAGATTTGTGAATTAATAATCCATGAGAAAATCTTCGTCGAGCTAACATGTGTCCTAGTCCTCTCCCAAAAGGAAGGTGATAAATGAAAGCTACATAGCCACCACGTGGCGCATTGCATGCCTTTCTAAACAAAATTTTCTTTGAGCGTGGACACATTTGAAGCCAAAAACATATAAAAGCCAAAATTTTAAAAAATGATTAAGGAAAAAATGCTTCACTATTCTGGCGACTCTCAGGGGGCTTTCGCTTGCAGAGGCACAAACCTAGACCTCTAGAAATTCCTAGAGTTTGAGGAAAGTGGAATGTTGCACCTCCCAATCCACATCAGTCGGTCGAACAAGATTATAGATGACCCCATATGCTTGATCTAGCTCAATTAATTCCTTGAAGGAAAAAAATCTCCATCTTGTTAAAACATCCCCAAGGTGATAATAGAGATGAGAAAGGGGATAGATATCATGTTTGACATCATCAATAGTAGACATCGCGCTTGGACCTGGGAGTTTTGTAGAATTTCAAAGCTTATGTCTGATTGTGTTCATGATTTTCTCAATTGATAGCACATCTCCATCTAGTGAGAGAAAGGGAGGAAACCCAAAGCTATGCAAGACACCAAAATCCTTCTTGATTTCATTGACCCTCTTGTTCAACATTGTCTGGCATTCCTTGCTTCTTATGATCTTGTGGAAATTGAAAAATTTGTTTGCTTTACTGGATGCAACCCTTTGATATGAGATTCTTGCACTTCTTAGGGCCTCATCAATGGCCACACACAACCTAGAAATCAAGATTTGCGATTCCTATACTCGAGGAGCATATACTTGCAGAATTTGGTCAACCAATGGGCCAACCTTTCCATTTAATTCCTAAGCATCCCTCAAAAACTATAGGGATAGTTTGAGGATAGTGACAACAACTATGATTCAGTCCCAGTATGTGTATATCAACTTCTTCAACACCGGGAGGGTCCCATACCCTTGTGCAACAATTAAATCTTGTTGTAACTAAGCCTCTTTTTCTCTTGCATTCTCCTCCATTTGATTCTTCTCTCGAAGGTCATTCACCAGTTTGGAGCTCAATCTTCCAATCTCTTGTCTTGACTTCTCTATTTCCTTTTGGACCTTTTGTATATTTTTGAAAGCTTGAGATCAGATGCCATATAACTCTCTATAGTTTTTCCTGAGTACACTAGTACTGGGTGTTTTTCTGGTGCTTAGTAGCAAGCTCAACTTTCAAATTTTCAATTTTAGCATAAAGCTAAACCTGTTCACCCTAGGCCTCCTCGAGCAACTTAGCTGCTTCTCCTTATTGGTTCTATATTTTCCTTATGTGGGCCATCTTGACATCTCTGGCCTTGATTTCTGTCTATAGCTTGTTCACTATTTCCTTTACATTCATTAACTCTACCTCGCACTTCTTCAATTTCCTATCCAGTCTTTCATAATTTGCATATACCACTTTCTAGGTGGCCTTAGCTAGGACCACCTTGTCACGCGGATGAGTTTCATTCAAATCCAGACCCATGGCCCAAATGTTGTAGTCCTCCATCTGCATTTTTCCTTCAGGTTTGGACACAAGCAGCTTCATAGTAGTAATCAATAGAGAATTTTTCTCTTCATTGAAGCAAGCTTCAATCTTCTTGGTAGTCAGTAGCACAATGTTCTTTAATATTTGTTTCTACTTTTTGGCTTGTCAGGCTTGCTTGGTTGCATCAAAATGCTCTTGGAGATTCTGTGGGGTGTCAATGCTTTGTGTTGCAATGGAAGCACCTAGAGGGAGTCCAAAAGGGTAATAGAAGGAGAAACCTCAAATGTATGAGCATGTAGAGAGGCAAATGAGAGCGTAATCATGGAAAAAGGCAGGATACCAAATTGCACTTGGGTAGGGGGAAAACTAGTTTGGGTAAAAAGAGAAATGGGTGGAAGGAGAGATTTTTTCCTAGAAGCGAACGAGCCTGGAGTAATGGGAAACATTGATGGTTCAACTTTTTCAATGGGGGCCCTTGTCAGGGCAATCAAAGAATCTATAGTGGTCAAAGTAGATGTTGCTTTTTCAATGTGTAGGGCTACTTCAGAAGGTTCATTGCTAAAAATTCTTGGGGGTTCTTTAAGGACCAAAATATTAGGGTTCTTGGATGGAGAATTCCTTTCTACAAATGGGGGCAAAGGAGTAACTAGAGACACAAATACATGAATAAGAGAGGGAGTAAACCTTACCTGGGCCACGATGGTAAAAAAAACTTTGGAAAATAAACTCCACCTCTTCTTCTCCCCTGACTGATGCATCAGGTGCACCTAGATCCTAGACTCATCTTCTCTTTGCACAACAAGAAATGGTTCGTTATGATCCTTTGGCAACCAATCCCATCAAAACCTGGCCTTCAATAACCATGATAGACCTTCTTAGAGACTATCGGGCTCTTTTTCCTTTGCTTCATGTACTGATAGAGGATGTGACTTGTAATTCCTTTTGCTTCGAGCCTCTTCTCCTATCAGATTCCTGAGGATAGGAATTATGACACATAAGCTACTCCTCAATCTCATGACTTGTGTCTAGATTGTTATTGTCGGTGTCAGCCTCTTAATCATAAATCTCCTTGAACCTTTCATCATGTGGCTGAAAAAATTCAAATAGGGCATTGAGGCACCTCATCTCTTGTTGGAACCTCTAGAAATCTTCCTTCTTCCATTCCAACCATCCCTTTGCTTCAATTGTATGTTGACAGACTTACCATCGAGAGGTTCCTCTGATACTATGCCTTCACTACATAGAACTTTAGCCATTTTGGTCATTTGATTGGTATGCGTGCCAAGTCAATGTATACTTTTGGCCTTTCCTAAGTTAGATTCCTCCTTGACTCAAAATACTCCTGACTCTCATGTTTCAAAGTGAAGTGGGTATGTGCAGGATCATCATGAAAAAAATAGGCCCTTAAGTGGCAAAAAATTCAAAAAAATTAGAGTTAGGCAACTTGACATAAAAATTTGAATAAGTTATCTATATTATCTCAAAAATACATAAGAATAGAATTAGTAGAAAATTGAATGTAGTTTCTAAACTACTAGGTTTATTTTAAAAATAAATAAATCTATTTGGTGAAAATTTGAAATTTCAATGCAATAGTACTTAAATTTCAGGGAAAAAATAAGAAGTAGGTGTCTGTCTGACCACCCTAAACACAATAAAATGATAATATTTTTTATAATATTTTGGATATAAGTAGAGGACTCATGTCCCAATGTGATGCATATTTTTTTGTAATTTTTACCAAGTGAATAATTAATTATGAATTTTTTATTACAAAATTTAAAAAATATAAAAAACTCATATGTCTGACCACCTTAACTTGGTCAAAACTTCATGAAATTTATTTTTTATTTTTAATACTATAGTATGCAAAGCATAGAATGTGACACATGTTTTGATTCAAAAAATATGAATCTGTTTGAAAGCTATGTTTTTCAATTAGCATAACAATTAGGACTTTAGTCATAATTTGAATAGAAAATGAATAATAATTATTTATTAAATTCAAAGTAAAGCATAATGTATATTGGTGGAAAGATGAGAATCTCCTTTAAAAACCCTTTTCATTTCATCAATTTTGGGTTAAAAAAAAGTCGTCAGCCACATGGACCATCATATCATTTACATATTGCCACTTTTTGGCCCATCATGATCCTGCACATACCCAAGTGCTTTGTCGGATTGTAGTCCCATGTGTCATAGATAAGGACCAAGCCTAGGTCCTCCAGTAGGTTTGTAAGTTTACCCTGTGTCTTTCACTTCTCCAATGTCACTTGACTATTGGTAATGCTAAGGGGAATCATGTATAGCCTTGTCTTATTTCTTTCAGTGCCATAGGATTTTTTGGCATGGGTTGCTTATCGGCATGCCTCCAATGCAAAAACTCTATTTGTTACAAATTTGGGGAGTCTAAAAGGCTCTCTAATGAAACCATGAAATCAAATAAATTTAAAATCATCTCCTAGTAAACAATCCATTGGGGTTGGCAGAGTTTTCATCCATTGCAATATTTTAGGAGAAACAACGCATATGGTGTGGCTAAAAGTCTTGAAGTATTGGCCTTAGAAAATAATCTACAAAGCAGTAGTAACTGCATGTTCTCAATAGTACATAAGTCCACATAGAAACTAGCTAATAGAAGTCGTTTACATCAAGCGTAGACATTGGAAAACTTCTCTCTAGAAACTCAGAATTTTGATGCAAAATCAAGTGAACAAAAAAAGAGGAATACCTGAATTTATACTCAGTACCATAGTTCTTCAATTATTCTAGCGTTCCTTTAGCTATTGCATCAGCAAAATCATAATATTTTTGACTCTTCTCCCTTTTGAGCATGAAAGCAAGGCCCATCTTGAAGGGATGGACATCTTCATCATCATCGAGGTTAAAAATCTAGGCCAACATTGAGAAGATAGTCTATTTGTCCTTCTTCAACTTTCTACGTGCAAGAGGTAAAGAAAAATGATCTCTCTCCAGTCTTTCCTTTGTCTCATCCTCATAAAAGCTTGCTTTCTTGGTTCTTTCCTCCTAGAAAATTTCTATCATTTCTTCATCGAAACGTTCAAGACCACAAGTCATAGGGATAAACAACATATCCCATATGGTTGTGATAGAAATTGTGACTTTGATCTTGTTGCCCACAATGGCTCCTATCTCCTTGTCAAATCTTTTGGCACCTATGTCCACTAGCTTTGGGCATGGTTGTAAGACAAGAAACATGAATAGTGGCAAACCACAATTCTAGAGTTGATAAAAAAAACCTTTAGATGATCTATGATCTATCATTCTTTGAAGTTCCCCTTCCCTAAGGTTTTTAGGGTTAGCTACCAATTTTCGGTCGAAAATGTTGTTGAAAAAATCTTGCACTACCTCTCTCCCAAAACATTTATTTGGTTGCATCTTTTTACAAAATTAAAAAGTCCACTCCTCTGGTGCTGAGGCATTGGAAAATGAATTCCTCCCAAAGATATCTGCATAACCTGGCCTTTTTGATGAGGTTCCAACCTTCCTACCAGATGTTGATGGCTTCGCCATTCCTATGTCGAGAAGTTACAGAGAGTTTCTTCAATGAAACAACCACTTGGCTTTTGCTACTTCAAAAAATATGCTTTTGAGTGCAGTTAATTCCCTTGCATGTACATGCAGTTAAGGCTATGTTGTTACTATTAGTCCATTAAATGTTGCCACCGAGCGATACGTGTGGATTTGATCTATTTGTATCCTTTAGGAATGCCAAAAATGCCGCGATAATGGAATTAGTACATTCTCCCCACCACCTCCTTCAAAAATAAGCTCATTGCATTGGGAAACATGCATTTAGCTATGAGAAATGTGCTTAAGCAATGCAAGGTACTTTTGAAAAAACATGCCTATATAATTTGTTAGAATTTAATGCTTTAATCCATGTCTTTTCACATAAGTAAGCTGGATAATGCTAATGATGGAAAAGGACACATGTCGACAATTGGCATATGAGAGCATTTACTCCCAACACCCAAATTTATTTCTCAAAAGAATTCTATCAAATTTTTTGTATGATTCATCTATTTCCCTTTGATTGCTTTGGTATTTTCTCCATTACCGTCCGACCAAAAATGGACTTCCCATTGGTTGGGTTTTTCATCACATCCTTTCTATATATAGCTATGCCACCTTATTGCAATATTCATTTGAAACAAATACCTTTTTAAGTTTAGAAAGCTTTTCTCACTCCTTCCCATTCCACTATAATTTGCTACTTTATCAAAATGTCTGCTACCCTACACACTCCTATTCAGAATCTACCATGGAGGCCATAATACTAATTTGTGGGAGAGGTCACCAATGACAGAATTAAGTGCCTGGTTAAGAGGTGTGACTGGCTTGGCTTGGTTACATTCAAGTGGTTAGTTAGCCTAGACTATATTGATGATGAGAACCAATTAAGGAGAAATTGCAACATACTTTCTCACTTTGTCGCTTCCTTGCTCGACCTGAACATTTCCAAGCCCATGATAATTGAATTGTGTCACTAGATGTTTGAATCTGCATTGATGGAAGGGCTTGATAAAATCATGTAGGCGACTATCCCTAGCATTGGCATTCCAAGCGCCATGGATATCTATAGGCATGTGGATTATGGGATAGGTGTACCTTGGTTTCCTTTCCTTATTGACTTCTGCACCATTGACCTTGAAGGGCATCATTTATCATCTCTTCCATCTGCCACCTACCTACTATGGGAATACGGTGTGGAGCACGTTCCAGGGCTCAACTGGAGAAAACACTTCAAGTTTCTAGTGTACAATCACAATGACTAGACCTATGATTCGTGCTATGTCAAGCCCATGTGTGTTGTGTGTTCAACCTCCTTTGCATTCTAAGAAAGAAGAAGAAGAAGAAAAGCCCAAAAATGAGCCACTTCAATTGCTTTGATGGCTGGAGGCTTAGCCTTACTGTTTTTCGCATGTTTCCTCCTTTTTGCTTTGTGACTCTTTTTGAGTTTTGCTCGAGAGGGATTCATGTTTAAATTTGAGCCTCAAGTTTGTATTGCACTGTAATTTTTTTGATGAATATAATATAATATAGTACTTTCTACTTTTGTGCTTTTCTCATGGCTTATTCTCAAAATTAAAACATATTTACAAAAATTTTAAATATGGTACATAACTATTAATTTTTTTAAAGAATTACATATTTTAATGGAATAATTTTAGACAAATACCATTCACCAGTATATCCAAAGTGTTACCTTCCATATCTTCAAGTTTGTATGCATTATTTTCTTTGCACGCTTTGATTTGGAATGGTCCCTTCCATAGTGCTTAAAATTTGGTATGTTGTCCTAGTTTCACAGTGCACTAATCGTACTTTAGTACTAGGCTCCCTTCCCTAAAATATGGGTTAGAGGTCTTTTTATTGAACCACCGCTTTACTATCTGTTGGCGGCTGATCATGGTTCCATGAGATTTTTCTCTATCTTCCTCAAGTTTGAGGAGTTTCACCAACCGTACTTCTATTTCGTTGCTTTCTTCAATCTCCAAGGCTTTTAGTAGTTGCAAGGGAGGGATTTCTATGGAAACAAGTAAAACTACCTCTTTTCCATATACTAGTTCATAAGGAGAGGCCTTCAAGATCTTCTTGGGCGTAATCCAGTCTACCCATAGAACAACTCACAAGTTCTTGTGCCAATCCCTTTGTGGTTTTGATCCAATGCACTCGATTAACCTAATTACGTTTTTGTTGGTTGATTCCACTAACCCATTTCCTTGTGGGTAGTAATTTGATGAAGTTTTAAGGTAAACCCCATGTTTAGTAATAAAATCCAACATCCCCAAGCCTACAAAATCTTGAGCATTCCTGGATGTGATGGTTTTTGGTGAACCAAATCTGGTTACCACCTCTTCAAGGAAATTGACGATCTCACCCTCTATAGCATTTTTAAGGGGAACAAACTTCGTCCACCTTGTAAAGTAGTTGGTCACCATAAGGATCCATTTGTGAACAATGCTATAAATAGGATTTATCATTCCAAATAAATCCAAACCCCATTGAATAAAGGGTTCCTCAGTTACAATTGGGCTCAAAGGAAAAGCGAAATTATTTCTCTTACCAACAAAGAATTGGCATTGAGTACACTTTTGCACCAGATGGTGGACTCTGGAAAACATGGAGGGCCAATAATATCTTGCTCACATTATCTTCAAGGTAGTAGTCTTGGAGAAGAAATTTCCACCCTCATGACTGTTATGAAATTCATTAAGGATTGCTATGATCCCACAATAGTGGTTTACACTTTTTTGGGACATTCTGATTTTTGTTGAAATCACATATTTTTAGAAAATATAATGATTTAAGCCTTGAAAAGTTATTTTTAAAGGATTCCAATTGAAGGGGGTTTGGTCAAACAACCTTAGATCAAACCCCCTTGAATAGAACCCTGCTAGTTTTAAACCATACCTATAATGGAGTCTCCTTTACACCTATCAAAATGTTGATTAAAAACCAGTTTTGACTTACCTTTTGGGGGATCAAATGAATTCATTTAATTTTTTATTTATTTTTAGTATATAGTCCTTATTACAAGCTTCCCAAAAATATATTTAATTTGATTATTCTATTTATTTTTTATTTCTTGTGAATGTAGGTTTCTTCATTAAAAATTCAAGCTCTGCTCTACACGTGGAAAAATAGTAGATTATAAAAAATAAATAAAAAATATCACTGAACTAAATATGGATGTCTTTGATCCAACAAAAAAAAACTTGAATTTTGATACATACAAAAAAAGTTATGTTTTAGCTAGTAAATCATGTATGAATTGTAATTGGTTTGAGTTTGAAACTTAATTAAGAAAAAAAAAATCAATGAAATACTATGAAACCAATTCCATGCACTAGATATCATAGTTACAAATCTAAATTTGAAAAATTGAATTTATACTTAATGAAAAATTTATGTGTTGGGTATGTGCGGGATCCTCGTGGAAAAGCCAGTTATAGAGTGGCAAAAAATTCAAAAAAATCAGAGTTAGGCAACTTGATGTAAAAAATTGAATAAGTTATCTATATTATTTCAAAAATATGTAAGAGTAGAATTTGTAGCAAATTGAATGTAGTTTCTAAACTACTAGGTTTATTTTATTTTTTTTTTAAAGTCTATTATTGGTAGAAAATTGAAATTTCAATGCATTAGTACTTAAATTTCAGGAAAAATACAATTTGAGTGTCTATCTAACCACCCTAACCACAATAAAATTATCAATGGTACATAATATTTTAGATATAGAAGGACTCATGTGTACCGTGTGATGCATATTTTTTGTAATTTTTTCCAAGTAAATAGTAATTGTAATTTTTTATTTTAAGTTTTAAAATATATAAAAAACTTTACATGTCGATACACCTTAACTTTGTCAAACTTCATGAAACTCATTTTTTCTTTTTTTAATCCTATGGTATGTGAATCATGGGAGTAATGTTCATATTAAAAAGGCAATCTGGGTTTGAAGCTATAGATGTTTTTAAATCAACCTATCAATCAGGACTTTAGTCGTAATTCAAATAGAAAATGAATAATAATTATTTATTAAATTTAAATTAAAGGATAATTTATATTGGTGGAAATCCAAGAATCTCCTTCCAAATAGCACCGTTTCTACCATGATTTTTGGGCAAAGAGAAAATTTGATACATGCCCATCATATTGCCCCTTTTTGGCCCATCATGATCTTGCACATACCCTGTTAGCAAGTAACGCCACTCTTTACAAATGGTGTTTACTTTTAAAAACTAGTTTTCAAAGGAGATGGAAAAACAAGTGCAATCTGATTCCAAATTTTTTGAAAATGATATATTTAGAATCTACAGACAAAATGTCACAAATCACTAGTTTGCATCATCTTCAAATTCCTGACGGTTTAGCCACTATAGGTGCCTGGAAGTAAAGATTTAGTTAAAAAAGTTCAGTTCAATGTCTAGTTTGGCCAAAAATTGTAAACTAGTATTGTGGGATCACCCTCATCTAGAGCCACCTCTGACCACTATGTTATTTTCCTTGGTGTTCAACTTGGAATAAATGTCCCCTAGAATTCTTCAAAAAACATCCATTCATTTAAAACTTTTGCTACTCAACTTGTGGCCAATTTCTCAAGCATTGATATTGTTAAGACTCTATATAAGCAAGAGTATTCAACAATGCATGAAACTAGAATAAATATTTTAATATTTAAACTTCCTCAATAACAAAAACTAGCTTTGAAGTGGTGGCAACAAGTAATCAAGCTATGAACGAAAGATACAAATTAAAAAAAAAAAAAAATTCACAAGCCTTAATCACCAACTTTGTCTAGTCATGATTGGACTAAGGCCAAAAAAAGAAAGAAAAATGTATCCTCTTAAAAAAATAATAAGCACCAAATATCATTTAGATTATCCAAGAAAAGTGAACTAGTAGGGAATTGTATTTTTGTTACATGTCTAACATCAACACCTATTTTTTGCTAATTTTTTATATAAGAAAGTGGATCACATGCTAACATCTATGATTAAAAAAATTTAGATATAATAAAAGTTAAATAAATAATAAAAAATATTTAATTACTAAATTGAAACATATATAAAACCATGAAATTAATATTTTAATAAGTGAAAATTTATAAATTTATAATATTATAAAATTATATTAGTGATAATGTTATAAAATCATAAAATTTAACAATTTATAAAAGTAAAAAAATAAATAAATAATAAATAAATAAAAGAAAGTTATTTGTATTATAGAGTTTGTAGATTTCTGAATTAAAGTAGGTGATCAATCATCAAGATGATTGGATAAGAAAGAAAAAGATAAGATGATCCTTTGCTTCACTTAAGATTATCCAATCCAGACTTAACTAGATGAATTTGGATGAAACTATCTGATCCATCATTAAGATGATTGAATAAGAAAAAAAAAAGATAAGATGATACTTTGCTTCACTTCAACTCCAAATCTAACCATTCACAACATTACACAATCCCCAAGTCAGCTTTAAGACTATCCAATCCAGACTTAATCTGAACACGATGAAAGAGGAGCGTGAGATCAAGGTGGCGATGGGTACAACCGAATTTTTATGTGAAAATTGTAGAAACGCCAGGTATATCAGACAAGTAATTAGGCCACTATCACCTGCCTATCATTCCATCGTACCAACCAGAAACTGTTGTAGTATTTTAATCATTGGTCCCACTTAATGGTCTAAATTCTTCTGCACATTTATTAAACATTCATTCTATACAAAGATTTCACTGTTCTGCCATTTTGGCTCATTTTTACAGTCGCTGGATTGACCTCCCATCCTTGAATTTGATTTATTCTACGAATGGATGGATGAATTCCTATCTATTCTAAGCTAGTTGTAAAGCTACTATGAGGGGATTAAAAGCATGAAAGAAATTAAAAAATAAATAAAGTATAACAAAGGATCATACCGGATAGATACAGTATTTACCACTAGAGGAAAGCGTAATAGCACACAATGCAATAACCAATGGAAAGAAATAAGAGCATAATAGTTAAAATGAATGAACACAAAGATAAGAATCATCAAAATAATCGCTTTCTTTTCATTTATCAATCATTACAAGAGACATAGATAGAGAATTGAATCTTACATTAAAAAAAAACATTATCATCTAATTTATGAATGAAAATATAAGTTCATTTTTATAAAAGAAAACACAAACAATAATAGTTTTGTCACTTAAAATTTTATGTGAATTTAAAATGAATATAGGAAAAGACTTCTATATGGATTTTGGTACTTTAATGGTTGATGTTGATTATTGAGAATAGCTTTGAGGTCTTTTGATTCTTTGTTAATGAAGTCTGCCACTTAATACTACCATATTGCAACCCTAGTACATAAAATCCATATCAAGTGTTGTATAGTCATTAGCTATTAATGCATAGGCTTTTTTAGTAGAGAATTCAAATTCTAGATGTGATACAAGCTACATCAGCTACTTTTGTTGTATAGAACTTTTTAGTATGTTATAGGATTTATAGGAGTGCCATATTGCATT
>VDFB02270651.1:752750520-752801317 GCA_007258455.2 Sequoia sempervirens | reverse complement strand
TTGCATGAGTGTTTGGTGTCCTATTGCTAATGCCATAATGAGAACTTTGAGACTCATGGGATCTTGTGATAACACAATCGTTGTGAATCTTGGGTTATCTAGAGCTTCCACTCATAGTATTGACACTAGTACACTAGGCATGGATAATACCCTTAGAAACTCTTTGCCTTTAGATAGCATGCAAGTTCAACTAAGGAATGATGATATCCCGCAAGAGAAAATAATTCAAATTCATGAGGAAATAGTAAACCTGCATCATCAAATAATCCTTGAAAACACTTCAACTACTACAATTCCTACCATAGAAAACATTGACCGCATGCTTGAAAGTGAAGATGGCCTTGACCTTGTGAAAAACATAGTTCAGATCTTTGGAAAACATCTTCCTTCAACCCATAATGTTCGTATACCAAAAAATGTTGTCACAAGCCAAGGGGGAACTCAAAATCCTCCTCCTACAACCATATCCTCAATACCTACCTATACCACTCCTCAAGTCACAAAAACAATGCAACAAGTTAGTAATGTGATTCCTTCCTTAGGTATTCTTGCTAGCATCCCTAGTTCCTATGTGACATCACACATTCTATCTTCTACCACATTACCACCTATAACCATTCCATTAACTTGTCCTACTAATACATACACTCCATCACCACTTTCACTTCCATCTCATACCACAAGTAATGATCCTCTCATAACACAACTTTTCAAACTGTTTCATCCATGCAAAAAAAAATCTCCACCATAAACCAAAATCAAAATGGCCCACCCACATATTATGTCAAAAGCAGCCCATTGTCCTTGGAGATATTGCAAACATTGATGCCACAAGGTGTAGAGGTGCCTAGATTTGAGAAATATGGAGAGAAGGGAGATCTTTCTAACCATGTTAATGCCTATAACACCTTATGCAGTGACTTTTTCCTTGATGATAAACTCTTGGAAAAACTCTTTCCTAGATCCTTAAAAGATATTGGCTTGGATGGTTTTATTCCTTAACGAATAATTCAATTCACTCATTTAATGAACTTGTTGATGCATTTGTAAACCATTTCCAAGTGCATATTACTCCCAAGAATACCTTGGCTGATTTGATGAGATGCAAGAAAAATTAGGAATAAAAGATAATTGATTTTATCTCAAGCTATCAATCACTTTATTCCCAAATTGATGTCAAGATCCCCAACCCACACCTTCAAAAGATGCTCATAGAAAACTTGCGAACTAAAATTCAGGACAAGCTCACTATGATGAAATTCCCATCCTTCATGCACTTTTGTATTGCCCTTTGTGATGATCAAAATTCGGTTAGTAGTCGAGATACAAGGTCCACTTCTAGCCAAATTGAGAGATCTAAACTCACCAACCAAAAAAATTCCCAACCTTTTAGTTCAAGAAAAATAAAGGATTCTTTCAATTTAATCCTCATCAGTAACCACCTCAAAATGTCAACAACCAAGTAGTTGTTGTCAAAACCTCGGTACCCTTTAGTTATGGAGATCCGAAAAGACAATCCACACCTTGACGGGTATGTGCAGGATCATCATGGAAAAAAAATCCCTTAAGTGACAATAAAAATTTAGAAAAATCAGAGTTAGGAAACTTTACGTAAAAATTTGAATAAGTTATCTATATTATTTCAAAAATATGTAAGAATAGAATATATAGCAAATTGAATGTAGTTTCTAAACTACTAGGTTTATTTATTTTTAAATCTATTTGGTGAAAATTTGAAATTTCAATGTAGTAGCACTTAAATTTTAGGGAAAAAATAAGTAGGTGTCTGTCTGACCACCCTAACCACAATAAAATGATAATAATTTTTATAATATTTTAGATATAAGTAGAGGACTCATGTCCCGATGTGATGCATATTTTTTTGTAATTTTTTTCCAAGTAAATAATTAATTATGAATTTTTTATTACAACTTTTAAAAAATATAAAAAATTGTATTTCTGACCAGCTTAACTTGGTCAAAACTTCATGAAATTCAATATATTTTTTTTAATCCTATAGTATGTGAAGCATAGAATGTGACATGTTTCAGATTCAAAAAATGTGATACCATTTGAAAGCTATATATGTTTTTCAATCAGCCTATCAATCAAGACTTTAGTCATAATTCAAATAGAAAATGTATAATAATTATTTATTAAATTCAAATTAAAGCATAATTTATATTGATGGAAATCTGAGAATCTCCTTTAAAAACCCTTTTCGTTTCATCAAGTTTGGGTAAAAAAAAAGTCGTCAACCACATACCCTACACATACCCATCATGATCCTGCACATACCCTTACCCAACACCCTTCGTAACATGTAATGTCGCAAATTTTACAAATGATTACCTTTCCTCCCATCAAAACATTTGACCCTAATAAGCCTTTACCTTTGAGCTTTAAATAAAATGCTCATTGCCACTATCATCAACAAAATGAACATGATACAAAACATTGCAAGCATTTTAAACATCTTGTGCAAGTCCTCATTGATTCTGACCATTTATCCATTAGAGTTGTTAGCAATCAAGGCAATAAGTTCGTTGCCCCTCCGAACCAAAACTTGCAATTTTTTACCAACCCAATGCCCAAGCATAATATTTCATTTGTCAAAGCCAGTGAAACTACAAAGAATAATGTGATGAATGTTGATGCAAATGATGAAAATAATATCCCATTCCAAATAATATCAATGTCAATCCTATGGATGAAATGATAGGAGTGATAGACATCATCCCTCGTAAGGCCCAACCTAAGATTCCTCTTGATATTGCTTTCTCCTCTAAGGATATAATTAAACATGCACCCGATGGTCCTCTCTACATAGCCATCTATATCTATGACAAGCCCACTAATGGGATACTAATAGGTCTAGCCTGTGGAGAGAATGTGATCACTGAGGAGTTCTTACTCTTGCATGAACTTTATCAAGATGACTATGATAAACCAAAAGCATGGATCAAGACACAATGGTTTTTCTTGCCCTATGATTGGATCAATCACCCTTCCATTGCAAATAAGACTAAAAAAATTAGATGTCACATTCTCCATCATCTCACAGTCGGACCAATTTTGTTTGAGGCTAGGCCATCCATGGATTCGTTCAATAAAAGTCGTCCCTTCGGTTGTGCAAAAATGCTTAAAGTTTTGCTTTGAAAATGAAATATTTACTATTCACCATAGCAACTAAAACCCATTGTCTTCCAAAGGAAACTTCTCCATAGAAGCCATTTGGTCTTAGCCCATGGAACATATCAAGCAATGAGAAGACTTCTTTTTCATATCTTACAAAATATTCAAAGCAAAGAAAATAGCCAAACTATCCCTCTGAAACATGTTCCCCTCCACCTTCACACCTCCCATCCTTGACAAAACCATGCTTGAACCTAAACAAGACCTAAATAACCATGACCTACACAAAATAGAAACTATGACAATGTCCTACAAAAAAACCAAGAAACAATGAAAATAACCCCATCACACCTCCTAGAATCATACAAGTTTACAAAGCAAAAGAGAAAGTGGATCAACAACCTCCTATGGTTCCTTCCATTCCTCCCCTTAGGGAATAAAATCAACCTATGGCTGATCAACCTGCTCCCACATAAATGAAACTTGGAAAAAAAGAGAAAGAAATAGAGGTGCTAGAGTGTGTAAGCGTAGACATCATGCTACTAATCACAAGTTATGTGAAGAGTTAAAAAAGGAAAATCAAAATCTGAACTTGATTATAGCAATGCATGATGACCCTCCTCCCCAACTAAAATTAAACAACCCAATACAAGAATCACAACAAGAGTTGAACTCTTCGATGGACATTATCATTCATCCTCCTATTGTGATTAATTTGGATGATGATGGCGAGACTGCTAAAAATGACGAAGAGGTGCATAATGAATTGAACACACTATTTTCCTCTTCCATGAGCATAAATGATAAATCTCCTATACAGAGTGATGAACCTAGTACTTCTTCTAGTTCGACACTTTCTCTTGTCCCTTTGGCTAGCTTCCTGCCTTCGGTACACAATGAACATGATTGGGAGGAAGATGACCTGCTCATAGGTTGACTCACATTTTCCTTACTAGTCTTTTGTATTTTCTTTTTCTTTTTCCCTTTTTCTTTGTGTGATTGCATGTGTGTAATGTGATCCGCTGTGAAGTTCTATTTGATGTTCTCTCTCTTTGTGACATTCATCTATTTGTACCTTCATTCTTCTCTATGTTGTGCATTGCTTTCAATTTTCATCTTTGTCTTTCATTTTGGGGATGACGCAAGGCATCGAGACATTTGTGTCTCCTTCATGTTGACCAAAAAGGATTTCTTTTTCTTCTTTGCCTTTTTCATTTCATCTTTTCTTATTTTTTCCTTTTGGTGATGCCACAAGGCATTGAGACATTCATGTCTCCTTCATGGTTATTCAAAAGCTTTTCCTTTTTCTTTCTCCTTTTCTTTTTCATTTGTCTTGTGTTTTCCTTTTGGGGATGACGCAAGGCATCGAGACACCCTATGTCTCTTCCATGTTGACCCAAAAGGTTTTTATTTATTTTTTCCCTCTTTGTGTCATTCTTCCAGTTCTATGTATATTTGGGGGATGATGGTAGTTCCAAGCTCTCTTAAAAAAAAAACATTGAAGCAAAGAACATATTGACCCCAAATCCATAGATCCCTTATGTGTTTTTTGTTTCCATTTTGGGGACAACCCCTCTCTTTTCTTTTTCTCTCACATGATGCTGCTTTACTTAGAAACATATGAATTGGCATAGGGATTTCCAAGTTGGATCTCATGTCTTTCTTCTTGCTTTCATTTTTCATTTGCTACTTTAAAATAATTGCTCATAGTATGGTTTTCAACAATTTCTTTAAAATGGGGCATAAATTGGCATTATCATTTTGCATTTTTCATGGTTCTTAGTGCAACCTTCTTACTTCATACGATGCATTTGTCACTTTTTGGATGACATTGGGTGTGATTTCCTTGATGATAATCATTTATCTTAGCATATTACATTCCTCTTAGTGGATTGATGTGACACACTACATCCCCTAAGTTGTGAATTTTTTATTCTTTGACTGGTCCTCTCTTGGAGAAATTAGGCACAATGTTCCCTAAGTTAAAGGACTCACATGAACTAAGCAAGACTCCTTTGAACATTTTGTCCATGTTGCATTTTGCATTTGTTGTTATATGGCCACCTTGCATAACACAGCTTGCATGCCTATGGAGCCATCACATTTTTTGATGAGATCCAATCATACAAAGTTTTGATTGTCTCGTGAAGCTCAAAAAATCATTTTTTTGTGGCACCTTATTAAATTTATTAGGAGGTATAACTTTGGTATGGTTGAGTGGGAAGCCCATTTCAAGGCATGACTTTCCCCATAGCCACCTGCATGTGTGTGAGTGCATACCAGCCATGCATGTATGTTTCTCACCTTGTAGGCCTTCTCACCCAGCAGACAACCATGAGTTTTGTTGCCTCAGAGTGAGTATGTGTTCTCTAGACAAACAACCTAGATCTGATTCACATCATGTTGGACAAATGGTGGCAAATTGATCCAATTCTTTTTATTTCACCTTTTCTCTTCTTCATCTTTGGAATTGTATGCTTGGCCTTTTTATTATTCTTGATATCATTTTCATGTGTGTTCCTTTGTGCTTATGTTGGTTTGATGTGGGATCCTAATCCTAGGGTTTGATCACCCCTCTTGATCATTGTCATTTCATATTGCTGGCATTGGTACATTTGAACCCCTCTTGATGAGCATTGGTCTACTTTAGTGTGAGTTTGAAGTAGGTTCATCCTCTCACTATAGTGGGGGCTAAATATGGTCACCGAAAAAGTAACCATTCTACTTTTTTGACTCATTTGGGTCCTCCTTGTGATTTTGGCTTAATATTGCCTTGATTTAATGTTGTAATGTGGATAATAGATTCACATTCGGTCTTGGGCCCTTGTGAACTAAGTAGACTTAAATGGTACCTTACCTAAGTGTTGTAACACACTTTAAAAAATTTCTAGGGTCTTGTTAATAAAATAACCTATTTTCATCATTTACCAATCCTTATTTGAAAGTGTTCTAAAGTGTTGTAGCACAATTTCCTAGGTTTTTCATTAATAATCAAGCTTTCTTATGCTTTAATTGGCCACATTTTGTATCCATGGGCCTTATTTTTGAGAATAATCCTGACAAATATCATTTAAAACATCAAAATCTCAAAACCCACCTCAAATTCCTAAGGTGGGACTCATTCAACATTCTAGGCAAATGAGTCCCCTTAAGTGGGACCCATTCACCCCCCTTTAACTCAAAATTCAAATGTAATTCAAAATTCTGATAGGTTTTTATTCTCCAAGATCTAAGGTTGACCTACAGTGTTGTAATTTTGGTAATTATTATACAATTGAGTATAAATAGAAGCTTCTTTGTCTCATTTTCATACCTAGCAAGTCTGATCAGTATTCAAGAATTCACAAGATCATTTGAGCATTCACAAGAGCATTCAAGGCATTTCAATGGTAGATTTTCAAGCATTCAAGAGCTTCTTTAAGTGTTATTCATCATTTCAAATATTTTTTGCATCATGTTGTTTTAGAGCTAACATTTGTGATGTAGGATTGTGTGCTTCAAGAAAGATTCCAAGTCCATATCCATTGGAGCCAATACTTACATGTTTACAACACCATATTTCTAGGGTTTGGTGAGTTGTAACATCATTATTTGTTCATTCATCATTCTCCTTTCATATTTTCTTTCATTTCAAGGTTTAATTACCAACAAGGGGTTTGACCAACGAAAACCCCTATCCACTGACCCCACAAATATTTTCCCTCTCTTTGCATGTGATTTGTAGGTCTAGGTTACATATTTATCAAGGAGAAAGATTGGAAAAGTGGTCATCAATTTTTTAAAGAAATTCAAAGTTTTCAAAGTTGCAAACAAGCCTTATAGAAGGACTATAAGCTAAATTTTGCAGTTTTGGATTGAGATTTGTATCAGGAACAACGAAATCAACTAAGAGCTATAGAATCCTATTTTGAATTTCTAGAAATCCAAAAGTGGATTGATTCGCCACCATTGGAAAATGAGTCCCACTGTACAGGCCTAAACAATATTTTTGCAGTTTTGGGTACCTATCTATCTAAAACTTGTTTTGGCACAGTTTTCTCGAAACTAGACTAAATCGGCCAGCCTTAAATATGTGTCCCAGTTGGATCCAATAATAGGTTTTCCAGGATTCCAGACCTCCATTCTGCCTCCTTTAGTTTCCCAGGTGCACATTACTAGTTTCATAATTTTCTGTTACATTCTACTTGCAGTTTTAGGTCTTTTTGCATATCACACTATGTTTTCAAACATTTTGTACTTCCAAGTTTACACTTGGTGGTGAACCCCTTTGTTGTCTCAATAACCTCCAAGGATATCTTATAGTCATATGTATCACATCCTTCATTGGGTTGAGATCTTTAAGCTATCCTTGAATGTGAATATTGAAAAATTGGATCCCTCTCCTTGTATCCATTTTGTGAACAAGGAAGTGAAGCAATCATTTCCAATGTCCACAAAGGGTATGGTCCATACCTAGTGAACTAATGTCAACACTATGAGTGAAAGAGCTAGATAACACAAGAACCATCACAAGTGTGTTATTTTTGGATGACATGAGTCTTGAACTACGTCTCACTATAGTATTAGCAATAGGACACCAAGTAATAAAGCTCATGCAAAGGACAATCAATGAATGCAAGATAAATTCAACAAACAAAAGATAAATGCTATTCTTTAATTCCAATTCTTATGTTTATAAATTCACGTGAAATGAAACCAAATTAAGTTAGCATTAATGAAATGAATGAAACAGAAGATCAAAAAACTAAAACAAAGATTTGACAACAACAAATATAAGCATATAAATGAATTTTTAAATTTTGTAAAATATAAATTTAGGTTTGATATGGGAACTAATCATCTAGAACGTTGGATGAATCCCAATTAGGGGTTTTGGAAGGTTCAAATACTAAAAAAATAGAAAACAAAAAATTCTGAGCAATCTAGAAAAACCACCTATATAGGGACTAAATCGAGTAGGTCATTGAATGAGTCCTAGATTAGGGTTTTGAATCCAAATTCAATTTTTTTTGAGTTGATGCTAAGGTTTCTAAGTTGTATGTTTGAATGATTTTTTACAATTACAATTTTCCAATGAAATTCAATGATGCAAGTTGTAAAAAAGCAACCTATATTCAATTTTCCACTAATGCAAGATTTAGGAGTCCTAAATGCAATTCAACTAATGAAAATGTAATGCAAAGTTAACCTAGATCTAGGACTACAATTTTCTCCAAATAAGATATGCAAGTTTCCAAAGGTCATGTTCACACAAATGAACCTAAGGAAAAAGGCTTCCCCCTTTTAGGAGATGGAACTTAAGGGACCTATTTCACTCTCAGTTGATTAGGTAACTAAGATCCCTCAACCAAGTGACTCAATTGAGGGAAGGAAAGCCACAAGGGGTGGTTTCCTTAGGTGTGATTAAAAGGTGGTTCACCATTAAAATGAAGTTTCAAAGGAGAAATGCAAGAATGTAAGCACAAAACCCTAGAAACTTAAGAGCATTAAATCAAATTGAGAAACAAAAATTAGACAAAAAAGAACCTTGGAAAATTGATGGATTCCAAGCAAGGTCTACAACTTTGAAAATTTTCTTTTTGAAGTGCACTAGGACTCATATGCCAGGCTAGGTGATTTAGTCCTACTACTAGAATTTGGACATAATCTAAAGTATTTTTCCGGAAAATTAGGATCTATAGAAAATTGCTAAAAAGAGGTATACTAGGAATCATACACCCAAAGGGTCAATTTAGTCCCAGTATTAGGGTTTGACTAAAACTTCTGTAGCCTCTAGTGATCTTCTATAGCTTTTTTCTTGTCGTATCTACAAGTCTTAAAAGTCTAAATTCTTGTTTGTAGGTGAGTTTCCATGAAGATGACAACTTCTTGACAACTTTGATAACTTCCTTTTATCTTGGAACTTTGTCTTGAAAGGATCTTCAAGCTCCAAAACACCTAGCTCTACAATCACACATGAAAAGGGGAAAATGTTTTTATGTTAGGGAATAAGGGTTTCCCTTGATCATACCCTTTTTTTGTAATCAAAACTTGAAATGAAATGAAATAGAATGAAGGAATGATGAATGAAAAATATGCAATATTGCAACTCACCAAACCCTTGAAACAAAGGCTACAATCTTGTATGATTGGCTCCAATGGATATGGATCTCGACTCTTGATTAAATGCTTGAATGCTTGAATTGAATTCTTGCTTGAATCATGAAAATATACATCGCAAATGTTAGCTCACAAACCCACATGATACATGAAGACTTTGACATGATGGTCAAATCTTGAATGTAGCTCCAAAGTGCTTGATAATTAGCCCTTGAATGCTCTTGAATGCTCTTGATCTCATAAAATTTCCTTAGGAATTCTCTCATCAATTGCTAGGTGAAATTATGTGAAATAGGTCAATATAGTCCTGCCAAGAATTTGATTTGAAATAGGTCTTGGTTAAAGTGAGACTCATTCACCACCTTGGGCAGATGAGTCCTACTGTCTTAAAAATGGGACACAAACTCTAAGAAGTGTCTCGTTTAATGCAATGATTAAAATTAGGCTCTGAAACCTAGGTGAGACCCATACACCAAGGTGGCATATGAGTCCCAAATCACTAGATCTAGAATACACAACCTTAAACATTGAATCGTAATTTTTCATTTATTAAATGTTAGGATTATCCTTAGAAAAATGTATTTAGTTAGGCTTGTGGATGCAAAATAGGACCAAATAAGGCATAAAGAAGCCCAATTTTAGTAGAGAGGGCCCAAAAAAGTGTGAAAATCTAAAGGGATACATTTTTCTACACTATAGGATGATGTTGAATTAGTAGGAGTGTCATATTCCAACAACTAGATACAAGATGAAGTGGTACTACAATGTAATGGTTGCATATCACATGGGCTATTAGATGAACTTGTTAGTGGTAGATCATATGGATAATAAAATTTTAAAAATAACTCTTTATTGTTTAACCCCTAGGGAAGATTCATGTGGGATCAATCAAGTTATAACATAAGTTATGAAATAAATAGGTCTCATCAATACCAATGTTTAGATAACTTTTGCACTTTACTACATGATAATATTTCCATGTGTAATGATATTGGGGATTTTCAATGAAGACAATGTTTAATCTTTGTAAAATTCTTTTGAAATATTAAATTAGATCTAGCTTGGAGCATACAATAGTGCAATTCCATGGGACTTGGAGAAATACTAAAAATACATTAAATACCCAAAACACAAAAATTGTGAAAGTAGGATGGACTACTAGATTGATAGGGAATTCTTATTAATCATAATGTAAGGCATGATAGATCAACAACCTATAGTGAATGATTCATTATAATTACTAATTTCAAAAGAGATTTCCAACTATACATGATTGACATATGCATGCATATGTGTATAAATGGATCTCTCCAAGGGTCTTCCAATTGCGAGAAGATGGAAATAGTGTGTTGACTATCAAATAATTACTTTTAGGTGTCAAAATATTAATCAATGGTGTATCATGACTCTCAATGACACACAAAATTTATCAACAAACAAAGAAATCATACATTGTAAGTGAGTCCCACTTGGTTGCCTAGAGCCACCTCTGACCACTATGTTATTTTACTTTGTGTTCAACTTGGAATAGATGTTGTCTAGAAACCTTCAAGATACGTCCATTCATCTAAAACTTTTTCTACTCAACTTGTGGAAAATTTTTCAAGCATTGACATTGCTAAGACTCTATATAAGCAAGAGTATTCAACAATGCATGAAACTAGAATAGATATTTTAATATTTCAACCTCCGCAACAACATAAACTAGCTTTGAAGTGGTGGAAAAAAGTAATCAAGCTATGAAAGAAAGATACAAATTAAAAAGAAATAGATTTCCACAAACCTTAATCACCAACTTTGTCTAGTCATGATTGGACTAAGGCCAAAAAAGAAAGGAAAATGTATCCTCTTATAGAAATGATAAGCACAAAATATCATTTAGATTATCCAAGAAAAGTGAACTAATAGGGAATTGTATTTTTGTTACATGTCTAACGTCAACACCTACTTTGTGCTAAATTTTTATATAAGAAAGTGGATCACATGTTAACATCTATGATTAAAAAAATAATAGATATAATAAAAGTTAAAAAATTAATTAAAAATATTCAATTGTTAAATTGAAACATATATAAAACCATGAAATTAATAATTTTAAAAAGTGAAAATTTATAAATTTATTATATTATAAAATTATATTACTGATAATTTTATAAAATCATAAAATTTAACAAATTAGAAAATTTAAAATAAAATAAAATTATAAATAAATAAAAGAAAGTTATTTGTATTATAGAGTTTGTAGATTTCTGAATTAAATTATGTGATCCATCATCAAGATGATTGAATAAGAAAAAAAAAAGATAAGATTATCCTTTGCTTCACTTCACCTTCAATCTTAGCCATTCACGGAATTACACAATCCCAAAGTCAGCTTAAGATTATCCAATTCAAACTTAAGATGAGTTTGGATCACACTATCTGATCTGTCATCAAAATGATTGGATAAGGAAAAAAAAAAAGATAATCCTTTCCTTCACTTCACCTCCAAACCTAGCCATTCACAGCATTACACAATCCCCAAATCAGCTTTAAGACTATCTAATCTAGGCTTAATCTGAACACGATGAAAGAGGAGCATGAGATGAAGGTGGCGATGGGTACAACCAAATTTTTATGTGATAATTGGAGAAGCGCCATATCAGACAAGGCCGGCCACTATCACCTGCCTATCATTCAGTCGTACCATCCAAAAACTGATGTCGTATTTTAATCAGTGGTCTAAATTCTTATGCACATTTGTTAGACATTCATTCTATACAAAGATTTCACTGTTTTTCCATTTTACTCATTTTTACAGTCGCTGGATTGACCTCCCATCCTTGAATCTGATTTATTCTACAACTGGATGGATGAATTCCTATCTATTCTAAGCTAGTTCTAAAGCTACTGAAGGGATTAAAAAATAAATAAAGTATAAGTAAGGATCACACTGCGTAGATACTCTATTTACCACTAGAGTAACGCGTAATATCACACAATGCAATAATCAATGGAAAGAAATATGAACATAATAGCTAAATTGAATTAAGACAAAGATACGAATGATCAAAGTAATAGCTTTCTTCTTATTAAGTTTATTTATCAATCAGTAAATGAATATATTTTATGAAACATGTATAGAGGTTGTTTTTTAATGGCTTTACGAAAATTCACTGCCAACAATTCATTGATGGAAAATTCACCGCAGGAAAATTCACTGCCACCGTCAACAATTCACCACAGGAAAATTCACCGCCATGGAAAATTGATTGCCAAAAATTCAAGCAATTAATTTTTTGCGCGTTGAATTGTCATGACGGTGAATTTTATCGCGGTGAATTTTCCGTCAGTGAATTGCTAGCGATGAATTTGTCGCATGCCTTTTTTAATGTAATAGTGAAGAGAGATGATAGGGATAACATATCATGTTCAAAAGTATATCTATAATATTAGAATTTGAGAATTGAATTTTACATTAGGTTCAATAATTATTTTATAAAAATTATCATCTAATTTATGAATGAAAATATAGGCTCATTTTTATAAGAAAAAACACTAAAACAATAAGAGTTTTCTCACCTAAAATTTGATATGAATTTAAAACGAATAGAAGAAAAGACCTCTCTATAGATTTGACAATTTAATAGTTGATGTTGATGATTGAGAATAGCTTCAAGATCTTTTGATACTTCGATAATGAATTAGAACTACCACTTAATACTACCATATTACAACCTTGGGGCATAAACTCTATCAAATGTTGTATAGTCATTAGCTATCAATGCATAGGACTTCTTTAGTAGAGAATTCAAATTCTAGATATGATACAACCTACTTCAACTACTCTAGTTGTATAGACTTTCTTAGGATGACATGGGATTGATAGGAGTTTTATATTGCATTACATAGATGCAGAATGAAGTGGCACTACAAAACAATCATTGCATATCTCATGGGCTATCAGATGAACTTGTTGGTGATAGATCACATGGTTGACAATAATTTTTAAAAGGACCACTCTTTACTTTTTCTAGGACTCCAAGGAAGTGTCATGTTGCCTTAGTCATATTATAACCAATCTAACTTATAAAATAAAAAGGTCTCACCAATACTTATGCATAAAGTGCTCTTGCACTTTCCTACATGATAGTGTTTCTATGTGTCATGACATTGGCGATTTTCAATGAAGACCATGTTTAATATTTGTAAAAGTCTTTATGAACTATTAGATTATATCCAATCGGGAGAATAAAATAGTGTAGTTCAACAAGATTTGGAGAAATACTAAAAAAAAACATGAAGATTTCAAAACAAAAAAATTGTAAAAGTAGGATGGCCTATTAGTTGCACGATGCATTCTTATTAATAGAAATGTAAGTTAGGATGGGTCAACCACCTATAGTGAAGGATTCATTTCAATTTCTAATCTCAAAAGAGATTGCCAACTATGCATGATCCATGTGTGCATGCATATGGATGCAAATGGATCTCTCCAAGGGGCTTTCAATTGAAATTTCTCTTAAGGTAGGTGAGATAAGATGTAGGAAAACTATTTACTTTAAAATAATTAGTTTTTGGTGTAAAATTATTTTTTCATGAATTATATTTTTGTCACATGTTTACTAATAAGGCCAACACCTAATTTTTGCAAACAAATTATACAAGAAAGAGTACCAAATGTTAACATCCATAGATTAAAAAAAATAGATTTAATAATAAATATAAAATTAATCAAGCTTGAATTATTAAATTAAAACATATATTAAATCATGAAATTAATAATTTAATAAATTTATAAAATAAGTAAAAATTTATAAATTTAATATTATAAAATAAGTAATTATAAAATTATATAAACAGTATTTTACAAAATCATAAAATTTCATAAATTAGAAGATTAGAAAAATATTAAAATTATTAAAAAATTAAAGTAAATTTATTTGTATTTTGGATTTTGTATATTTATGTTTTAAATTATGCAAACAATTTTTTTTCATCAATATATTGATTTGGGTGATCTGATCCATCACCAAGATAATAGACCAAAAAAAGAATGATCCTTCACTTCACTTCAAATCCTAACCAACACTATATAATCCTAAAGTCAGTTTAAAATTATCCAATCGAATCCATAATTACATATATGGTTTGCATATTAACATTAGTTATTCTAGATTAACTACACAAGTGCTCGATTGTAAGCATTTCATTTATTATGCTAGGATAAGCTTCGAGAATATATATTAATGTAAAATATTATGATATATATTTATGTAATATCATAGATATTTATGTATTATTGAGCATTTTCCTTATCAACACAATTCATTTATTAACCAACCAATCATATAAATTTATTTCTCTAGGTTAATGTTTCAAATTTTTCACACTCAATATAGAATGACAAATATTTCCATTATTCCATTGTCTATAAATATGAAAGTGTAATTTTGTATAATTGCACCCCTTGCAATTTCACTTACATTTCTTGTATCCACTTTAGTGTCCACACCCTTAGCACTTGTGTAGGCTCATTTTAGCCCCTACATCAGCCCTTTTCCTTCTCAGGATAATCAAGACCCTTTTTTAGTAGCTACCCTTGTACGCCAGCTTTATGTCAAACCTTGTGCTTTCTTTGTTCTTGTGAATTTGTGATGTGATTTTTTTGGACACTAGCGCATCACACAGATGTCTACATACTGCAATAGCATCCCATGACATTTTGATGTCCAAATGGTTGTTTATGAGCCTTTTTCCACTTGTCACTTGATTTTGTTAGTACCAGTAACAACTCAAGGTTCCTTGTAATGGCTCAAAAACCTTATTTTCCCTTCACTTTTCTCTTTTAAATTGATTCTTTCAATTCTATTGTTCTCTCTAGATCTATTCTCTTTGGCTCTCTGAATTCTCTCTTCTCTTTGTCTTGTTCTCTTTCTTGCACAACTCTCTACAGCTTGTTACAATAGCACTCTTGCATTCTTACAATGTTGTCTATAACTCTCTTGGCTCTCACAACTCTCTCTCTCTCCTTGGCTTCCTCGAGCCTTGCATGTGATGTGTCTTGTGTCTTTGAGCATCTTGAGATCTCTTACATCCCTTGTCTATGCATTTTACTATCTCATCTATCTATCTATTATAGTGTCTATTATTCTACATATCTATTTAGTTTTCCATGGAGGCGAGGACATCGAAACAGGGGTTTGACTATGGCAAGCCCCTAAACAACCCCAACAATTTTCCTCGGTCTTATGTGTGTAGGTATTAAAGATACTTCTTTGGTAGAGGCTTCATTGCTTGGGTCATTGTGGGAATTTTCTCTCTTATTCTCTTGATTTATCATTTATGCTTCACTTACTTTACTTTACCTTATTTTAGTTCTATTATTTTTGTTGATCATCAAAGCTTGCACCTCTTTGATAGCCTTATGGGAAATTCAATGAGTGGGGGACCGATTTGTACCTCACTGAATACCTCTAGGATTTTAATAGAAATTCAGCTCTTCTCTGAGTTTTGGAGAAAAGTGTAAAAGGAAATGTAAACTTAAAACATAAAAATTGTGATGTGCCAAAGCTTTTAAAACATTTCAAACCCAACATTTCCTATGAATGATATATTAGACACAAAATTCCACAACCCTTCATTGTTGAGAAGAGAATGAACAACAAATGCAAAATATAAACACAGTGTAGTCTTTCAAATCTCCCCACAGGTAGTGTTTATTAAGGTCTGATCAAGCATAGAGATTTCCAAGGTTAACAGAAAAACATTCATAAATTGCATGAAATATTTCTCTTCTTACAACATAATATGAAAAAGAAAGAACCCTTTAGGAAAACAAAGAAGTTCAACAAATATAATCCAATTTCCATAAGTTATTATCATACCATATAAGCCTACAACATGGAAATCAACTACTTAAACTACTTGAATTTAGCTTAACACAATGTTTCATTATAAACAAAAACATAAAGAAGGAATTTGATAAAGGCCATGATATGCACAATCTCAAATATTTCTTCTGAATGGTCCATGCTTGAATATCAAATGAACTTAGAAAACAAAGGTCAGATTCCAATCCGATAATAGTTTGAGCTAGAACAATATAACATGCCAGAGAAAAGCAATATTATGCTAATTACTTCTAAAAATACTTCTATGCCTAAAGAAAACTAAAGTAACCTTTTCTTGAGAAAAAGAAACTAGAACTTGGAACCTTCTTCCTTCTACCGCCACCTCTCGTTTATAGCTAAAAAAGGAGAGAACCACTACCACATTCAAGAAGTAATTGTTACTAGATGTTGGTATTTGATAGCTCACATTCCGATTATAGATCTTTAATTAGGTCATGACAATCTTTGATCATTAATTCCTAACTTCCACATTAATGCGCTTTAGATATTTAGCAAATATCATTATCTGAAAACAATAAGATCCTAGAAAATAGCCTAGCAAAAGTCTAGTTGACCAATCACATGGCTTGATGGCGCCAACTCAAAGTTTCCATCCTATAAACCAAAAGAACCAACACGCTTCGAAAAACTTTGAAAAGATCACTTCTTAAAAGCACAAACTACCTGCTGCAAAAAATATGACGTGTCAAGCAGGCAGAGATTCTCAGATTTGTGAATTAATAATCCATGAGAAAATCTTCGTCGAGCTAACATGTGTCCTAGTCCTCTCCCAAAAGGAAGGTGATAAATGAAAGCTACGTAGCCACCACGTGGCGCATTGCATGCCTTTCTAAACAAATTTTTCTTTGAGCGTGGACACATTTGAAGCCAAAAACATATAAAAGCCAAAAAATTTTAAAATGATTAAGGAAAAAATGCTTCACTATTCTGGCGACTCTCAGGGGGCTTTCGCTTGCAGAGGCACGAACCTAGACCTCTAGAAATTCCTAGAGTTTGAGGAAAGTGGAATGTTACACCTCCCAATCCACATCAGTCAGTCGAACAAGATTATAGATGACCCCATATGCTTGATCTAGCTCGATTACTTCCTTGAAGGAAAAAAATCTCCATCTTGTTAAAACATCCCCAAGGTGATAATAGAGATGAGAAAGGGGATAGATATCATGTTTGACATCATCAATAGTAGACATCGCGCTTGGACCTGGGAGTTTTGTAGAATTCCAAAGCTTATGTCTAATTGTGTTCATGATTTTCTCAATTGATAGCACATCTCCATCTAGTGAGAGAAAGGGAGGAAACCCAAAGCTATGGAAGACACCAAAATCCTTCTTGATTTCATTGACCCTCTTGTTCAACATTGTCTGGCATTCCTGGCTTCTTGTGATCTTGTGGAAATTGAAAAATTTGTTTGATTTACTGGATGCAACCCTTTGATATGAGATTCTTGCACTTCTTAGGGCCTCATCAATGGCCACACACAACCTAGAAATCAAGCTTTGCGATTCCTGTACTCGGGGAGCATATACTTGCAGAATTTGGTCAACCAATGGGCCAACCTTTCCGTTTAATTCCTAAGCATCCCTCAAAAACTATAGGGATGGTTTGAGGATAGTGACTACAACTATTATTTAGTCCTAGTATGTGTATATCAACTTCTTCAACACCGGGAGGGTCCCATACCCTTGTGCAACAATTAACTCTTGTTGTAACTAAGCCTCTTTTTCTCTTGCATTCTCCTCCATTTGATTCTTGTCTCGAAGGTCATTCACCAGTTTGGAGCTCAATCTTCCAATCTCTTGTCTTGACTTCTCTATTTCCTTCTGGACCTTTTGTATATTTTTTAAAGCTTGAGATCAGATGCCATATAACTCTCTATAGTTTTTCCTGAGTACACTAGTACTGGGTGTTTGTCTGGTGCTCAGTAGCAAGCTCAACTTTCAAATTTTCAATTTTAGCATAAAGCTAAACCTGTTCACCCTAGGCCTCCTCGAGCAACTTAGCTGCTTCTCCTTATTGGTTCTATATTTTCCTTATGTGGGCCATCTTGACATCTCTGGCCTTGATTTCTGTCTATAGCTTGTTCACTATTTCCTTTACATTCATTAACTCTACCTCGCACTTCTTCAATTTCCTATCCAGTCTTTCATAATTTGCATATACCACTTTCTAGGTGGCCTTAGCTAGGACCACCTTGTCACGCGGATGAGTTTCATTCAAATCCAGACCCATGGCCCAAATGTTGTAGTCCTCCATCTGCATTTTTCCTTCAGGTTTGGACACAAGCAGCTTCATAGTAGTAATCAATAGAGAATTTTTCTCTTCATTGAAGCAAGCTTCAATCTTCTTGGTAGTCAGTAGCACAATGTTCTTTAATATTTGTTTCTACTTTTTGGCTTGTCAGGCTTGCTTGGTTGCATCAAAATGCTCTTGGAGATTCTGTGGGGTGTCAATGCTTTGTGTTGCAATGGAAGCACCTAGAGGGAGTCCAAAAGGGTAATAGAAGGAGAAACCTCAAATGTATGAGCATGTAGAGAGGCAAATGAGAGCGTAATCATGGAAAAAGGCAGGATACCAAATTGCACTTGGGTAGGGGGAAAACTAGTTTGGGTAAAAAGAGAAATGGGTGGAAGGAGAGATTTTTTCCTAGAAGCGAACGAGCCTGGAGTAATGGGAAACATTGATGGTTCAACTTTTTCAATGGGGGCCCTTGTCAGGGCAATCAAAGAATCTATAGTGGTCAAAGTAGATGTTGCTTTTTCAATGTGTAGGGCTACTTCAGAAGGTTCATTGCTAAAAATTCTTGGGGGTTCTTTAAGGACCAAAATATTAGGGTTCTTGGATGGAGAATTCCTTTCTACAAATGGGGGCAAAGGAGTAACTAGAGACACAAATACATGAATAAGAGAGGGAGTAAACCTTACCTGGGCCACGATGGTAAAAAAAACTTTGGAAAATAAACTCCACCTCTTCTTCTCCCCTGACTGATGCATCAGGTGCACCTAGATCCTAGACTCATCTTCTCTTTGCACAACAAGAAATGGTTCGTTATGATCCTTTGGCAACCAATCCCATCAAAACCTGGCCTTCAATAACCATGATAGACCTTCTTAGAGACTATCGGGCTCTTTTTCCTTTGCTTCATGTACTGATAGAGGATGTGACTTGTAATTCCTTTTGCTTCGAGCCTCTTCTCCTATCAGATTCCTGAGGATAGGAATTATGACACATAAGCTACTCCTCAATCTCATGACTTGTGTCTAGATTGTTATTGTCGGTGTCAGCCTCTTAATCATAAATCTCCTTGAACCTTTCATCATGTGGCTGAAAAAATTCAAATAGGGCATTGAGGCACCTCATCTCTTGTTGGAACCTCTAGAAATCTTCCTTCTTCCATTCCAACCATCCCTTTGCTTCAATTGTATGTTGACAGACTTACCATCGAGAGGTTCCTCTGATACTATGCCTTCACTACATAGAACTTTAGCCATTTTGGTCATTTGATTGGTATGCGTGCCAAGTCAATGTATACTTTTGGCCTTTCCTAAGTTAGATTCCTCCTTGACTCAAAATACTCCTGACTCTCATGTTTCAAAGTGAAGTGGGTATGTGCAGGATCATCATGAAAAAAATAGGCCCTTAAGTGGCAAAAAATTCAAAAAAATTAGAGTTAGGCAACTTGACATAAAAATTTGAATAAGTTATCTATATTATCTCAAAAATACATAAGAATAGAATTAGTAGAAAATTGAATGTAGTTTCTAAACTACTAGGTTTATTTTAAAAATAAATAAATCTATTTGGTGAAAATTTGAAATTTCAATGCAATAGTACTTAAATTTCAGGGAAAAAATAAGAAGTAGGTGTCTGTCTGACCACCCTAAACACAATAAAATGATAATATTTTTTATAATATTTTGGATATAAGTAGAGGACTCATGTCCCAATGTGATGCATATTTTTTTGTAATTTTTTACCAAGTGAATAATTAATTATGAATTTTTTATTACAAAATTTAAAAAATATAAAAAACTCATATGTCTGACCACCTTAACTTGGTCAAAACTTCATGAAATTTAATTTTTATTTTACTATAGTATGCAAAGCATAGAATGTGACACATGTTTTGGATTCAAAAAATGTGATCTGTTTGAAAGCTATATATGTTTTTCAATTAGCATAACAATTAGGACTTTAGTCGTAATTTGAATAGAAAATGAATAATAATTATTTATTAAATTCAAAGTAAAGCATAATGTATATTGGTGGAAAGATGAGAATCTCCTTTAAAAACCCTTTTCATTTCATCAATTTTGGGTTAAAAAAAAGTCGTCAGCCACATGGGCCATCATATCATTTACATATTGCCACTTTTTGGCCCATCATGATCCTGCACATACCCAAGTGCTTTGTCGGATTGTAGTCCCATGTGTCATAGATAAGGACCAAGCCTAGGGCCTCCAGTAGGTTTGTAAGTTCACCCTGTGTCTTTCACTTCTCCAATGTCACTTGACTATTGGTAATGCTAAGGGGAATCATGTATAGCCTTGCCTTATTTCTTTCAGTGCCATAGGCTTTTTCGGCATGGGTTGCTTATCGGCATGCCTCCAATGCAAAAACTCTATTTGTTACAAATTTGGGGAGTCTAAAAGGCTCTCTAATGAAACCATGAAATCAAATAAATTTAAAATCATCTCCTAGTAAACAATCCATTGGGGTTGGCAGAGTTTTCATCCATTGCAATATTTTAGGAGAAACAACCCATATGGTGTGGCAAAAAGTCTTGAAGTATTGGCCTTAGAAAATAATCTACAAACCAGTAGTAACTAAATGTTCTCAATAGTACATAAGTCCACATAGAAACTAGCTAATAGAAGTCGTTTACATCAAGCGTAGACATTGGAAAACTTCTCTCTAGAAACTCAGAATTTTGATGCAAAATCAAGTGAACAAAAAAATAGGAATACCTAAATTTATACTCAGTACCATAGTTCTTCAATTATTCTAGCGTTCCTTTGGCTATTGCATCAGCAAAATCATAATATTTTTGACTCTTCTCCCTTTTGAGCATGAAAGCAAGGCCCATCTTGAAGGGATGGACATCTTCATCATCATTGAGGTTAAAAATCTAGGCCAACATTGAGAAGATAGTCTATTTGTCCTTCTTCAATTTTCTATGCGCAAGAGGTAAAGAAAAATGACCTCTCTCTAGTCTTTCCTTTGTCTCATCCTCATAAAGGCTTGCTTTCTTGGTTCTTTCCTCCTAGAAAATTTCTATCATTTCCTCATCGAAACGTTCAACACCCCAAGTCATAGGGATAAACAACATATCCCATATGGTTGTGATAGAAATTGTGACTTTGATCTTGTTGCCCACAATGGCTCCTATCTCCTTGTCAAATCTTTTGGCACCTATGTCCACTAGCTTTGGGCATGGTTGTAAGACAAGAAACATGAATAGTGGCAAACCACAATTCTAGAGTTGATAAAAAAAACCTTTAGATGATCTATGATCTATCATTCTTTGAAGTTCCCCTTCCCTAAGGTTTTTACGGTTAGCTACCAATTTTGGGTCTAAAATGTTGTTGAAAAAATCTTGCACTACCTCTCTCCCAAAACATTTATTTGGTTGCATCTTTTTACAAAATTAAAAAGTCCACTCCTCTGGTGCTGAGGCATTGGAAAATGAATTCCTCCCAAAGATATCTGCATAACCTGGCCTTTTTGACGAGTTTCCAACCTTCCTACCAGATGTTGATGGCTTCACCATTGCTATGTCGAGAAGTTATAGAGAGTTTCTTCAATGAAACAACCACTTGCCTTTTGCTACTTCAAAAAATATGCTTTTGAGTGCAGTTAATTCCCTTGCATGTACATGTAGTTAAGGCTATGTTGTTACTATTAGTCCATTAAATGTTGCCACCGAGCGATACGTGTGGATTTGATCTATTTGTATCCTTTAGAAATGCCAAAAATGCCGCGATAATGGAATTAGTACATTCTCCCCACCGCCTCCTTCAAAAATAAGCTCATTGCATTGGGAAACATGCATTTAGCTATGAGAAATGTGCTTAAGCAATGCAAGGTACTTTTGAAAAGACATGCCTATATAATTTGTCAAAATTTAATGCTTTAATCCATGTCTTTTCACATAAGTAAGATGGATAATGCTAATGATGGAAAAGGACACATGTCGACAATTGGCATATGAGAGCATTTACTCCCAACACCCAAATTTATTTCTCAAAAGAATTCTGTCAAATTTTTTGTATGATTCATCTATTTCCCTTTGATTGCTTTGGTATTTTCTCCATTACCGTCCGACCAAAAATGGACTTCCCATTGGTTGGGTTTTTCATCACATCCTTTCTATATATAGCTATGCCACCTTATTGCAATATTCATTCGAAACAAATACCTTTTTAAGTTTAGAAAGCTTTTCTCACTCCTTCCCATTCCACTATAATTTGCTACTTTATCAAAATGTCTGCTACCCTACACACTCCTATTCAGAATCTACCATGGAGGCCATAATACTAATTTGTGGGAGAGGTCACCAATGATAGAATTAAGTGCCTGGTTAAGAGGTGTGATTGGCTTGGCTTGGTTACATTCAAGTGGTTAGTTAGCCTAGACTATATTGATGATGAGAACCAATTAAGGAGCAATTGCAACATACTTTCTCACTTTGTCGCTTCCTTGCTTGACCTGAACATTTCCAAGCCCATGATAATTGAATTGTGTCACTAGATGTTTGAATCTGCATTGATGGAAGGGCTTGATAAAATCATGCAGGCGGCTATCCCTAGCATTGGCATTCCAAGCGCCATGGATATCTATAGGCATGTGGATTATGGGATAGGTGTACCTTGGTTTCCTTTCCTTATTGACTTCTACACCATTGACCTTGAAGGGCATCATTCATCATCTCTTCCATCTGCCACCTACCTACTATGGGAATACGGTGTGGAGCACGTTCCAGGGCTCAACTGGAGAAAACACTTCAAGTTTCTAGTGTACAATCACAATGACTAGACCTATGATTCGTGCTATGTCAAGCCCATGTGTGTTGTGTGTTCAACCTCCTTTGCATTCTAAGAAAGAAGAAGAAGAAGAAAAGCCCAAAAATGAGCCACTTCAATTGCTTTGATGGCTGGAGGCTTAGCCTTACTGTTTTTCGCACGTTTCCTCCTTTTTGCTTTGTGACTCTTTTTGAGTTTTGCTCGAGAGGGCTTCATGTTTAAATTTGAGCCTCAGGTTTGTATTGCACTGTAATTTTTTTGATGAATATAATATAATATAGTACTTTCTACTTTTGTGCTTTTCTCATGGCTTATTCTCAAAATTAAAACATATTTACAAAAATTTTAAATATGGTACATAACTATTAATTTTTTTAAATAATTACATATTTTAATGGAATAATTTTAGACAAATACCATTCACCAGTATATCCAAAGTGTTACCTTCCATATCTTCAAGTTTGTATGCATTATTTTCTTTGCACGCTTTGATTTGGAATGGTCCCTTCCATAGTGCTTAAAATTTGGTATGTTGTCCTAGTTTCACAGTGCACTCATCGTACTTTAGTACTAGGCTCCCTTCCCTAAAATATGGGTTAGAGGTCTTTTTATTGAACCACTGCTTTTACTATCTGTTGGCGGCTGATCATGGTTCCATGAGATTTTTCTCTATCTTCCTCAAGTTTGAGTAGTTTCACCAACCGTACTTCTATTTCGTTGCTTTCTTCAATCTCCAAGGCTTTTAGTAGTTGCAAGGGAGGGATTTCTATGGAAACAAGTAAAACTACCTCTTTTCCATATACTAGTTCATAAAGAGAGGCCTTCAAGATCTGCTTGGGGGTAATCCAGTCTACCCATAGAACAACTCACAAGTTCTTGTGCCAATCCCTTTGTGGTTTTGATCCAATGCACTTGATTAACCTAATTAGGTTTTTGTTGGTTGATTCCACTAACCCATTTCCTTGTGGGTAGTAATTTGATGAAGTTTTAAGGTAAACCCCATGTTTAGTAATAAAATCCAACATCCCCAAGCCTACAAAATCTTGAGCATTCCTGGATGTGATGGTTTTTGGTGAACCAAATCTGGTTACCACCTCTTCAAGGAAATTGACGATCTCACCCTCTATAGCATTTTTAAGGGGAACAAACTTCGTCCACCTTGTAAAGTAGTTGGTCACCATAAGGATCCATTTGTGAACAATGCTATAAATAGGATTTATCATTCCAAATATATCCAAACCCCATTGAATAAAGGGTTCCTCAGTTACAATTGGGCTCAAAGGAAAAGCGAAATTATTTCTCTTACCAACAAAGAATTGGCACTGAGTACACTTTTGCACCAGATGGTGGACTCTAGAAAACATGGAGGGCCAATAATATCTTGCTCACATTATCTTCAAGGTAGTAGTCTTGGAGAAGAAATTTCCACCCTCATGACTATTATGAAATTCATTAAGGATTGCTATGATCCCACAATAGTGGTTTACACTTTTTTGGGACATTCTGATTTTTGTTGAAATCACATATTTTTAGAAAATATATTGATTTAAGCCTTGAAAAGTTATTTTTAAAGGATTCCAATTGAAGGGGGTTTGGTCAAACAACCTTAGATCAAACCCCCTTGAATAGAACCCTGCTAGTTTTAAACCATACCTATAATGGAGTCTCCTTTACACCTATCAAAATGTTGATTAAAAACTAGTTTTGACTTACCTTTTGGGGGATCAAATGAATTCATTTAATTTTTTATTTATTTTTAGTATATAGTCCTTATTACAAGCTTCCCAAAAATATATTTAATTTGATTATTATATTTATTTTTTATTTCTTGTGAATGTAGGTTTTTTCATTGAAAAATCAAGCTCTACTCTACACATGTGGAAAAATAGTAGATTATAAAAAATAAATAAAAAATATCACTGAACTAAATATTGATGTCTTTGATCCAACAAAACAAAATTTGAATTTTGATACATACAAAAAAAGTTATGTTTTAGCTAGTAAATCATGTATGAATTGTAATTGGTTTGAGTTTGAAACTTAATTAAGAAAAAAAAATCAATGAAATACTATGAAACCAATTCCATGCACTAGATATCATAGTTACAAATCTAAATTCAAAAAAATTGGAATTTTATACTTAATAGAAAAAAAATTATGTGTTGGGTATGTGCAGGATCATCATGGAAAAAACAGGCCCTTAAGTGGCAAAAAAATCAGAAAAATCAGAGTTAGGAAACTTGACGTAAAAATTTGAATAAGTTATCTATATTATTTCAAAAATATGTAATAGTAGAATTTGTAGCAAATTTAATGTAGTTTTTAAACTACTAGGTTTATTTTTTTTTTAAAAGTCTATTTGGTGAAAAATTGAAATTTCAATGCAGTAGTACTTAAATTTCAAGGAAAAATAAGTAGGTGTCTATCTAACCACCCTAACCACAATAAAATTATAATAAATTTTTATAATATTTTAGATATAAGTAAAGACTCATGTACCGATGTGATGCATATTTTTTTGTAATTTTTTTCCAAGTAAATAATTAATTATGAATTTTTTATTACAAGTTTTAAAATATATAAAAACTTGCATGTCTGACCACCTTAACTTTGTCAAAACTTCATGAAATTCATTTTTTCTTTTTTTAATCCTATAGTATGTGAATCATAGAATGTGACGCATGTTTCAAATTAAAAAAAAATTATACAGTTTGAAAGCTATAGATGTTTTTAAATCAACCTATCAATCAGGACTTTAGTCATAATTCAAATAGAAAATGAATAATAATTATTTATTAAATTTAAATTAAAGCATAATTTATATTGGTGGAAATCCAAGAATCTCCTTTAAAACCCTTTTCGTTTCATCAATTTTGGGTAAGAAAAAATTTGTTAGCCACATGCCCATCATATTGCCCCTTTTTGGCCCATCATGATCTTGCACATACCCTGTTAGCAAGTAACGCCACTCTTTACAAATGGTGTTTACTTTTAAAAACTAGTTTTCAAAGGAGATGGAAAAACAAGTGCAATCTGATTCCAAATTTTTTGAAAATGATATATTTAGAATCTACAGACAAAATGTCACAAATCACTAGTTTGCATCATCTTCAAATTCCTGACGGTTTAGCCACTATAGGTGCCTGGAAGTAAAGATTTAGTTAAAAAAGTTCAGTTCAATGTCTAGTTTGGCCAAAAATTGTAAACTAGTATTGTGGGATCACCCTCATCTAGAGCCACCTCTGACCACTATGTTATTTTCCTTGGTGTTCAACTTGGAATAAATGTCCCCTAGAATTCTTCAAAAAACATCCATTCATTTAAAACTTTTGCTACTCAACTTGTGGCCAATTTCTCAAGCATTGATATTGTTAAGACTCTATATAAGCAAGAGTATTCAACAATGCATGAAACTAGAATAAATATTTTAATATTTAAACTTCCTCAATAACAAAAACTAGCTTTGAAGTGGTGGCAACAAGTAATCAAGCTATGAACGAAAGATACAAATTAAAAAAAAAAAAAGATTTTCACAAGCCTTAATCACCAACTTTGTCTAGTCATGATTGGACTAAGGCCAAAAAAAGAAAGAAAAATGTATCCTCTTAAAAAAATAATAAGCACCAAATATCATTTAGATTATCCAAGAAAAGTGAACTAGTAGGGAATTGTATTTTTGTTACATGTCTAACATCAACACCTATTTTTTGCTAATTTTTTATATAAGAAAGTGGATCACATGCTAACATCTATGATTAAAAAAAAATAGATATAATAAAAGTTAAATAAACAATAAAAAATATTTAATTACTAAATTGAAACATATATAAAACCATGAAATTAATATTTTAATAAGTGAAAATTTATAAATTTATAATATTATAAAATTATATTAGTGATAATGTTATAAAATCATAAAATTTAACAATTTATAAAAGTAAAAAAATAAATAAATAATAAATAAATAAAAGAAAGTTATTTGTATTATAGAGTTTGTAGATTTCTGAATTAAAGTAGGTGATCAATCATCAAGATGATTGGATAAGAAAGAAAAAGATAAGATGATCCTTTGCTTCACTTAAGATTATCCAATCCAGACTTAACTAGATGAATTTGGATGAAACTATCTGATCCATCATTAAGATGATTGAATAAGAAAAAAAAAAGATAAGATGATACTTTGCTTCACTTCAACTCCAAATCTAACCATTCACAACATTACACAATCCCCAAGTCAGCTTTAAGACTATCCAATCCAGACTTAATCTGAACACGATGAAAGAGGAGCGTGAGATCAAGGTGGCGATGGGTACAACCGAATTTTTATGTGAAAATTGTAGAAACGCCAGGTATATCAGACAAGTAATTAGGCCACTATCACCTGCCTATCATTCCATCGTACCAACCAGAAACTGTTGTAGTATTTTAATCATTGGTCCCACTTAATGGTCTAAATTCTTCTGCACATTTATTAAACATTCATTCTATACAAAGATTTCACTGTTCTGCCATTTTGGCTCATTTTTACAGTCGCTGGATTGACCTCCCATCCTTGAATTTGATTTATTCTACGAATGGATGGATGAATTCCTATCTATTCTAAGCTAGTTGTAAAGCTACTATGAGGGGATTAAAAGCATGAAAGAAATTAAAAAATAAATAAAGTATAACAAAGGATCATACCGGATAGATACAGTATTTACCACTAGAGGAAAGCGTAATAGCACACAATGCAATAACCAATGGAAAGAAATAAGAGCATAATAGTTAAAATGAATGAACACAAAGATAAGAATCATCAAAATAATCGCTTTCTTTTCATTTATCAATCATTACAAGAGACATAGATAGAGAATTGAATCTTACATTAAAAAAAAACATTATCATCTAATTTATGAATGAAAATATAAGTTCATTTTTATAAAAGAAAACACAAACAATAATAGTTTTGTCACTTAAAATTTTATGTGAATTTAAAATGAATATAGGAAAAGACTTCTATATGGATTTTGGTACTTTAATGGTTGATGTTGATTATTGAGAATAGCTTTGAGGTCTTTTGATTCTTTGTTAATGAAGTCTGCCACTTAATACTACCATATTGCAACCCTAGTACATAAAATCCATATCAAGTGTTGTATAGTCATTAGCTATTAATGCATAGGCTTTTTTAGTAGAGAATTCAAATTCTAGATGTGATACAAGCTACATCAGCTACTTTTGTTGTATAGAACTTTTTAGTATGTTATAGGATTTATAGGAGTGCCATATTGCATTGTGTAGATGCAAGATGAAGTGGCACTACAAAGAAATACGTTAATGAATAAGATTGTATAGAAAGAGAAAAGATGTCTCTAGAAGAACTATAATATTCTAGAAGAGCTAGAACCTTCTAGAAACTTGAAGCAACTAGAAGTTATTCAAGGAAAAAAACATTCCAGTTTTCAAGTTCTCTAAAATATTAGAAGTTTCTAGATCTTAGAGGCTCCAAGTATAAATATGAAGTTGTCTATACTGAACAACACTACTATTATGATAATTTGTTGGATTGTGTGTAATACTAAGCTAGATCAATATAATTTCTTTCAACCATTTCTCATTGTTTTATGCTCTTTTTTTCCTTGTTTTTTGTTGTTATTTTGTTATTTGGTCATGTTCTTACACAATCATCATATATCACATGGGATATTAGATGAACTTGTTGGTGGTAGATCACATGTTTGACAATATATTTTAAAAATACCACTCTTTACTTTTCTAGGACTCTCAGGAAAAACCATGTTGCCTTAGTCATATTATAGCCAAGTTAAGTTATAAAACAAATAGGTCTCACCAATACTTATGTGTAGAGTGATCTTGTACTTTACTACATGATAGTGTTTCCATGTGTCATGACATTGGGGATTTTCAATGAATACCATGTTTACTATTTGTAAAAGTCTTATGAACTATTATATTATATCCAATCAGGAGCATAAAATAGTGTAGTTCAATGCAACTTGAAGAAATACTAAAAAGCCAAATGAAGACTTCAAAAAAATAAAATATAAAAGTGGGATGGTCTATTAGTTCCATGATGCATTCTTATTAATCAAAATGTAAGGTAGGATGTGTAGTGTAGAAAAATGTAGCCCTTTACATTTTCACACTTGTTTAGGCCTTCCCTGCTAAAATATTTATGCCTTATTTGGCCCTATTTTCCATGCACAAGCCTTATTTAATGCATCTTTATGAGGATAATCCCAAAACATATGTAATGACCAATCATAATATAATGATTTTGGTTTGTATCCATCCCAGGTTTAGTGATCTAGGACTCATACACCACCTTGGGTGTATGGGTCCCATCTAAGTTTCAGGGCCTAAACCCGAATTTAGCATAAAACACAACATTTATTGTAATTTGTGCCCCAAGCCTAGTCTATTGGGACTCATATGCCCTAACTAGAATACGAGTCTTGCTTACCTTGGACCTAATTTCAAATTCAATTCTTGGTAGGATTTTATTCTCCTAGACCTAATGTCCTATTTTGCATCCACAAGCCTTATTTAATGCATCTTTTCAAGGATAATATAGAAACATGTGTAATGACCAATCATAATTTAATGATTTTTGTTTGTATGGCCCAAACTTAGTGATCTCAAACTTATACACCACCTTGGGTCTATCGGTCCCACCTAAGTTTCGGGGCCTAAACCTAAAATTAGCATAAAACACAATATTTCTTGAAATTTGTGTCCCAAGCCTAGCCTACTAGGACTCATATGCCCTAACTAGTGTATGAATCCTACTTAGCTTGGACCTAATTTTGAATTCAATTCTTGGTAGGATTTTATTCTCCTAGATATGATGTCAACTTGTAGTGTTGTAATTTTGTGAAATTTGACATAAACAAGAATAAATACAAGGTTATTTCATATATTTTCTCCTAGAAATTTAAGTGATCTTATGAGAATTCAAAAGAATTCAAGATTTGATTATCAAGCATTTTGGAGCTAATTTCAAGATTCAAGCATCATATCAAAGTCATCATGCATCATGTTTATTTTTAAGCTAACATTTGTGATATACATATCTCATGATTCAAGCAAGCATTCAAGTCAAGATCCATAACATACAAGCAAGATTCAAGATCCACATTCATGATAGCCATTACATACAATATCGCAACCTTTATCTCAAGGGTTTGGTGAGTTGTGATGTCACATATTGTCCATTCATCATTCCTTCTTTCTATTTGATTTTGTTTCAAGGTTTGACTACCAAAAAGTGTTTGACCAAGGAAAACCCCTATGCACTAATAAAAAAAAAATTCCTTCTCTTTGATGTGTGATTTATAGATTTAGGATTCAGATTTGTTAAAGAGAAATATTGGAGAAAATTTGTCAAGTTGCAAGTTGTCAAAGTTGTCATCTACATTGCAAGATCACATAAAGTCACCTACAGGTTGTAATTCACTATTTTAGAATCAAAGATATGACAGTAGAGAAGCTATAGGAGAAAATTAGAGGATATGAGAGTTTTAGATCTACCCTGATATTGGGAATAAGTCACCACTTGTGGTGTATGAGTCTGAGTACACCTATTTTTTAGGTATTTTCTATAGATTGTCATTTAGGATTTCTAAATTTTGGTTTTGGCCAAAAACGCTAAACTAGGACTAAATCACCCCTACTGGAATGTGAGTCCCATAGTGCACTAAAAATTAGTATTTCCAATATTTCAGACCTCAATTCAAGCCTCTTTTGTTTCTAGGTGCACCTTTGTCCTTTCTCAATTCATTATTCTGATTTTCAGTTTCTTATCTTGAGTTGCATAATTAGGTTTACATATCATTACATTTCTTTCTTTCCAAGCACTCGCTTGGTGGTGAACCCCATTTTAGTCTTTAATCACACCCTAGGACACCATATTGTAGATCTATTTCCCTCATTTCCATCCCTAGATTGAGATCTCTAAGGTTTCCTTAAATGAAATTTGAAGGAAATTGGTGGTTCTATGTCCTAAAACATAGAGCAACAATTTTCTACATTTCATTTTGGTGAACCTAGCTGTTAGAACACCTTTTTTTTTATTTGGAGTGCATCATGGTCCTATATATAGCTTACATTAACTTTTCATTAGGTATTGCATTACTTAATTTACATCTAGGGTTTTTAATCTTGCATTTGTGAAAGTGCAAATACATTATATTTTTGCCTCTTGCATCATTGAATTTCACTTAAAATCTATAATTGTACTTATTCTAGACATCATTCAAACCAGAATAGATAACAATCACTCGGGATCTGCAAAAATTAGTTCAAAACCCTAATCTAGGACTCCTACACCCCTCTAGGCGATTTAGTCCCATTGCAGGTTATTTTACCTGATTTCTAGGTACTCTGTGTGGAGTATTTTACAACATTTGAATCCTTGAAATTTTTTTATTGGTACTCATATTCCCCTTTGGGCGATTTAGTCTCCTTTTAGATCTGAATCTACATTTTAGGGTAAGTGTACCAAGATGGTTCCCAAAAAGGGGGTTTAAGTGGCCACTTTTTTTCTGAAATCAGGAAATGCTAACCTTGGACATGAAATTGGGGATAGCTACACTCAAAATTTTGAGATGGAACACAAACAAGGATTAAAGTACTCTAAGTCTACTTTCTAAACTACTAATTTATTTTGAAAATGGTTGAGATTAAGGGGTTCAACAGAGGGATGTACACAAATTGGTGTTGTTTTTGTCAGAAAAACATAACATAGCAACTCTTATATGACCTAAGCAAGGTGAACCCTTTTTTAGTATTTTTAAAATCGCTATGGTCAGAAGTTAGCTAATAGCATCTAGTTGATGCACAATTTTTCTGATAATTTTTAAATGAATATTTGATTTTTTACTAATTTTCTAAGTGGGCACTTCCTAAAAAGTAGAATTTTGGCCGTGCTCCCCTACAAATTTTGGAAAGTAATAGATTTTTTTAAAATTTTATTTTTCAAAATTTGTAGAATGGAGTATAGTTTCTAAAAATGTAATTTATTTGAAATTTTGATGAATGGTTAATTTATAACGTAAAGAAAACCAATCACTGCTTTTTGATAAAAAATAGACATAGAAACAAAAGAAATTATGGATGAAAGGCCTAACATTGTCAGAAAGTGAAAAAAATTATACCATTGGAAAGCTAAGAGAGAACTTAACATTACCCATGTGTTCGATTTTGTTGATATTGAACCAAATGCAATCCTGATGGTGAGCACGAACCCTATTATGTGAAAAATTGTAGAATCTACAAAGAACATGTCTCTGGTCATTGGGAATGCCCTCCAAACCTTTGGGTTGGTATTCCAAGGAAATTACCAAAGCTAAGGCTTGAGGATTCCCAAAGAAAGTTATAACATGAGCATGTTATAATGCACTTATGTTATTTATTAGTTTTCACTTTTTCCTTCTGCGTGGAACATTTCTAGCAACAAATAACACACTCGTGTTATTTATTTCTTTAGTAGTTAAATACCAATTTTTTTAATGTTTGTTCATATGTTTGTATGTATATGTATGATGGTGTGTCATGTATGTATGTATGTATGCCTATATGTATGTATTTATGCTTATGGGAGAGAGGGCGAGAGAGGGTGGGCATGGGAGTGGGAGAGAGGGTGGGAGTGGGAGAGAGTGTGGAGGTGGAGGTGTGAGGTGGAAGAGCGAGAGGGTTGGGAAGTGTGAGAAGGTGGGATCAACAAATCATCAATCAGTCAACATCCGGCAAAATCAAAATCTCAGGCATCAAACATCGGCGCATCAAAAACAAATCAGAAATCAAAATCAATCAAAATCGAACGAGATCCGCAAATCAAAAATCAGGCAGCATCAGGCATCAAGATCGAAATCGGCAAAAAATCAAATCAAAGTCAGGCACATCGCCAAATCATCGACATCAAGTCAAAACAGGAATCATAAAATCAAAATCCGCTCAATCAAATCGAAAATCAAAAATCAAATCGGATCGAACAGATCCATCAAGCATCAAACTTTTTGAAATCAAACATCATCAAAATCATGCATCATCGCTCGGATCAAGATCAATAAATCATCATCTTTCTTTTTCATTTTTTCACAGCACGTCAAACGCGGAAATCGAAAAATCAAATCGAGCAAATCCAGCCGAAGCGATATCAAATCAAGCGCATCGAAAATCAGGCGTCAAAATGGCATCCGAAAATCAGAAATCAAATCTCGAAAATCAATCGGCATCGAAATCGATCCGGCATCGAAAACAGGATCGAAATCAAATCGGTCGAAAAATCAGAGAAATCAGTCAGCAAGCAGATCAAAATCGAAATCATACAAGAAAAATTAAATAAAGTGGAGATATAGTGCAGGAAACGGAGAGTGGGGAAAAGTGGGAGAAGTAGGAGGAGAGAGTGGGGTGCTAGGGGAAAGGGTAGGAGAGAGGGTGGGAGAGTGGGATAGAAGGTGGGAGAGGGTGAGAGAGTGGGAGAGTGGGAGAGAGGGTGGGTGGTGCAGGAGCACCTGGGAAAATACTAGGTTTTCTAGAAGTTTTGCATGAAGTTCTATTTTGGATGTGTTATCTTTAGGCCATGTTGTTAGCATTTGATGGATTAGGAATAAAAATTTATCTATTGTGATCAATGGATCGAATGGTGGAAATCATGGATGGGTTTTGAAGCTCTAACTTGTCTAGGTTGCCAACCTTGTCAAAGGTTAGAAAACACTGTGGGTTTTATAATTTGCATCATTAGGTCATCTATGGGTTCGAAAAGAAGAGATTAATTGTTTTGGAAGCCTATTTAAGACATAGCTCAACCATGAAATATGGTTGGAGGCACTATTGTTGTAGTGGCATTTTGTGAAGTTGAAGAAAACAGTGTTCTCAGAGGTAGTTTTTCTAATTTTTGCATCCAAATTGTGCTTTGATGGAGTAAACCTGCTATTATTTTTGTTCATAGAATGTAGTGTGAATATATTACAAGCTTGGTGTGCCATTCATTTGTCTTTGTGAATCATTTTCATCTTTTGTTTGTAAATAGTTTTCTTTCTGTCTTTTTCTGGCGTGAATCAAGCAGTCTTGAGAGAATGGAGTTCTAGAGCACTTTCCCACCATACAAATTGTATAGCCCTTTGGGAATAGTGACTAGGCTCCATGAGTGTAAATATGGTAGCTTTTAGGTTTTGTTTGAATGCAGGAGCTGCTAGCAATGTCTTGCCCTAGGTGAGCCAGGCAGGGTCCGGCTAGGGAAGACCAGGAGTAAAAGACACATATCTTGCAGGGGTATTAAGGTTTTGGAGAAATTCCTTTTGGTGATTTTTTTTTGAGGATCTTGACAAAGCTTGGTGATCAAGAGGAGGCTCCACCAATCCATTTGGTGTGAGAAACCTTTGATAGTCTAAAAACAACCTGGAAAAGCTTACAAACCCTAGCTTTCTGGCCTATTTTGTGAATGGGCGGTGTATGGCCTATACAGGCTCAAAAACCTAGGAATATTTAAGGAGTGGGGAAGGGAAACACAAACCCCAAATGAAGAGCCCTGGTCGTTTGGAGGATTTAGGGAAAAATTGCACTTTTCTCAGTTGAGAGGCCTAATTGGGGCTCTAGGCTTGTAGCCTTTTCTAACCCTAGGAAGGGATTTGGTGGAAGCGATGGGGAAATGGAGTCTTGTGGTTGAATAAGAACTCTTAATAGGTTAAATTGAAGTTATTACAACATTTACACACCCTTGCAAGAATCAAATTGAATGTTGAGAGTAATTGGCCTTTAGGAAGAATAAGGGTCAAGGAGAGGAAGTGGCAAGGCACCAAGAATGGCTTGGTAGTATGGAGGAACATTGATAGAGGGGTTGGCCAGTAATACTAGGGTTTCCTATACCTATGATAGGACCTAAATTTTATGGTGAAGGAGTCACCTACAAGTTCTTGAGAGCAAAGACCTGAGCATGGGACTGTGAGAGTCTCAGTATTTATCCTCAGTGGTATCAGAGCAAGCTAAAGATTTGGGAAAGAATCTTGTATATCAGACCCTGAGTCTAGTGATTCTTCCACCATGGTGACAAATGCAGAACTAGCCAAGATGGTTGAAGAGCAGGAAGAAGACAATAAACAATTGAGGGAAAGAATAGCCCAACTTGAGCAAGCAATGAGGAGTGCACAGTTTGAGGGAAGGATACCAAAAGAGGAAGAGGTTGCAGAGGAAGATAAGACCCCTGAACCTGACCCTATTTTGAAGGAGGAGCTTTTCTTGAAGGCATTGAAAGCTTTGAGTGGGAAAGCACTTGAAGGTATACCACTTTTTAGTGGAAAGATGGAAGCTGACCTAGTCATGGATTGGATAGAAGGCATGGAAAATCATTTTGAGTGTGATTGAGTCACTGAAGCATAGAAGGTGAAGGTTGCTAAGTCAAGATTGAGAGGATCAGCCTTGACATGGTGGAAGTTCATTCAGACAAAAAGGGAAAAAGAAGGCAAACAACCCATATCAACTTGGAAAGGAATGGTTGCTAAGGTGAAGGAAGCCTACATGCCAGATGACTATGAGATTCAATTGCACAAGAAGAGGCAAAGTCTAAGGTAGAAAGACCAAGATGTAAACACTTACACCGAGGAGTTTCAAAAACTTTGCATGAGATCTAATGTGACAGAGGATGAGAGTCTCAAAGTGGCTAGGTACCTTAATGGCTTGAAATGGAACATTCAAGAGGAGATGGCTCTACTAAGTCCTAAGACAGTACACCAATGTTATCAGTTGGCTAACAAGATTGAGGAAAGGAACAAGAGGAAGCAAGATCAGGCTTCTAAGGGCAGAGGCAAAGGCAAAGATCAAAGAGATCAAAGAGGGCAGCGTGGTGGCTACCAAGGTAGAGGCGATGACCAAAGAAATCATGGAGAATCCAAACTCACTGAGCATGGAGGTGAAACATCTTCCAGAGGTGGATATAACAGAGGAAGAGGACCTCAAGGAGGTTCAAACAGAGGAAGAGGAGCAGGCAGGAGCAATTCTTATTTTGCAAACATGAAGTGTTATCATTGTAATCAAATAGGTCATCCAGCTTATAGGTGCCCAAAGAAAGAATCCTCATCTAGCAATGAGAAGAGAGTGGCCTATGCACAAGAGGACACCATGAGTCCTAAGTCAACTGAGGTCAACCATATTGAATCTAAGGTAGGAGAGAATATGATGTTCAACAAGGTTTTGATTAGACAACCGGTTAAAGAAGAACCAAAACAGAGAAGAGCTCTATTTAGAGTAAGATGCAAGATACTTGGAAAAGTGTGCAAGGTCATAGTAGATTCAGGTTCAACAGATAATATCATCTCAGAGGAGGCAGTAATGAAACTAAAATTGGAGAAAGTACCTCATACTAATCCTTACAAAGTCACATGGCTAAACAAAGGGCAGAGTGTTTTAGTGAATGAGCAAGTAACGGTGGAGTTCTCCATTGGAGGATACAAGGACAAGTTAGTTTGTGATGTATTACCCATGGATGCATGCCATCTACTACTGGGCAGACCATGGCAATATGAAAAAAGTGCTATTTATGATGGGAAAGAGAATACCATTTCATTCAAAAAGGATGGAAGGACCTTCAAGCTGCAGTCACTGTCAGAAGAAGAAGAGGGACAGTCAAAGGTACCAAACATCATGTTGAGCAGTGGAAAAGAGTTCCTTAAGAACCTACATCAAGGGGATGAAGGATATGTGGTTATGATACAACCTAAAGAGGAAGCTAAGGCTGAAAAGATAGTCCTACCGAAAGCAGTCCAAAAGTTGCTTGATAGGTACAAGAGTATAGTCAATGATGGTACACCTGCAACTTTACCACCAAGGAGAGCCATAAGTCATAAAATTGACTTCATACCTGGAGCCTCATTGCCTAACAAAGCAGCATACAAACTTACACTAGAGCAGAACCTAGAGGTAGCTAGGCAAGTGCAAGAATTGTTGGATCAAGGTTTGATTCAAAAGAGCATCGGCCCATGTGCAGTGCCAGTGGTCTTGGCATCTAAGAAGGGAGGTAAGTGGAGACTTTGTACTAATTCTAGAGAAATAAATAGGATCACCATTAGGTATAGGTTTCCTATTCCTAGAATTGAAGACTTAATGGATTGTCTTGGAGGTGCTCAGTTCTTCACAAAGTTGGATCTCAAGAGTGGATACCATCAGATCAGAATTAAGGATGGTGATGAGTGGAAGACAACTTTTAAGACAAATGATGGGTTATATGAGTGGAAAGTGATGCCATTTGGCCTCTCAAATTCCCCTAGCACATTCATGAGACTCATGAATGAAGTGCTTAAGGATTTCACAGGGATATTTGTGGTAGTGTATCTTGATGACATACTCATCTTTAGCAAGACAACAAAAGAACACTTGAAGCATGTGGAGATGGTTCTTAAAAGGTTGCAAGAGGAGAAGTTGGCAATCAATCTTGAGAAGTGTGAGTTCTTCAAGCAAGAGCTTGTCTACTTGGGTTTTGTAGTATCCAAAGGCTCATTAAAGATGGATCCAAGCAAGGTGGAAGCCATCCTAAACTGGCCTACACCAACCACAGGGACAGAGGCAAGGAGTTTTCATGGATTGGCCCAATTTTATAGAAAATTCATAAGGAACTTTAGTGGTATATGTGCACTAGTTCTAGATGCAATCAAGGGTGGTATAAAAACTAAGTTTGTGTGGACTCAAGAGGCTGAGAAAGGGTTTGAGAAACTGAAACAAGAAGTGGCAACTCAACCAATTCTCTTATTACCTAGCTTTGACAAATTGTTCACTGTTGAATGTGATGCAAGTGGAGTGGCAGTAGGAGGAGTGCTAAGTCAAGAGGGCAGGCCTATAGCCTTCTTTAGTGAGAAGCTAAATGAAGCAAAGAAGAAATATTCATCCTATGACTTGGAACTTTATGCTTTGGTTCAGTCACTTAGGAAATGGAGGCATTACCTTCTACCTAAGGAGTTTGTGGTTTTTACTGACAATCAGGCACTTAGTTTTATCAATACTCAAGAGAAGTTGAGTAATAGGCATTTGAAATGGATGGAATACATCCAAGCTTTTACTTTTACCATCAAGCACAAGAAAGGACAAATGAACAAGGTGGCAGATGCATTAAGCAGAAGATTGTTGACAGTGCAAGAGATACAACTCAAGAGCATTGGCATAGAGAGTTTCAAGGATCTATATGGAGAGGATGAAGACTTTTCCGAGGCCTATAAGGTATGTTCTAACTTTGAGAACCATTTCCATAGTCAATACTCAGAGTATACTTTGCAAAGTGGGTTGTTGTTTAAGGGCAATCAGTTATGTGTTCCAAGAGGGTCAATGAGGGAAAATCTGATTCAGGAAAAGCATAATGGCAGTCTTAGTGGGAATTTTGGCATCAATAAGACCTTAGAGCTAGTACAAAGATTCTATTATTGGCCTAAGTTGGCAAGAGATGTTAGAAGGTATGTGGAACAATGTGTTGTGTGTATGAAAGCTAAGGGAGGAGCTAGTAATGCTGGTTTATATCAACCCCTACCCATTCCTAACAGACCATGGGAGTGTGTGAGCATGGATTTTGTGGTAGGCCTTCCTAAGACCAAGACTGGGTTTGATGTTGTTTATGTTGTGGTAGATGATTTAGCAAGATGAGTCATTTTATTCCCCTACAAAACTACTCATGATGCAAGCTACATAGCTCATCTTTTCTTCAAGGAAGTTGTTAGGATCCATGGGCTACCTTTGAGCATTGTTTCAGACAGGGATGTGAAGTTCATGAGTCACTTTTGGAAGACTCTATGGAGTAGATTGGGTACCAACCTGTCATTTGGATCAGCTTACCATCCTCAGATCGATGGTCAAATAGAGGTGGTTAACAGGGTATAGGTAATCTTTAAGGTGTCTAACCAAGGAGTATGGACAGACATGGGATATGGTTATCTCACAAGTTGAATATGCTTATAATGACAGTGTCAACAGAACAACAGGGAAGAGTCTTTTTGAAGTTGTGTATGGAATGCACCTAAGAGGCATTTGTGAGCTCAGAGACCTTGGATCTATGGAGAATAGGAGTGGACATGCAGAAGACTTCAGTCAGACCATGAAGGAGATTCAGGAGCAGGTCAAGAGGATAGTCACTGAGGCTACACAAAAAGTGAAGGAGAAGGCATATATGTCAAGGAAAGATGTGCAATTTCAAGTAGGGGACTATGTTATGGTCCACCTTTACAAATCAAGGTTGCAGATGAAGAGAGTGGGTCCCTGCAAGATATTGGCCAAGTATGGCAAGAATGCATATAAGGTGGAGTTACCTACTGATCTAGGCATCTCACCAGTTTTCAACATTGCTGATTTGATCAAGTATAAGGGAACAGTCAGTGATGAGGTTTAGAATAGTCAGGAGATGTTCAAGGACATCAATAATGTACCCCTACCTAATCAAGAGAAGCCTCAGGCAGAGCAGATCTTGGAGACAAGAGTGCAAAAGTCTACAAGGAACAAGGTGTACAAGGAGCACCTTATCAAGTGGAAGAATAAGCCTGAATCAGAAGCTACATGGGTACAAGAAGATCAGTTTAAGAAGCTTGGCATTGACCTGTCATTGATCTCTCCTTCCAATCCTTAGTGTTTGGCTGAGAGGGGGAGAATGGTGCAGGAGCACCTGAGAAAGTACTAGGTTTATAGAAATTTTATTTGAAGTTCAAATTTTGTTGTGTTGTTTTGAGGTCATGTTGACCATCTTGTTTGTGTTAGAGGTTTTTGCTACCTAGGTAAGAAGTGGTGAAAAGGTGAATAAGCTTTAGAAGCTTATCATGTTTGTTTTAAAAACAATGGACCAAGGTTGGAAAACACAACATGTTTTATAACACTAACCATTTTGGTCATCCTTAGGCTCGATCAAAGAAACTTAATTGTTTCTAGGGCCTATATAAAGGGTATCTCGACCCAAGAGGAGGGTTGGAAGCAATAAAATTTTGGTGAAACCTTGTGTGAAGGAAAGAAACAACGTTCTGAGTTGAAATTTATGAATTTGTGAATCTTGAAGACTTTTTATGAATTAGTTTGCTACTGTTTTGATTTGTACAATTTAGTGCTGGTTGTTTTCAAGCTTTGTGTAAGGTTAGATAGCTTCTTTGTTGTATTTACAGGCATTTGTTGTAAATAGTTTAACTCTGCTCAAATTCTGGTCTGAACCAGACTGTTTTAGAAAATGTGGTGCTAGAGCACTTTTCCACCGTACAAACCGTACGACCCTTTGGAAACAGTGCCTAGACACCATGCTTGTACATAAATTAGTTGGTAGGTTTTGTTTGTGTTCAGGAGATGCTAGCAAAGTCATGCCCTAGGCGAGCCAGGCAGGGTCCGGCTAGGGAAGACCATGAGAAAAAGACAGATAACTTGCAGGGGAATTGAGATTTTGGAGAAATTCCTTTTGGTGAATTTTGTTGAGGGTCTTGGCAATGCATGGTAGTCAGGAGGAGGTTCTATCAAGTTGTTTGGAGGGAGAAATTTTTGACAGTTTGAAATCAGCCTGGGAAAGCTTACAAACCCTAGCTTTTGGGTCAATTTTGTGTGTGGACAGTGTACGGGTTGAGCAGGTTTAAAACCCTAAAAATCTTTAGGGTGTAGGCATGAGAAACACAAACCCTAAACAAAGAACCTAGATCTTTTGGTGGGTTTAGGAGAAAATTGCCATTTATTCGGGTAAGAGGCCTAATTGGGGTTTTAGGCTTGTAGCCTTTCTAACCCTAGGAAGGGATTTTGTGAAAGCGATGGTTAGTTGGAGTCTTGTGATGGAACAAGAACCCTAGATTGATCACCTTGAAGCTATTACAACATCTACACACCCCTGCAAGAATCAAATTGAAAGTTGAGAGGATTTGGCCTTTAGGGAAGAATAAGGGTCAATGGTGAGATAGTGGCAAGGCACCAAGGTTGGCTTGGTAGAAGGAAAGCATGTTGATAGTGGGGTTGGTCAATAAGAGCAGTGGCACCTAAACTAGAGGTAGGACCACTAGGACAAGGTGGAAGAGACACCTAGGAATTCTTAGGAGCAAGGACTTAGAGCATGGGGCAGTGAGTGCCTCATCCAACCCTAACCTATCATTGAGGAGGTGAGATGGTATTACCAGGTACAGTCATGATATGAGACCTCTGCAATTGACTATGATTATGCAGATATGTGGACACGGTTGGGTTGAGGTGTTGATACATTTGGTGGTGATCATGGTGTCATGGATGTTTCTTTTGCACTAGAGACTTTGGCATGTCATGATGGCTTATGCAGGTGCATTGTTGGTGGTGTTGGATTGGATCTTGATTCAAGTTGTGGCGGTGTATCTTCTCGGTTTGAGGAGATTGGTATCACGATGTCATGGATAGCTTGGTTACACTTTTTAGTGGGAGATTTTGATAGTGATGGATTGGCGGTGATGGATATGATGGTTTGGTGATGTATCTTCTTGCTTTAGAGGATGGTTATCATGTTGTCATTGAGAGTTTGGATTCACAGGTTTGGTGTGAGCTTATGACAATGATGTGGTGTTGGTTGTGTGCATCATGATGCCATGGGATTGCTTGGTATCACGGTTTAGTGGGAGCATTTGGCAATGATGTGGATCCATTGTTGATTATGGATGGTTGTCTTCAGTAGGGGTTGATTGGTGTCATGGAGGAGCTCTTGGATTATGTGTGCTACAGTGAGAGTTCATTGACATTAGGTGCTAGATATGTTGAGGTATTGTTTGTGACTTGTTGGTTTTGACAGGTGATTGTTGGTTGTAGGATGGTTTTGTTATTATGTCATGGTATACTCTTGATTACCGGTTTAGAGTTGTGGCATGGTACATGTTAGGATGATTTGAGCATGTGATCTTTTGAGAAGATGTGAGATCATGGTGTCATGTTTATGTTCCTGATTCTATAGTTGGAGCTATGATTTTTTGATCTTGGTTGGTTCTCTTTGTATATAGTACTTTGATAATTTTCTTGGAGTTTAGCATGGATTGATTGGTTAGAGGTGCTCATGGATACTTGGAGACTTAGGTGAGGCTTGGTGTTGAGATGGTTACTCTTGATGAGATTTCAGCAGGAAGTCTGTGGAGCCTACACCTTGGTTGGACGTGAGTTCAACATGGACCAATGAGGAGAGTGTTCTTGGTTGAGTCATGATGACTTGGATATCCTGGAGGAGCATTCTCATTCCCCACTCTTGGTCTACTCAACAGTTTACTTGAGAGGCATTGCCCATTTTTTCTTTCAGGTGCATTATGTTTATGATTTGTCTTCTCATGGATATGGATCTTGAGCCATGGATATTTGGTTCATTTGAGGAGTGTTAGCATGTTTATCTCCTTGTACATGTTGGGTTTAGGAGATTTATTGGGCTGATTTCCTTGGTTTGGGAATGGTTACTTTGAGTTTGATCTTCTTGTTTTGAGATGCTTACATCCATGATTAGTTACATGATACATATGTTATGCTTGATCTTGGTGATTGGATGGTTGGATGTTGTTATGGATTTTGTTATGGGGTGTTGTGGAGGAGATCATACTTGACACAATTGGAATTTAGAGGTGTGTGTAGGACATGCTACAGGTGTTTGGTTTGCAGGTTTTGCATATCATTGTGGATGTTCCTTGGTACTACATGTTTACATCTTCTATGTGATGCTATTAGTAGACTTGGTATGCCTTGATCACTTGTGATGGTGCCTTCTTTTTGGAATGTTAACGAAGCAACACATTGAATATACTCATTCCAGGTTCGCATTCATTTGGACATTGCCCATGCAGTGGGAGCTCCTGGATGTGTATGTCACTCTTTGACAGGTTTGCACATGGAGTTTGTTATTGCGGTTTATGGGTGGATATGTGATGGCATGAGTTTACTATGTTATGTATACCTTGGAGGTATGGATAGTTGGATGTGTTGGCACTTACTGTGGGTGTCATTTCAGCTATGGTGATTTATTCTTGATAGCTATTGGTGCATATTCATTACCTTTGGATTGAGTGTTTGTGTTTTGAGATATCGATTTGAGGCAGGTTTATGCTTCTTTGTGATAGTTAGTGTGACATCTCTTTGGATGTGTTCTTATCTTAGTGCATTGGCATGGTGGAAGATGAGAGAATTCATGGATGAGATCGTGGTCACCTTGGTTCTTGTTAGATGTATCTTGATGGAGCACATGGAGCACTTGGATTCCAAGATGGTACATGTTGCCTATGGAGTTTATTATCTTGATGTTTGAGCTTACTTTTTACCCCATTATGCAATGTATACAACTAGTGGGAGATTGTTAGAATTAGGTGTTGTACACCTTGCATAATTCTTATAGTGTTTAATTTATTATTATGTGTGTGGTGCACCTAGAGGTACCTAGATGGATGTGCATCACTAGGACCTATAGTGTTGGGCCGCTTTATGTTGTATGTAACATTGATACTTAATTATAAAATGTAATTATTTAATATTGGGGAATAATAAAATATAATAAAGTACCCAATATTAAATGTGGGGTGACATGATTTTGTAAGTTCATGGTTTATGTAATACCACTTGGTGGTTTTGTGGGAGCTTGTTTCTATAAAAGCAACTACAAAGGGTAGTTGTTTAGGGTGGGAGATTTTGTTGCAGGTTAGCAGGCTGAGCTTGTGCATGTGTGAGGGTTTGAAGCATGGCATAGAATGTGTGGATTCATGCTTGGTCACATGGAATGCATGTATAACTTGTGCTTCAAAAGTGTTCATGGAGTCTCTGCAGATGTATTGTAATGGGTTTTCATTGCTGAATAATACATGGAGTGTGGATGCTTTTGGAGGCTGGGTTTTTCCCTCTTGAGGGTTTTTCCAGGGTATACTTGTGTCATCTTTCATGGGTATGCTATCTATTCTCTTGCATGTTGATATTGAGCACTTATTTGCATTGTTATCTCTTTTGGGTTATGTGGAAATTGTCCTTAGATGGCTGCAAGTTTCCTTACAACATATCTGCATGTGTTAGCATAATGTACAGGTTGATTACACTTGTAACATCTTTGTCCTAACCTAACTGAGTGGACCTTAGATCTGCATTGATTAGCTTTGTGACCATAACCATGACATAAATAGCAATTACTATGAAAGGGATTATTCATTCCATTCCTTTTAGCCAAATTAGATAACTGACTTCTGCAATGACTTGCTTTGTGACCAAACTTGTGACAATTAAAGCATTGAGTACTCGGTTCCTTCTTGCTTCTACACTCTACAACCTTATGCCCAAAATTCTTGCATAGAAAACAATAGTCGTTAAATGATAAGAACCTTTGAGCATTTGGTTGCCTGATCGATAGTCTTTTAGGTGTTCTAAAGTTTTAGACCTTGCTTGTTACACCAAATCTCGCTTTAGCTTCAATTACTTTGTCTTCACCCTTAGTGTTCTGATTTGAGCTTTCACCAGAGAAACCAAGTCCTCCCTTATCCTTGTGACATTTTTGTAGGGACATGAGTTGATCTAGAATTATGCTACTTGCACATACTCTTGCTTCTATTTTCAGCCTTCTTAACTCTTGATCTAACTTCTCATTTTCTTCTAATTTCTGTTTGATGGTATCCTTGAGATTTTCTTCAGTCTTCTTCCATTTTCTATTTGATAGTATCTTTGAGATTTTATTTAGTCATCTTGCATTCATCCAGTTGTTGTTTTAAATCCACAATACTTTCCTTTGACTCCTTTAATTCCTGGTTGACCTCTATGTGTCTTGCTTTGAATTTCTGGATTTTCTCCCTTAGCTTTGAGATACAAGCATTTTTTTCTTGAGGTTTTCTTTCAATTCTTCATTTTCAGATTCCGTGCTTTCCATATCATCTAACATTATCTTCAGTTCTTCCTCAAAGTGATAAGCTCTTGCATCTATTCAAACTACCAAGATTTCCCTCAAGCGGTTAAGCTCTATCTCCAAGGGACCAAGCTCTGATACCAATTGTTGAACAGTCTGGATAACTGAGAGGGGGGTGAACCAGTTATCATAAAACAATTTTCTTTTCTTTAATTAATCTGGAGCAGACTTATATCAAACATAAAATAGTCAAACATAAATGAACATGAATGCACATAACAACACCATGCACAATGAACACCATAATTTACGTGGAAACCCAAGAAGGGAAAAACCACAGAGAATGCTAATTCTCAATTATAAAACACCGGTTAAGGTGATTTAAACAAAGGCTCATTGCCAAAATGCTCACTGCAAGTAAGGCTCATTGCCGGTGGGCTCACTGCCCGATTAATAGATCTGATTACAAAATAGTCTCACTGAAAAAAGTGAATTGATGAAGTTGCATCTACATATGCATGAATTCAGTTCCGGTTAAGAGCACAATATTTGTCTGCAACAAATCCGGTCAAGAATCTTCTGCACACCTTCCTCCCACAACCTTTGCAAAACATATTACTTCTTCCTTTGCACCCTTTTATTTGCTCGCACACACCATACTCCACACTTCTCATTCCATCAAACAAAAACAACTTTTACTTATACCATTCCATGCCTTCATAATCTCCTAGGTCGGTCGGACATAATGTCTTCATAGTATTTTATGTCAGCCAAATACAATTTGAATTAGTTCACCACAAAACATGTCAGCATGAAGAACAACCTTGAAATATTCAATAGGTCCTTGCACACTAGCACCAGACCCAAAAGAGAGGTCGCACATAAAGATCTTCTTAGCACGTTACCAAGGGACCCATAAATAGGTCATACATAAGATAGGTTCATTACATAACATAATTATCAGACTTTGAATTACATGAAATATATTTCGGAGCCAATCAGAATGCCACAACCAAGACCAAATCTTGATTATCATCAATTTCAGTATCAACTAGAGAAACATAATTTGACATACCAAAACTTGAAACATGCTACATGAATGTTCCAGATAACAAGGTTATCCGGAGTAAGATCTGAACACAACCAACATCAAAATATTATATAATTAATTATTTTGTATTAACTGTTTTCCACAAATGTCCCAAAAAGAAGTACTGCCATATGTAGATCAAAGATAACATCCACACTACACAACATAAAAGCATACGATAGGATAGATCATTTCTGTATATCATCCAAAGCACAACCTTTTAGATCCAGGTTTTGACATCAATGAAAACAATGATAAATCATCTCAACAACTTCTCAACACAAATTTCATGGAAGACTTGTCTAAGGACCTAAAGGACCATAAACAACTTCTATGTGATGATTGACAATGCAACAGTTCATGAGACTCACAACCTTTGTATTGTTCAATCTAGGAGAGATGACTTCAATGAACTAAAGAAAACCGACATGGAATATTTCAAATCCTCAACATGGACTTGGAGGCCTCTTTCCAACATTCTAAAGGTGATTCCATTAAGTATTCAATGCCTAGAATCATACCTAGACCCTATCTTGCTTGGACACCAACACCTTCCCTATGACTATATAACTAGTCCTCTTGGGACAGTCACAACAAGACTTGTATAAATCTTCAAGAATGTTCCAAACCATTTTGTACAGTCCTACAATACTTCTCCACACATCCCTCTACCACTACTGAAACAAGCAAGATTAGGTTCGTTACTCAACTATTCTTCCTTGTCTCTACTATTCCACAACTGATACATGCAAATATCAGATTTTCTCGTGAATCATGGCACATGCAAACCTCCACTTGGGCCCTTGCAAATTTCAGACATGATAGAACATAAGTACAAACCTTTCCACCAATTTTGGCATTACCCGCTGGTGGAAGGTCGAAGTTACACCATTTTTCTCCTCACTAGTTACCCTTGGTAGGGTTTTGGCAATTTTTAAAGAAAATGCTATAACTTTCAAAATACTTGATGAAAATTGATGCCAAAAAAATAAATGAAGTAGATTCACATGGAAAAAAAATACAATTGATTTCAGATCAAAATATCGAATGTACAGTGCATACCACGTGACAGAACATGCCTGAACGTTAGAAATGCATAGAAAAAATCAATGTTTTCATTCACCAAAACTTCAACAACAATGTATTCAACCCCCCATTCAAGTTTCGATTGTGTTTTTATACATTTCCCATCCAAACCAACTATTGGCAACCACCTTTTGATTAGTTTATTAACAAATCATTGTTTTGCCACTTTTTGCAAATGTTGCTTGACAACTTTTGAGCAACATTGGCAACTTTTACATCTTTTCACCACATTACACCTAATGAATCAAAATGGACCTAGATTGAACAGTAATGGTCTCAAATGACCTTATTTATATCAATCAAGCCAAAACAAAGCAAAAACCGAAGTTTCACAATATAACCCAAAATTGCATCAAAGGTGCTCCTGCACCATACTCCCCAAAGAGAAAAGATTCAAGATCCCCTTGAATGGAAATTTTCAATAGTGTAACCAACTAGCATCCAACATCTGAGAATGAATGTAAATCTACTCCATTACCTGTAAAAACATACTCTATGAAATGGTACAAATCAGAACTAAATCTTCAACCTTGAGATCAACTGCACTTCTTCTCACATCTTCCCTTTGCTTGTATCTACTAACTCTACTTTGTAGCTGCTTCCTTCCTTGTTGATGGATTGCATGCATGGAAATAACAACTTGCTCTCCTTCAACACCTTCTTTCATATTGATCTTAGGTCTCTCACTCCTCAATTGTGCAATCTCAAGAAAAGCATTTTGTCTCCTATTTTTGTCTCTAGCCATCATGGCATCAAGCACAGGCTCTTCTTCACAACTTTCAATTTATTTTCTTGGAGTATCATGCTACAATATCACCTTTTCATCCTTGGATGGTTCAATCATGATCTCGGGGTCATTGTTCTTGACCTTGTCTGCATATCATATATTTTCTTGAAGTGTTTCCTCATTATCATGACCTGCAACACCTTTTTCCTCTACCCCTTTCGTATTCTTGACCAACCACTCTTTGCTCTTCTCCCTATCAACATGTATATATACATTCTCTTTTTCATAGTCATGATCAAAACCAAGATTGTACTTCCATTTACCTGTTCAATGGCTTGTTGCATGGGGTTTCTTTCTTCCCTATCTTCATTGCTTGCAAATTCCTCCTTTTTGTATGCTTCATTTCCTTCTTCTGTAGCATTCTCCAAGGCTTCATGAAAATTTAGTACATCTTCAATTTTCAAAGCAATCATCCTTTGCTTCCTTCTTTTTTGAATAATCACCTTTATGGGCCATTTCACCTTCTTTCTCATTGGCCAATGCCAAACATTTTCTTAATATGTTTTGTCAAGACATTGTTGTAATACAAAATTAATACATTTTTCAAATTTTTTTATTGTCCTATCAAAATCAAGAACTAGGCTTATCCTATTGTCTTTCATATTTTCTTTATTTTTGAATCCTTCTTTCTTATCTTGTTGCTGCATCTTCTTGTCTTCATGATACCTCACCTAGGTCTTCTTTCCTTATCCTTACTACCTAGTTTTTTGGCATTCAGGTTCTCCACTTCAACCTATCAAAAACAATACACAAACTTCCAAAACTTCCTTGCTCATATCTTTGGCCTCGATATCCATTTGATGTGAGGAAGGACCTTCTTTAGAACATCAACTCAAAAAGATAGGGTATTCTTACACCTCCATTGTTGCTCCTATGTGCACCTTTCTAGACCCTAGCATTGAACTTCCTTAGAGGCTTTGATCCAACATACTTTGAGATGTGTGAAAATGCATGGAAGATTCTTGTCTAAGGACCTAGTGGTCCATGAACAACTTCTATGTGATGATTCACAATGCAACAGTTCATGAGACTCACAACCTTTGTATTGTTCAACCTAGGAGAGATGACTACAACGAACTAAGACAAAGCAACATAGAATATTTCAAATCGTCAACACATAATTGGAGGCTTCTTTCCAACGTTCTAAAGGTGATTCCATTAAGTATTCAAATTCCTAGACTACACCTGTGACCTATCTTGCTTGGACACCAACACCTTCCCTATGACTGTATAACCAGTCCTCTTGGGACAGTCACAACAAGACTTGTATAAATCTTCAAGAATGTTCCAAAACCCTTTTGTACAGTTTGCAAGACCTCTCCACACATCCCTCTACCATTGCCAAAGACAAACAAGCAAGATTAGGCTCTTTACTCAACTATTCTTCCTTGTCTTTGAGTTCCACAATCTGATACATGCAAATATCAGATTTTCTGGTGAATCATGGCCGTGCAAACCTCCACTTGGCCCCCTGCAAATTTGAGACATGATAGAAAACATAAGTATAGACCTTTCCACCAATTTTGGTGATTACCCAGTGGTGGAAGGTCAAGTTACACCATTTTTCCTCCTCACTAGTTACCCTAGGTAGGGTTTTGGAAGTTTTTAAAGAAAATGCTATAACTTTCAAAATACTGATGAAAATTGATGCCACAAAAAAAAATGAAGTAGATTCACATGGCAAACAAAATCCAATTGATTTCAGATCAAAATATGGACCGTACAGTCTGTACCACGTGACAGAACAGGGCCGAATGTTAGAAATGCACAGAAAAATCAATGTTTTCATTCACCAAAATTCAACAACAATGTCTTCACCCTCCATTTGAGTTTTGAGGGTGTTTTTATACATTTCCCATCCAAACCAACTATTGGAAACCACCTTTTGATTAGTTTGTTAACAGATCACTATTTTGCCACTTTTTGCAAATGTTGGTTGATAAGTTTTGAGTAGCATTGACAACTTTTACATCTTTTCACCACATTACACCTAATGACTCAAAATGGACCTAGACTGACCTATAATGGTCTCAAATGACCTTACATCAATCAAGTCAAAACAAAGCAAAAACCAAACTTTCACAATATAACCCAAAATTGCATCAAAGGTGCTCCGTGACTAGTAAGAATCTCAATTTCATAGTCAGAGGACAGTGGAACTAAAAAAGCCCCCAAGTTTTGAAGCTAGTATGACAAGTGCATTAGTAGCCAATTTTTTTATCTTCCACCCGCTGATGTTGTGCGTCAAAGGCCCACAAGGTCCTAAACATATTTCTATACATTCTTAGTCTTTTTTTTGCAACACAAGTTCCTCTAACTTGAGACACCACAAGTTATGAATCACCATGAACAATAATTCATTTGATTCTATATTTTAAAGATATATTTAGGCTGACTAACAAAGATTCATACTTTGCCACATTATTGGTGCACTCAAATTTTAATCTGAAATTGAACTTGTAATCTTTTCCTTCAAGGTACAACAATATAATTCTTGCACCATTACCTTCCTTTGAACATGCACTGTCAAAATGCATATTCCAAAGTCCATCATCTTCTAGATGAAGATGTGAGGGTATCAAATCAGAATCAATCTGCTTATCAGGTTCATCATCACAGTAACCTACCAAATCAATCAACCACATCAAGGTAGCAAATCTCATTCCTGAGTTTATTGGGATTCTCTACAATAATCATCATGTTTTTTCCCTATGTAATTGGACATCTTTTCCACACATCGGGATGGTAGCATAGGATAAATCCACTTGAAGACTACCACCCATTGAAACTGCCCACTTCCTTGATAGTAACATGTTGGAAAACGTGCCTCAAGCTTACTGACATGAAACTCCTGTAAGGGAAAAGTCGGTGAGATTCTCTGAATGTCTTACCGAA
>VDFB02270651.1:752724277-752750420 GCA_007258455.2 Sequoia sempervirens | reverse complement strand
TCCTACTCGCTCTCCCTCTCTTAGGTCTCTCTCTCTCAATCCTCTCCCTCATACCCCCTCTCCCTCCTACCCCCTCTCCCTCGGTTAGGTCTCTCTCTCTCCCTATCTCAACCCTCTCCCTCCTACCCCCTCTCCCTCTCTTAGGTATCTCTCTCTTAGTCACTCCCTTTGTCTCTCTCCCCTCTACCTTTAATTGTAAACCTTAAAATCTTCACCCTTAAATCCTCTACCCTCTACCCTTTACCCTTAGCCCTTCCCTCCTTTATATCTCTCTCACTCCCTTCCTCTCTCTCTCTCAAGTATCTCCCTCTCTCAGGTATCTCTCTCTCTCGCAATTCAGTTTGGAACCTTGAATTTGAGGTTTTGAGAGTCAAGTAAAGAAATAAAGCATACTCCACTAAATTAGGCTTGTAGATAAGTGGAGTACGGTTATAGTAGGGTGTTTATGGTGCAGGAGCACCAAAGAAAATTAGGACCAAAAGGTGGTCAAGTGGTAAATTTTAATTTGTAGTCCATGAAGAATGTTGTAATAAGGTCACAAGGACCATTAGGAAGTGTTTTAAGTCAATCTGGGTTGGTAGGATATGAGCTTGCAATGTCATGTTAGCATGTTGTCAATTTGGTGTAATGAAGCCTTGAATGGCCTAAATGTGAAAATGTATGTAAATTCATAATGTAAGGGTCAAGATGATGTAATGAGGCCATCATAAGGTCATTAGTTTAGGTATGGAGTCATTTACATCAATATGTCAAAAGTTGCACATAACAATGTAATGTTGTCAAACCAAAAGTTGTCATTTTGTAAATACTTATAAGTCGAAGGGTCACACTTGTAAAAGAAGTTGAAAAGAGGTTGTAGTCAATTGAGGAGGTTGATACGCCTTCAAAAAGGCATTGTGAACATTGTATGTTGTTGGCAATCATACTTTTGAAAGTAGGAGAACCAACTCCATCTTTTCAACATTTGAACCTTTGCGGTTTCTATTATTTGGTCATTTGATCATATAGGGTGTTCTTAGACGGTTTGAGGTCATTCTATTTCATTTAATAAGGATTCAATACCATTTTTGTATGTATTAGGTCAATTGAGTCATGATGTAAAGAAGTTGATCAATAAGGGGATTCATCTAGTGAACCTTGTAATTTGGGTTTTTTAGGGTTATCTGTGTTAAGTAAGGGCTTTACAGACCATTTATCATGTAATGTGAGTCTTACAACAAGACAAAAAGTTCAAAAGGTGAACCTTGTAATGCAATTTTAGTGGAAGACAAAAAGATAAAAGTTCAAAAGGAAAGCATATGCGTTGGGGAAGATCAAGAGAAATTGTAATTGATATTTTAAGTCCATTCAAGGCTAATTATTCAATATAGAAAGTTTGGTTAATGTTTGATTTAGAGTTTTCAACTCTTTATTTCTAATTTTTCATTGTATTTCTTGATTTTACTGTATTTTCAGAGTTTCCTTCACCTGTACAGACCCGTACATTCTTAGAAGGCTTTCTCATTCATTTTTTAATGTATTATTGTGAATTAGCTTCCATTTCTTCCATTTAGGGCTTCCAATATTTGTTTTGGAGGGAGAAATATTGATTTTTCTGTAGCAGCCCGTGTAACAGATTTATCACTATTTTGTGATTAAAAAAAATGTAATTTTTGTCTTCCCACCTACTATAAAGCCATGTGACTCAGTGGGAAGACTTGCATGCATGTATATTAGGTGTGGAATGAAGTTTATTGGTGAGGTGGAGTCTTTAAGTTCGAATTCTTACAATGCCTAGGCAGAAAATGTTAAGTTTCTATGTGAAAATGTTGGTTTCAAGTTGTCTTTTCATGGGTTTGTGTTGGGATTGAGTTTAGGAAGGGTTGGAAGGTCTGAGAAGACATACAGAAACATGTTTTATGTTTTGGTTTTGTGTATTGTGGCTGTTTGAGTGAAGATCTTCAAAAACCCTAGATTTTAGGAGGGAAAATGAGGGTTTGTTGGAGCAGTAGGGTAGCAGACTTGTACGAAGTATTTGACCAAAACAATTGTTGTTTTGAAGCACAATTTGTGACTGAATAGGATATATTTTTATGAGAAGAAGTTTAAAGGTGGATGTGTTCTTAAAATTGGGCTAGTTCTTGTAGCCCTTGAGCATGATACCTTGATGTTTCTTTAAGTTTTGGCAGATGAATCTTAGGTGGAAGCTTAAATCTGTCTTCTTGATGAAGTATGAATGTTATTTGGATGATCAATGGAATTTTTTACAATTCTCTTTAGGGAATTTGTCTTTTAGTTGTTCATTGGTGAATTAGAAGACTATAGTGTTGACCTTATGGAAGCTGGATTAGATATATGAACCTAAGTTGGTTTCTTGGTTCTTAAGTCTAAATTTGTATTCCTCCACCCTACTCTACATCAGTTGATATTCCTTAGAAAACATTCATTTATTTGAGAATTCATTTGGGAAGATAAAGTGATAAAGCCCAAAAACATGGTTTGTATGGCTACTAGAGTAGACCTAGTTGAAAGGAGATAATTGTCAAGATAGGGGTTTTGCAAATTATTTGGGACTAATCTAAATGTGTTTGTTAAAAAATTCCAATTCATGTTTGCATCAATTTATTATTTTGGTTGAGTCATTTTGTGTAGGGAATTCAAGAATGCAAAGGTAGAGTTGTTGCTACAGAGCTAAAATATGAGTTTTTCATCCAAAAATGGAGGTTTTATACAGGGTATGGAAGAAATAATGAGTGCATGTCTAGGGAAATGATTCTAAAGCATTTTTAGACATAATAAGGCATGATCCGAGTGTTTTCTGGAGTGTTTTAGGTTTCTTAGAGTGAAATACTTGAAACCCTCACTGATTTTTGTGATTTTCACCCTATAATCAAGGGTTTACATATTTTGTGTATTGCTGGGTGTTTTCCATCTTGAAACTTATTTATTTGATATTTTTTACACATGAAAAAATATTGTTTGAGGTTTTTTGGTATTTTGGTGATGATTAAAGACTACTTTCCTTGTTAAAATGGCCTATTTGGGGTTCTTTAGAAGCAAAGAAGTTGGGACAGCAGGCATGTGTTCCAAAATAAGTGTATCTAAAAATGATATATGTTTTTAATGGAAAAAATGGGTACCCTAACATGTATTTATCCTATAAAGATTCATTGTGGTTTGCATGTTACACTTGATTTAGTTTTTTAGCACTTACAAAAAAAATTGGTCTTCTAGTGCAAGTAATTGTGAAATTTGATTAAACAATGTTGTAAGAAGGTTTTTTAGCTTCTATCATGTCAAAATAAAGATGAATAAAGTGTACCAAGGTCTGGTAAAATTTTGGAAGCAAGATTTGAAGGTTAGGTGTCTTTTTGCCTTGTGAAAAGTTGCAAAGTCGTGCAACATTCGTTCTCCAACTCGTCTAACCAAACAGACTATTCCAACACATTTGAATAGGGATTTTTATGGTAGTAATTTTCCTCTTTTGTACCCAAACATGTGGAATCGCTTCGAGCTATGTTCAACCAGATCGATCCCTTAAGGGACCAAAGGGAAAAATGGCTGCAAACTTCAGCATAAGGTTACTCGGACACCATGATTCTTAGAAAATTCTTGTATAATCCTATGGAATCATGTTGGGCCCTTCTAAAATAACCTCTCTCGGTTTTCATTAACTCAAAGTGGTTTTTTCGTAGTGTCCAATTTTTAGTTGATGGAAAAAGTGTCAAATGGAAGCAGTGGAAAGTTGTAAAGTGGTGCAACTTTTGTTTTACAACTCGTGTGACCAAACAGATTATTCAAATGTGTCTGAATAGGAATGTTTACACTAGAAATGTTCCTCTTTCACACCCAAACATGCGGAATCACTCTGAGCTACATTCAACCAGATTGATCCCTTAAGGGTCTAAAGGGAAAAATGGCTGCAAACTTCAGCATGAGGTTACTCGGACACCGTGACGCTTAGAAAATTATCATCTAATTCTATGGGATTGCATTGGGCCCCTCTACAATAACCTCTCTTGGTTTTTGTTATCTCGGAGTGGTTTTCCCATAGTGTCTAGTTTTCAGTTGATGGAAAAAGTGTCAAATGGAAGCAGTGGGAAATTGCAAAGTGGTGCAATTTTCGTTTTGCAACTCGTGTGACCAAAAAAACTATTCCAATGTGTCTGAATAGGCATTTTTATGCTAGGCATGGTCCTCTTTTACACCCAAACATGAGGAATCGCTATGAGCTACGTTCAACTAGATCGATTCCTTAATGGTCCAAAGGGAAAAATGGCTGCAAACTTCAGCATAAGGTTACTTAGACACCATGATGCTTATAAAATTTTCATCTAATCCTATGAGATTATGTTGGGCCCCTCTAAAATAACATCTCTCAGCTTTTGTTATCTCAGAGTTATTTTCCCGTAGTGTCCAGTTTTCAGTTGATGGAAGAAGTGTCAAATGGAAGTAGTGGAAAGTTACAAAGTGGTGCAATTTTCGTTCTGCAACTCGTGTGACCAAATAGACTATTCCAACATGTCTCAATGGGAATTTTTATGCTAGGAATGGTCCTCTTTCACACCCAAACATGCAGAATCACTCTGAGCTACGTTCAACCAGATCGATCCCTTAAGGGTTCAAAGGGAAAAATTGCTGCAAACTTCAGCATGAGGTTACTTGGACACCGTGACGCTTATAAACTTCTCATCTAATCCTATGAGATCATGTTGGGCCCCTCTACAATAAACTATCTCATTTTTTATTATCTCGGAGTGGTTTTCCCATGGTGTCCAGTTTTAAGTTGATGAAAAAAGTGTCAAATGCAAGTAGTGGAAAGTTCCTAGGTGGTGCAATTTTTGTTCTACAACTCATGTGACCAAATGGATTGTTCCAATGCATTCAAATAGGTATGTTTACACTAGGAATTATCCTCTTTCACACCCAAACATGCAAAATCGCTATGAGCTACGTTCAACCAGATCAATCCCTTAAGGGTCCAAAGGGAAAAATGGCTGGAAACTTCAACATGAGGTTACTTAGACACTATGATTCTTAGAAACTTCTCATCTAATCTTATGGGATTGCATTGTGCCCCTCTAAAATAACCTCACTTAATTTTTGTTATCTCGGAGTGGTTTTCCCGTGGTGTCCAGTTTTAAGTTGATGGAAAAAGTGTCAAATGGAAGCAGTGGAAAGTTGCAAGGTGGTGCAATTTTTGTACTGCAAATCATGTGACCAAATAAACTATTCCAACATGCATGGTCCTCTTTCACACCCAAATGTACGCAGAATCGCTCTGAGCTACATTCAACTAGATCGATCCCTTAAGGGTTTGAGTGTAGTATGTTGAAATAGGCCATTCCTCCTATTGTTCAGGCTGTGTCTCGGTGATATGGGCTTGATTTAACTTGAATTTTGGTAGCTTGATATATAGATTCTTTTGATGCTAGGTTTCAATTTGTATGATTTTGAAAAAAGAAGCCAATTGAGTAGAGTTATCAACATTATTCGTAAATCATAAGAATTTGTTTAGTACACTAGCCATTTTGTTGCCTTCTTGTAGTCTCAAATATTATTTTGTATCATTGTTACATTGGTTTTTGAAGTGGCAGCTTAATATAGCTCCATAATTCAAAATCTAGTTCACGCTGATTTTCACGTGAAAAAAATGTGAATCAAATCATGTTGATGTGAAAAAAAACCATGAAACCATAGCTTGTGGTGCATGAGCACCTAGGTCATGTAATGCCTTCAAAAGGATAAGTTTTCAAAAATGTATTTAAGTCCATGTAATGCCAAAATTAAATATAATCAAGGCATGAAAAAGCACAAAGTGTAATATTGTCAAAATGCTAAATATGTAAAAGAGAGAAAAAGAAGGAATGTGAAGAGACAAAACAAGAAAATCAAGGAAGAGGACGAGTCATAGGTCATTCAAGGAAGATGAAGAGGTATTTTATTGTTGGAAACTTCTTTAAAAGCATTGTAAAGGCTGAGCAAAGAGATTATTGTATTCTGGAAGAATTAAATTAACAAAGAGTTCCCTGTTTTAGCTTATTTTTTGTGTTTTTTAGTTGTTTCTTAAGTTGTACAGACTGTGCAAGAGTTTAGGGTTCAAATTTATATTTTTTCCAATAGGTTGGGGAATCACCATTTTTTTGCATCCATTTGGGAAGGAATCCAATAAATTTAATGTATTTTTGAGCATTCTTCTTATGGCTCGGTCTGAAATCCTGTGCATTGAGTTTTGAGAGTCTTATAAGGAATTTCCATAGTACTCCACCAATGTAGGTCAGGTAGATTGGTGGAGTAGGTTAGGGATAGGTTATTTGTTATGTTTTGATGTTTTTGAGTGGAGGAAAAAGTAAGAATATCTTGAAGGAGCTACTGCTACACAGGAAATTCTGAGTTTTCTAGTCAAATGAATAGTTTCTAGCATGATAGTGGAGAAAGAACAAGTGCATGGGTTAGAAGATGTTTCCAAATTCCTTTTTAGATGTATTTTTACATGTTCCAATGGTTGGCTGGAGGTTTTGAGGTTTGCATGTTTCCTATACAAGAAACCCTCATTGATTTTTGAGTTTTTCACCCTATAAACAAGGGTTTGTCAATATACTATCAAAAGGAGTCTTTTAATCCCTAAAAATGGATAAATTGGGAGTTTTTTATTATGTCTGATGACTTTTTTGAGGTTTTAAGTGTTTTGGGAATGTTTGAAGGGGTCTTCTTTGAAAATCAGGCCTATTTTAGTAGCCTTTTTTACAGCGTTCAGACTAAAAACTGCTTATTTCTTCAATATAAGTTATTTTGAGTTTTTGATATGAGGACATGGGCATTAAGAGGTCTCTAAAAGTGTTTTGGTTCTTGGTTTTTGAAAGTAGTGTGTTTGGTTTACCGATTTAGTGCATGAATGTCTCATTAAGAAGTAGTGCCTTGACTACTCAGAGAATAGAAGTTTGACCTAACAGTGATCAGTGAGTTGATTTTGGGATAATGTTGTCTAAGTGATGGTGTCAAGGATGTATGGAGTCTTGGACAGGGTTTAGAAGTGAGATATGTTGTTTTGACAGTTGGATAGTGAGGAGACTTGGTGTAACATAATACATGAAATTGTAAGTTTAGTCAGAACAAAGTTAAGAGAGCAAGTTCTTGATTTGTATCAATTGTAATAATGATGTTCACAGTGCTTGATGGTTTGGTAAAAGTCTGAAAGACAATTGTAATGATGGATTGACTATTTGGGACAAGTTGAATGAATTGATTGAATGGAAGAGTGCCTTGTTAAAAATGGTTTTTTTGAAATGCATGTTGATTTAATTGATTGAATCAAAGTTTTATAAAATGGTTTTTTGATTTGAATGAGTCAATTGGAACACAGATTTGTGGAAGGATGAATGATGAATGATAAGAGAATTTGAGTGGATGAAAAGTAGATTTCTGATGAAATGTTCAAATTTTGTTTGATCTTCTCCAAGATGAGTTTGGGACAAGAGTCCCCTTAGTTGTTGAGTGGTTTGGAAATCTTTGTATTGCATCAACTTGTTGCTTACTATTATGCTTTGATATATTTTTTCCAAGCATCCATAGCTTGTTCGAAAGCACATGTTTTAGGCTTTTAGCCATAGCAGCAAGGCAATGAACTATTTGATAAAATGCTTTGATAGACATGTATGAAAAATGTGTTAGCATAGACAAGGCAGTGAACTCTTTGAAAAAATGCCTCAAAGAAATTTTGTTTCATGGTGATGGAATGGCATGATGAATGCCATTACAAGCAAATTGCTATGGATTTTCATGTCATTCCATCACCATTAAGACCACATTTCTTTGAGGCTTTTTTTCAAATATTTTGTTTCCTTTTCTATGCTATTGATTATTAGTATGCTTTGATAGGTTTTTTCCAAGCATCCATAGCTTTTTTGGAAGCACCTATTTTAGGCTTTTAGCCATAGCAACAAGGAAGCGAACTGTTTGATAAAATGCTTTGGTAAACATATATGATAAATGTAGTAGCATAGACAAGGTAGTGAACTCTTTGAAAAAATGTCTCAAAGAAATGTGGTTTCATGGTGATGGAATGGAATGACGAATGCCATGAAAAGAAAATTGCTATGGATTGTCATGGAATTCCATCACCATTGAGACCAAATTTCTTTGAGGCTTTCTTTCAAACAATTTGCTGCCTTTTCTATGCTATTGATTATTAGTATGCTTTGATAGATTTTTTCCAAGCATCCATAGCTTTTTTGGAAGTACCTATTTTAGGATTTTAGCCATAGAAACAAGGAAGTGAACTGTTTGATAAAATGCTTTGGTAAACATGTATGATAAATGTAGTAGCATAGACAAGGCAACGAACTGTTTGAAAAAATGCCTTAAAGAAATGTGGTCTCATGGTGATGGAATTCCATGACAATCCACAACAATTTTCTTGTCATGGCATTCCACCACCATGAGACCACATTTCTTTGAGGCATTTTTTTCAAATGGTTCATTCCCTTATCTATGCTATTGCTTACTATTATGCTATGATAGATTTTTTCTAAGCATCCATAGCTTGTTCGAAAGCACTTGTTTTGGGCTTTTAGCCATAGCAGCAAGGAAATGAATTGTTTGATAAAATGCTTTGATAGAAATGTATGAATAATGTGTTAGCATAGACAAGGTAGTGAACTCTTTGAAAATATGCCTCAAAGAAATGAGGTCTCATGGTGATGGAATGCCATGACAATCAAAAGCATTTAATTGTCATGGCATTCCATCAGGTCACTAGACCTCATTTCTTTGAGGCATTTTTTCAAAGAGTTCACTTCATTTTCTATGATATTGCTTACTATTATGATTTTGATAGATTTTGTCCAAGCATCCATAGCAACAAGGCAACACTTGAACTATTTGATGCTTTGGTAGACATGTATGAAAAATGTGGTAGTATAGACAAGGCAGTGAACTGTTTGAAAAAATTCCTCAAAGAAATGTGGTCTCATAGAATTCCATGACAACCAAATGTAATTGGCAACTACTCCTAGTTATTAGTTATGCAGTGTGAAGTAATTGCATAACTGCTTAGGTTGACTTTGTAAAAACTATATTGTAATTGAAATTTTTTCATCTATCAACATCTAGTTATTAGTTATGAAATTTGAATCAATGCTTTGAGTTTGAAAGATGTGCAATGCAATGTAATCAACGTTATGAATATAAACTACAAAAATCTATTTTTTACTAAGTTACCGGTTCAGTTTTGGGTTCAGGTTTGGGTTTGACAACTCGGTTCACATGTTTGGGAAATTTTTTTGGGGGGTTGGGTTTGTTTTGGGTTCGGTAATGTAAAAACATATAAAAATAAAAAATATATACATATTTGCAGCAGTAATCAAGTTCAAAATACACTACCACTTTCATAGTCAAATATTAAAATATTAGTGATACTCGAATGTCATGATACAAAATTATAAGTTAAAGTTCAAACATAAAAAATTCCAAGTGTTTACAATCAACCATTGTTGATCATTAATCAATATGAAAAGTGTGAAAAAAAAATTGTGTGGAAGGAAAACAAGAAAATAGTGTTACATAATTATTTACATTGTGAAAGATCCAAAACCCTTTTCTTGCAGATCGTAGAAGAATCTCAGTGATTTTTTGGGTGTCTTTTCCTTGGAACGAAACTATCCTAAGCCATGAATGATTGACAAGGAACTGTGAGAAAGAAATAAGATAAATCATGCAACTTGTTGCAATTTCTTTCCTTGGGAAAAAGGGTAAAGTTTTCTTTTTAGGGAGAATCTCCTTTAGAGTTTGAATGCATTGATAATTTTCAAGATAGACTTAGCCAAATATGTCATCTAGGTTTGAAGCTTTTCGGTAAAATGTTTGCTTCTTAAAATTTTGTTCAAAATTCAAGATGCAGGCTCTCTTCCCTTAGGGAAGAGAAGGCCTATCAAACCTAACACTCTTATGCAACACTTCTTAAGTTCTTGTTGATGCAGTATTAGATATGAAGTTTCAAAATAGGAATGGTTATATAAATTCTCATCTTAGGACTATCATTGCATCAAATTAAGAATTTTCAATCCTTTATGGTCTAGACAAGAGAAGTATGGAGTAGTTTCCAATGCTAAAGTCTTATTGTGAATCTCTTTGCTATGAGTGGTTCAAAAATGAGGAATCTATCTTTTGCACCAAATGAGAAATATTCACAATATGTGCTAGGAAGGAAGAAGTCCATAAGATCGAGTATGCAAGAACTAAGAATTGCAAAATTGGCTTACGTTTGACTTCCACACACATAAGTTTTCACACTTTTCGATGTTCACATGTAAGTCAAAAATTATATGTGTGTAAGTTGTAAAGTATACACTTGAATACACGTAACTCACATCTATTGAACCATGAATTTATAATACAAATATGGACACCATCGATAAAAAGATTTGTATTAAAAGCAAATAGCCATGTACGCATACATTAATATATGTCAATATAAGTATAAAATACAATTACAAAATAGCCATATAGGCTTACGAGAATTCCATATAGGCATACAATGTCAAATATATCCAATAAAAAATATGTACAAAATTTCCATGTAGGCATACAACAAAAGGCTCTGCATTCAAAATTCATTTCTCTCCACGCTCTTTCAAATACAATTTTCTTTCCCTTTGCTTGGCGATCCGATGGTGATAAGTCTGTCACCCTTTTTTGTTGTGCTCGAGGAGTGCTCCTACTACTCCTCCTAGTGTTTAGCTCTTGGTGAAGTTTTAACTGTTCCAATAAGAAGTAAAGACATTAAAATATATAAATTACATTATAAAAATTGATATATTTAACAAAATAATCACTTACGGCCATCTCACGATCACTCTCCTCAATGGAAATATTTTCACACCGATGATGAGGCATGCTCAAGCCTTGTATAAACTATCCAAATATGAATTAAACTATGAATCAATAATGGTTTGATTTTTCACTAGAACTAGTTCATCTGTAACAATGAATGTAAATTGAAATTTAGTAATTTGCCTCATACCTCCCTTATCAGAGCCATCAAGGATTGTATAGCAGAGGAAACACCAATATACATTTCCCTCATAACGTTTGGTGGTTTTTCTGTCACCAACATCTGAAAATAAAACAACAAATTATTCAATCACAAAAAAGTTACAATAGCGATCCACGTGATGACTTATAATGTATGAGATCTAATGAACAAAATTTTGAGTACAAGTATTAAACTATATATTTATGATTATTAGTTATTGAATTTGAAGTAATGCTTTGAGTTTGAATGATGTGTAATGCAACATAACCAACAATCTAAATATAAACTACACAAATCTATTTAACTGAGAATTCATTAGTTAAGTTCTTTTTATTCTATATTATCTTCATGAACACTTGATCAAATCTACTAGCACTAGGAGGTGTTTCCTTGAAACTTCCAACATTACCCTGCTCAACATCCAAAATCACATATTAAAATACCATTCATAAAACAATGCTATTAACATGTAATAAATTTATAATTGTTTACTAGTTACATACCCCATTGATAGGTGTACTACAAAAATAAGTAGGTGGATGACTGGTGTATCCAGTCTTGACACTGTGAACCTACAATTTTATTAAAATAATAAAACTAAATTAGTTAATCTTGCATTTCACAATCAAAATTTAATAAATTAAATTCAATGAACATGCTGAATTTTACCTGAGTGTCAATGACATATGCATCATGCAAAATGTTAGTCCTCCTCACCATCCCCGTAGATGCATATGGATCAGGCTGCATAGTATCATATGGATCCTGTGTAGTACCCTCCTAAGTGTTGGTAGGGTCATACAAACAAGTCACCCCACAAGATTGAAACACATGGGTTTGAAGGCCACCACTTGAAGACTCTCCTGGATGGCATTGTACAATAGGGCTAGTGTGATGGATGACACTCTAGGTCAATGTTGTCATTTCTTGCAATGTCTTTATGTCAACACTCTCCTTCGCAATGGAAGGCATCACAATCTGCTCACGAGGTGACCTAGCGATAGGTCGTCTCCCTTTTCACGTAGGATCCGACTATGCACTTGGCCTATCCTGAGCTGAGCCCACACCTCTCCCCTGGAACTACCTCATATCAAAATAATTTGGGATTTGGTTCAATACAACCTCACTGTATAGTTTCCTAAGAAAATATTGGGGGACTTCACAATTATTGCATGATGCGTAATCAAAGACCATATACCATCTTTTATAAAAATCGTTCTTAATCTCTTGGTGGTGGCACCAATGAATAGGAAACTTCTTTGCATTGAGGGTAAGATTTTGATTTGTTTTAGGGTCAGTGAATAGAGAGCAAAAATCACCTTTAGTAATTTTTAAATCTTTTACTTGTTTATATGATAGTTTTCCTGCATAATATGCCCTGGCTGTCTGCCTCCTATCTTTCCATCCAGATATTTTTTGGGTGATTGTATCTACATTTTTTAACATATCTTTCAATGAATTTGCTAGAAGTATTCTTTATGTGGTTGAAGCATTTGGATCACTCAATCTACTAATAAGATCTGCAAGTTGTTTTCTATTATTCTCAATTTCACTCCTCAAATTTTCTTGAGTGCCAGGAGGGTGTTGAGAGAATGGTGGGGGAGGTTGATTTTGTTGAGGATTTTCCTCCTCTTCTTGTTGAGGATTTGCAAGATTTCCTACAATTTTTTTTAAAAAAATCAAATATAACCTAAAACAAACAAAATCAATTTCAAACTAACAAACTAAAACAAATAGCAAACAATACTTACCTCCCACATCTCTTCGTCATTGTAGTGCCATATTTGCAAAGAAAATCCAATTGTTGATGAAATATGTAGAAATCCTTCCTCCTAGAACACGAGCGCAAAAGTGATGGTTTTTGGCCATGGGAAGAGTTGAGAAACAGTAAAAAGCAAATGATAAATATTTCACTTTTTTTTTCTTTTAAAATCACATAATGCGAGTGCATTATAACACACTCGCATTATCTCTTTTCAAAAAAAAATTCCCATTTGGCCACAAAATTGTGACCAACTTCATGCACCCACCCTTTACAATATTAGAAACTTTTTTTATGTGTTTTCATTTGTTGTTATTACATTTTTGTTCTAGTTTGTAGGGTTTCTATTTCATTGGTTTCATTACATTTAGCTTGACTTGGTTCATTTTGTCAATTGCATAATTTCACAATTATATTTACACCTTTCATACTAGCTTATTACATTTCATCATGGATATGTGCTTTGGTAAGCTTTGTATTTCCTTGAAATCATTAGTGGATGTGTCAAGTTGTGCCTTTGTAAATGGCCTTAATAAGATTGAACTCACTCATCCTCAATCAAATCCTAATGCATGCCATCCTTGTGATGTTGACATCATTGGAGAAGATGATGACATCATGAAAAACTTCATAAATTATTTCCTTAACAACCTTGAGACTAATGCATCCTTTTATTCATCCATGAAACAACTACCACCTCCTACCATCCCACCACTTGAGATGTTTTTCCTCTTACATCTTGAAACCAAAACACACATTGAGCCTAGGTTCCCTTCAATAGGTGAACCTAGTTCCTCTTTTCAATCAAATATTCAACTATCCTATGTTAACAAATTGAACAACACTCCCATCAATCTAGAACAGACATATGAAAATGGATTCATGATCTTACAAAAACAAGGATGTGATACAACAAGTGAACATGAAATTCGTCAAATCTTTAGAGAAAATACTCACTAAGGATACCAAAGGGTTAGGATATCAAGATCCCCCTTCCAACATAAGTTTCCTCCTTGCTAAATAACAACTAATTCCACTAACGATGATAAGGATGACAGGATCATCTTTGGTCCTCCTCCTTAACATCTAACTCAAGAAATTGGTGAATCTAGTAAGTAATGAAGGCCTTACTAACCGAAGAAACTACAATTCCCTTATTCACCATCTGTAATTGAAAGAACTTTACTTCTAAGCCAAGGAATTTTTACATTACCACCGATGCGAGAAAATTGATTTATAAATACTAAGAACACAAACACATCATATTGTAGTATCGATCATAGAATTTTTGGACATAGTACTAATGAGTGGCATGCTTTAAAACAAATATTTAAAAAATTTGATATCATAGAAATAGTCCCTTAAAGCATGTCTTTCCTCTCCTTTCCATATGTCATAGTTGTAGGATAACCACATTCTCACTATTACATGATTTACATTCATTAAAAATCATTTCAAAATGCAAGGAGCTCTTTCTCATCACCTACCTTGGCTCATTCTTGTCTTGCACACAATGGGGGAAATAATTAGATTGCCTTTTCCTAGTGTATTTTTCATTTTCCCTTTGGCTAGTTATCCACATTTGGTATATGATGAATAAGATTGGGATGCATATGACCTACTATAGGTTGACTTTCATGTGCCTTACTAGTCTTAGCTTTATTTTATTTTTCATTTTTCTTTTAGGTGATTGCATGTGCATAATGTCACCCCTTGTATTGTTCTCTTTGATGTATATCTCTATTTGTCACATTCCTCTATTGTACCTACATTCTTCTCTATGTCATAAAATTTTTATCTTTTCTATGTCTTGTGTTTTCCTTTTGGGGATGACACAAGGCATTGAGACATTTAGGTCTCTTCCATGTTGACCCAAAAGGTTTTCCTTTATACTTTATTTTTTTTTTCTTTTCCTTATGGGGATGACACAAGGCCTCAATACATTTAGGTCTTCTCCATGTTAACCCAAATTTTTTTTCTCTATTTTCACTCTCTTTGTGTCATTCTTCCTATTCCATGAGTATTTCAAGAATGATGACAGTTCTAAGCTCTCTAAAAATATTATAGAAAATACATATTCACCTCGAATCTATGGAACCCTTATGTATTATTTTGGGATTTCATTTTGGAGGAAACCCCTTTTCATGACATAGCTTCATTTAGAAACATATGACTTGGCATAGGGCTTTCCAAATAAGCTTTCATGTCCTCTTTATTGTTAACATTTATCATTTGATAGCTTAAAGTAATTACTCAGAGCATGGTGTTTAGCAATTTCTTTAAAGTGGGGGCATACATTGACATTATTCTTTTTCAACTCATGTTTCATTGTACAGTCTTCTTAATTCATGTGATGCATCTTTTTCTTTGTGGTGACATTAGGTGTGTTTTCCTTCAAGAGCATGATCTCTCTTAGCATATTATATTCCTCTTAGTTGCTTGATGCGACACACTGCATCCCCTAAGTTGTCAATCTTTTATTCTTTGATTGGTCCTCTCTTGGAGACATTAGGCACAATGTTCTCCAAGTTAAGACCTTACATGAACCAAACAAAACTCCTTTGAACATACTTTACAATATTTTTCATTTACAACATTTGTTATATGGGCACCTTGCATAACACACTTTGCTTTCCTGTGGTGCCATCTTGTTTGCTCATGAGTATCAAGCATTTGAAGCTTTTCTTGCCTCATGGAGCTAGAAGTTCATTATTGTGTTGCACCTTATAAAAGTTATCAATAGGTACAACTTTGGTATGGTTATATGTATGGGAGCCAAAATTAAGTGTGACTTTCCCATAGTCACTTGCTTATCTATGTTAGCGCATATCAGTTACGTGTGCATGCGTCTCACTAGGGGCTCACCTAGTGGATGGCTTGATGTTCCACTAGACCTTATGAGTGTCTGTTTGGTTTGCATAGTGGACATCATGTTCCACTTATAAAAATTCTTGGAAAAACAACTTAGATATAATCCACAACATGCAGGAAAAACAATCGAGGCTTGATCCACCTCTATTGCTCTTTTTTTTTTTCTTTCTTCTTTATGTCTTTGGTAGTGTATGGTTGTGCCTTATTTTTTATCCTTACATTATTTTCACATGTGTTATTTTGTGCCTATGTTGGTTTTCCATATGATCTTGATCCTAGGGGCTTGATCATCCCTCTTGATTGTTGTCATCCTATCTTACTAGCATTCATACACTTGGACCTCTCTTGATGCGTGTTTTTCTACTTTAGTGTGAGTTTGAAGAAAGTTCATCCTCTCACTAAAGTGGGGGTAAATAAAGTGTAGAAAAATGTATCCCTTTACATTTTCACACTTGTTTAGGCCCTCCTTGCTAAAATTAGGCTTCTTTATGCCTTAATATTTAATCTTATTTTGCATTCACAAGCCTTATTAATTGCATCTTTCTAAGGATAATCCTGAAACATATGTAATAACCAATAATAATTTAATGATTTTGATTTGTATGACCTAGATTTAGTGATCTGAGACTCATAGGCGATCTTGGGTGTATGGGTCTTACCTAAGTTTCAGGGCCTAAACCTAAATTTAGCTTAAAACACAACATTTTTTGAAATTTATGTCCCAAGCCTAGCCTACTAGGAATCATATGCCCTAACTAGTGTATGAGTACCACTTAGCTTGGACCTAATTTTGAATTCAATTCTTGGTGGGATTTTATTCTCCTAAATTTTATGTCAACTTGTAGTGTTGTAATTTTGGGAAATTTGGCATAAAAAAGTATAAATACACTTTATTTCACATTTTTTCTCCTAGTAATTTAAGTGATATTATGAACATTCAAATGAGAGAATTTAAGAACATTCAAAGTTGATTATCAAGCATTTTGGAGGTACTTTCAAGATTCAAGCATCATGTCCAAGTCATCATGCATCATGTTTGTTTTTGAGCTAACATTTGTGATGTAGGTATCTCATGATTCAAGCAAGCATTCAAGTCAAGATCCATAACATACACACAAGAGTCGAGATCCACATTCATGCTAGCCATTACATACAAGATTGCAGCCTTTATCTCAAGGGTTTGGTGAGTTGCGACATCATATATTATTCATTCATCATTCCTTCTTTCTATTTTATTCCATTTCAAGGTTTGATTACCAAAACATGGTTAGACCAAGGAAAACCCCTATCCACTAACAAAACAAAAAATTTCCCTCTCTTTGATATGTGTTTTGTAGGTTTAGGTTGGAGATCCATTAAAGAGCGGATTGGATAAAAAAATTTAAGTTGCAAGTTGTCAAAGTTGTCATCCACATTGCAAGATCATAAAAAGTCGCCTGCAAGTTGCAATTCAGTGTTTTAGAATCAGATATCTGATAGGAGAGAAGCTATCAGAGAACATTAGAGGATATCAGAGTTTTGGATCCACCTTGATACTAATACTAAATCACCACTTGTGCTATATGAGTCCCAGTATACCTATTTTCATGCATTTTTTGTAGATCCTGGTTTAGTAGTTCTAGGTTCTAGTTTCATCCCAAAACCCTCAAATGGGACTAAATCACCCCTACTAGCATATGAGTCCTAGTGTTATTTAAAAATTAGTTTTTCCAGCATTTCATACCTCAAATCAAGCCTCTTCAATTTCTAGGTGCACCTTTGTCCTTTCTTAGTTCATTATTCTAATTTTCAATTTCTTATCTTGAGTTGCATAATTAGGCTTACATATCATTGAATTTATTTCTTTCCAAGCCATTTCTTGGTGGTGAACCCATTTTTATTCTTTACTCACACCATAGGAAACATTATCGTGGATCTCTTTCTCTCATTTCCATCCCTAGATTGAGATTTCTAAGGTTTCCTTTAATGAAATTTCAAGGAAATTGGTGGTTCTAAATCCTAAAATATAGAGCACTATCCAAACCTCATTTCTACAAATTTCGAGGCTCCGTATAGGCACATACAAACTCCTTTTTAGGTGCCATTTTTTTTAAAGTGCATGAATTTTTGTCTACTTCTTGAATCTGTAATTTTTGTGAAGCGATCTTGAGTGGATTTTGTACTTTCAGCATATGGTTTTTTTTGGCCTATCTATCACTTGTATTGCATAGATATGAATTTAGGTCTTTGATTCATTGTTCTAGTCTATTCTCAACCTATTTGTGGAAATTTATAAATCAGAAATCATAAGTCCACTTAGCAAAGTTGCAAGTTGCCTATTGTACATGCACTAAATTATAAAGTGCCAAAATCATTTTTGTACTTTGATTGAATGAATTTGGGGTATCTCTTGTGTGATTGTTCTATTTTCTCTCTTGTGCTCATTCCATCATGGGTTCATCTAAAGTTCCACTCTTAACTGCACATAATTATGCTACATGGAAAGTACATGCATGGAGTAAACTAATGGAAAAAGGTTTAATTTACTATATTGATGGAACCATAACTACACCTATGGATCCTAAGGTAGATCCAACTACATATATGGATTGGCTCACTAAAACTTATATTCATTTCAAATGATCTCATTTTCCATGTTGATAAATGTACTACAACCAAGGAAGCTTGGGATAAGCTTGCTACTTTGTATGGAAAGGTTGATAAGGTTAAGGGATACAAGCTTGAAAATGATCTCCTAAGCCTTGATCCCAAAATTTTGACACCATTCAGGATTATGTCACTAAGGAAAATGAGCTAAGAGCACAACTAAAGGATTGTGGTATTGAGAAAGAGGATGATCAATTGGTCTTCAACTTGTTGGACAAGCTTCCAGCTGAGTATGCAACCTTTGTTTCAAGTTTTCAGACTCAATGATTGATAATTAGCAACTTCACATCACCATCTTTTGAGGCTCTCACAGATCTTTTGATTCTTGAGCAAAATAAGTTGATGAAAATGGGCATTCTCAAGTCTTCAACTTCAAAAGCATTGTGGTCAATCATGGAAACAACAAGCAAGGAAAAGGGAAAGGCCAAAAGCAATCTTCACCAAATCCACAAGGAGAGAAAAAACAATCCACTCCTCCACAACAAGGCTCATCATCATCTTCTTCAAAGAAGAACAACTCAAGCAAGAAGGAGAAACCAACTTGTGCATATTGTAAAAATATTGGCATGAGGAGCATCATTGTCATGCCAAGCAAATTGATGAGTTGACCAACATCATCAAGAAGAACAACATCAATTTTCCTAATGCCTATAAGAAGGACTCATCTCCTTCCACTTCTACTTCATCTTAGTCTAAGGAAAAGGGAAAGCTTTCATGGAAACAACAGGTTCATCACAACATTGGATTCTTGATTCAGGGGCTACTCAACATATGTGTTCTTCAAAGAGGAAATTTTCCTCCTTGGAGTCCTTTTCAGTGCCTCACATCTTCATTGGTGATAATACACAAGTGGAAGTTGAGGGGGAAAATGTAATTGATATGGGTGATGGGAAATTTGAGGATGTGCTTTATGTTCCAAACTTGAGCACCAATCTTCTCTCCATCTACCAAATCACACATCATGGAGATGGTAAGAAAGTTGAATTCACTCCCGACATAATTGTGGTAAAGGAACTTGCAAATGATGCTTTGGTTCCTGAATGGGATGTAGGTATGGAGGAAGAGTACCCTTTGATTTATAAGTTCAAGGGGAAAGAAGCCCTCCTATGGCAAAACAGTTGATGCAAGTGGATCTATCAGACCAAATATGCAACAGATGGGAATGTTGATAAGTATAAGGCACAACTTGTTGCAAAGGGTTTCTCATAGGTTGCAAGAGTAGACTACACTGAGACCTTTGCACTTGTTGCAAAGATGACTTCCATTTGTCTGACACTTGCCATTGCCGCTTCACATGGTTGGGTAGTACATCAGATGGATGTTAAGAGTGATTTTCTACATGGGGATCTTGATGAGGAAATCTATATGGAGTAGCCATAGGGTTTCATCCAGGATACTTCATTGGTTTGCAAGTTGAGGAAGTCCCTCTATGGCCTTAAGCAGCCCCTTGAGCTTGGTATGCCAAGATGGATTCCTTCCTTCTCTCCACAAGATTCACCAAGTGTCATTCAGATCAAAATGTCTACATCTTGAGGTAGGATGGTGCACATTTGATACTTGTGCTCTATGTTGATGACTTGATCATTACAGGGAGCACCTCATCCATCATTGGTAGTGTCAAAATTGCTTTGCAGGGTAGATTTTCCATGACCGATTTGGGCCTTCTTCACTATTTTCTTGGCATTGAGATTCAATAGTCTTCATATAGGATTACATTGTCACAACCCAAGTATGCTCTTGATCTTCTTTCATGGTTTCGTATGATTGATTCTAAGCCTGCTCCGATTCCCTTTCTTTCAAGAGTCAAGCTTGAGGCTAAGTGCTCCACTCCACTTGTTGATGCTACTTTGTATCGTTAGATTATTGGAAGTCTCATCTATTTGACTCATACATGCCCTAAGATCTCTTATGTAGTTGGCATGGTCTCCTATTTTATGTAGGAACCACATGAGCTTCATTGGAAAGCTGCCAAACACATCTTGCACTACATACATGGTACTCATCAACATGGGATTCATTATGTAGCAGGTGCATAGCTTGACTTAGTAGGATATACCAACTCAGATTGGGATGGTGATTTTGATGATCGCAAGTCCACTTCCGGCTACAACTTCCATCTTGGGTTACTTAATTTATTTCATGGTAAAGCAAGAAGCAACTTGCTATTTTTCATCGGAGAGTTTACATAGCTGCCAGCCACCACTGGCGTCATCGCAACACATTCTTCCTCGAAGTTTGGTTTTCCATTCCATTTTAATAGTCATTCTGGGTCACAAATTAGAGTTCCCATCGGGCAATCTCCAAGAACTACCAGCATTAGAGACCGCTAATGGCTTGAGATATATATATGCACTTTATCAAGGAGATGATTTAGGATCAAGTTAACATGTGCCATTGTTCGATAGTAGAGTAGGTTGGTTTAATATTATTCACCTCCTCAAACCCTTTACTAAGAGTAGGTACCATCAATTGTGAGCTCTCTTGGGGGTGAGGGATGTGTCAGGGGGAGTCACTTGAATTCTCCATTCTCTTTCATGGGGGGGACTTTTTCCTCATCTTGGGGTTTTGTCCTTTACATTTATACATTTTATTTATTTTTCTTCATTTTAGAGTATATTCTTTCCATGAGGTTTTCTCCCTTCCCTCTTGCAGATTGCAATGCATTTGTACATGGGTACCTAACATGGCCCAGTTGTTGGGATCCATCTTGTATGGTTAGCTTGATTCTTCATTCCCCCTGAGTTGCACTTAAGGGGGTGTGTTGGTATAAATAAGTATTTTACTTATTACACTTTACTTAAGCTTACTTAGAGAATGCATACCATTGTAGTTTGCACTTGTGAAACCTAGTTATTTAAATCTTGCATCTAGGTTTGTGCATACATTGAGAGTATGATTATGAAACTTAGGTTCTCGTGTAGATGTAAACTCACTCTTTTATGGTTTTATCTTGAAGGTCACCTTTTTATCTTAATTCTTTTTTCATGGTATACATCACCATGCAAGTGATCCAATCTTTCTGTGGAATTATCTACAATTTCTTTTCTCATTTCTACCCTTGCACATGATTGTAACGCTTGTCTCATTCATGGCCCTTCATTGTGTCCTAGCTTTCCATTATAAGCAAGCCTTTTATATAATTGTAATTGAACATCTTCATGCATATTGAGAATAGAATCTTCATATTCTCTCATCTGGGTATGTGCAGGATCATGATGGGCCAAAAACTAGCGATATGATGGGTATGTGTAGGGTATGTGGCTGACAAATTTTTTTTACCCAAAATTGATGAAACGAAAAGGGTTTTTAAAGGAGAGTTTGATCTTTCCACCAATATAAATTATGCTTTACTTTGAATTTAATAAATAATTATTATTCATTTTTATTTGACTATGAATAAAGTCTGACTGGATAGGTTGATTAAAACATCTATAGCTTTCAAAATTCGTTATTCATTACTTTGAACGTAAAACATGTGTCACATCTCTATTCTTTGCAGCCGTACTTATAGTAATCCTCCCACAGCCTTTAACTGCTAAGGTAATCGCATACCTGCTTTTATATTTTTAAAGTTGTAATAAAAATTCATAATTAATTATTTTCCACTGTAAAAAAAATTACAAAAAAATATGCATCACATCTGGACATTTTAGCCCCCACTTTATATCTAAAATATTATAAAAAAATATTACCATTTTATTGTGGTTAGGGTAGCTCCACGCATTAACTTACTTTACATGTTTCCTGAGATTTAAGAACTATTGCATTGAAATTTAAAATTTTCACTAGATAGATTTTTTTTTTTTTAAAATAAACCTAGTAGTTTAGAAACTACATTCAATTTTCTACAAATTCTATTCTTACATATTTTTGAAATAATATAGATAACTTATTCAAAATTTTATGTCAAGTTTCCTAACTCTGATTTTTCTAAATTTTTCACCACTTAAGGTCCCATTTTTTCCATGATGATCCTACACATACCCATCTTCTCTCTCTTTTGTGCTATCTTTGGTATCTTGATCCTATTGTTGCTTTTTATAAGTTCTTACAATTGCTATTACATTTCTATTTCAATTTGTAGAATTTATATTTCATTCATTTAATTGTATTTAACTTTATTTGGTTCATTTTGTCAATTGCATAATTTCAAATTTGTATTGGCACCTTTCTTATTATATTTCATCATGGATATGTGCTTTGGTAAGCTTTGTATTTCCTTGAAATCATTAGTGGATGTGTCAAGTTGTGCCTTTGGAAATGACCCTAATAAAATTGAAATCACTCATGTTCAATCAACTCCTATTGTGTGTCCTCCTCATGAATTGACATCATTGGAGAAAATGATGACAACATGAACAACTTCATATACAATTTCCTTAAAAACCTTGAGACTAATGCATCCTTTTATTCATCCATGAAACAAGCAACACTACCTACCATTCCACCACTTGAGATGTTTGGCCTTTTACATCCTGAAATTGAAACACACACTGAGAATAGGTTCCCTACAATAGGTGAACCTAGTTCCTCTAGTCAAGAAAATAGTCAACTATCCTATATTAACAAAGTGAACAACACTCCCATTAATATAGAAGAGACATATGAAAAAGGATTCAAGATCTTAAGAAAACAAGGATGTGATACAACAAGTGAACATGAAATTCATCGACTCTTAGAGAAAATACCCACTGAAGATACCAAAAGGTTAGGATATCAAGATACCTTTTCCAACATAAGTGTCCTCCTTCCTAAAGAACAACTAATTCCACGTAATGATGATAAGGATGATATCATCATCTTAGGTCCTCCTCAACATCTAACTCAAGAAATTGGTGAATCTAGAAAGTAATGAAGGCCGAGGTACAAACTAAATAAACTACAATTCCCTTTTTCACCATCTGCAACTGAAATAAATTTACTTTTAAGCCAAGGACTTGTTACATTACCACCCATGTGAAAAAAATTATTTCCAAATCCTAAGAACATAAGCACATCTCATTGTAGATATCATAGAATTTTTTGACATAGGACTATTGAGGGTCGTGCTTTAAAATAAATATTTTAAAAGTTTGATATCATAGAAATAGTCCCTTAAAGCATGTCCTTCCACTCATTGCCATGTAATAGTTGTAGGATAACCACATTCTCACTATTACATGTTTTACATTTATTACAAATCATTTCAAAATACAAGATGTTTCTCATCACCTACCTCATCTCATTCTTGTCTTGCACATAGTGGGGACAATAATTATATAGCCTTGTCCTAGTAGTAGATTTGGCGTTGTCCCTTTGGCTAGTTTTCTTCCTTCTATATACATATGATGAATAAGATTGGGATGCAAACAACCTACTATAGGTTGACTTGCATGTGCCTTACTAGTCTTAGTTTTATTTTCTTTTCCATGTTTCTTTCATGTGATTGCATGTGCATAATGTGATCCCTCGTATTGCTCTCCTTGATGTATCTCTCTTTATGAAATTCCTCTATTTGTACCTACATTCTTCTCTGTCATAAAAATTTTATCTTTTCTTTGTCTTGTGTTTTCCTTCTTGGGATGACGCAAGGTGTTGAGACATTTATGTCTCTTCCATGTTGACCCAAAATCTTTTCCTTTATATTTTCTTTGTCTTGTGCTTTTCCTGATGGGGATCACACCAGTTGTAAAGACATTCAGGTCTCTTCCATGTTGACCTGAAAGGTTTTTCTCTATTTTCACTCTCTTTGTGTCATTCTTCCTGTTCCATGAGTATTTGGGGAATGATGATAGTTCTGAGCTCTCTAAAAACATTGTAGCAAATACATACTAACCTCAAATCCATGGATCCCTTATGTATTATTTTGGGATTTCATTTTGGGGGCAACCCCTTTTTATGACGTAGCTTTATTTGGAAACATATGAATTGGCATAGGGATTTCCAAATAAGCTCTCATGTCCTCTTTATTGTTAGAATTTATCATTTGCTACTTTAAAGTAATCACTCACAACATGGTTTTTAGGAATTTCTCTAAAGTGGGGACATACATGGACATTATTATTTTTCAACTCATGTTTCATTATGCAGTCTTCTTAATTCATGTGATGCATCTTTCACTTTGTGGTGACATTAGGTGTGATGTCCTTCAAGAGCGTAATCTCTCTTAGCATATTATATTCCTCTTAGTGGCTTGATGTGACACATTGTATCCCCTAAGTTGTGAATCTTCTATTCTTTGATTGGTCCTCTCTTGGAGACATTAGGAATGATTTCCCCTAAGATAATACCTTACATGAACTAATAAAAACTCCTTTTAATGTATGTTACAATATTTTTCATTTAGAACATGTGTTATATGGCCACCTTGCATAACACACTTTGCTTTCCTGTGGTGCTATCATGTTTGTTCATGAGTCTCAAGAATCTAAAAATTTTCTTGCCTCATGGAGCTTAAAGTTCATTATTGTGGGGAACCTCATAAAAGTTATCAATAGGTATAGCTTTTGTATGGTTTTACATATGGGAGCCAAACTTAGGCATGACAAGTTTCCCATAGTCACTTTCTTGTCTGTGTGAGTGCATATTGGCCATGTGCGCATGTGTCTCGCTAGGGGCTCACCTTGTTGGAAAAACAAGGAGCAACAACTAAGAGGCGGGGGGGGGGGGTGAATTAGTTGTCACAAAATAATAATATTTTTAAACTTAACTTAATCTCAGATTTGATGAATAAGCAATTAACCACAAACAATCAACACATTAGAGAGATAGAGAACACCAAGATTTTTTACTTGGAAACCCTGTTAGGGAAAAACCATGGTGCATGTTAGTCCACAAGATTATACCCTGTTAAAAGTATAATGAAATCAATAAAAGGGAATGAACATACATTCAGGCACACTGCCTAGAGCTCACTTCTCAATTAAAGAAGGGGCTCACTACCCAAGAACACATAATAGGATTAAAATCCAGAGGGTATGAACTGAAAAAATTAGCTTCTGCACAAGCTTTATTACAATTCCAATTAAGCACAAAAAAATCCTCTTTTCACTCAAACTACTTCACACTTCACTCAATCTTCTTCACACTCTGCTCTATAATAGAATTATATTCACTCATACACACATAGGAGCACACCCAACATGTGAAGCGTACTTTGCACCAATGAAGCAATCGTTGTTATATATCTGCTACATGAGATTTCATCAACAACTTAGTCAGCAAGGAAAATAAAACATATTTGCAATGTCGGCTCAAATTTACAAATAAAATTTTAAGTTGAATCCACTAAGGTTTGCCACAACATAGTGGACACCCAAATTAACATCTCCAACACTTGAAAAGACTTCAATTAATTTCAACTCAAAGATCCACAACATGCTACCATCATCATGTTGGCTAGGAACATGAAAAACTTAACATCCACAAGAAAATATCTTTGACCAAAATCACACCGATTAATATGGACATACAACAAATATAGAGCACAATCTAGAGACATCCAAAAACATAAAGAAACAATAGAGAAACATTTGCATCAACTAGAATTACTAGAAACACATAAACTTCACTCAGGAACACTGACAGAGACCACAAAAGTATTGTCAGACCACAACATGATCAAATCTATACGCGAACCTTTGAAACTTTTGACGGATGATCTAGATATTGTCAAGAATAAACCCTTTAGTCCACAATAGCTGAACTTCAATGTACAAAACAAGATGCCTTAATTACCTGCATAGTTCCACTGGGAAATTGGAACACTTTCTTTTACAATTTTCTCAATATCCTTGACATATACAACCTGTGACACACCAAATGATAATAGTGTTGACATCAATGACAACCACATATCAGGAACACATCCACAA
>VDFB02270651.1:752299421-752724177 GCA_007258455.2 Sequoia sempervirens | reverse complement strand
CCCTCTCCCTCCTACCCCCTCTCCCTCTCTTAGGTATCTCTCTCTTAGTCACTCCCTTTGTCTCCTTCCCTCCTTTATATCTCTCTCACTCCCTTCCTCTCTCTCTCTCAAGTATCTCCCTCTCTCAGGTATCTCTCTCTCTCGCAATTCAGTTTGGAACCTTGAATTTGAGGTTTTGAGAGTCAAGTAAAGAAATAAAGCATACTCCACTAAATTAGGCTTGTAGATAAGTGGAGTACGGTTATAGTAGGGTGTTTATGGTGCAGGAGAACCAAAGAAAATTAGGACCAAAAGGTGGTCAAGTGGTAAATTTTGATTTGTAGTCCATGAAGAATGTTGTAATAAGGTCACAAGGACCATTAGGAAGTGTTTTAAGTCAATCTAGGTTGGTAGGATATGAGCTTGCAATGTCATGTTAGCATGTTGTCAATTTGGTGTAATGAAGCCTTGAATGGCCTAAATGTGAAAATGTATGTAAATTCATAATGTAAGGGTAAAGATGATGTAATGAGGCCATCATAAGGTCATTAGTTTAGGTATGGAGTCATTTACATCAATATGTCAAAAGTTGCACATAACAATGTAATGTTGTCAAACCAAAAGTTGTCATTTTGTAAATACTTATAAGTCGAAGGGTCACACTTGTAAAAGAAGTTGAAAAGAGGTTGTAGTCAATTGAGGAGGTTGATATGCCTTCAAAAAGGCATTGTGAACATTGTATGTTGTTGGCAATCATACTTTTGGAAGTAGGAGAACCAACTCCATCTTTTCAACACTTGAACCTTTGCGGTTTCTATTATTTGGTCATTTGATCATATAGGGTGTTCTTAGACGGTTTGAGGTCATTCTATTTCATTTAATAAGGATTCAATACCATTTTTGTATGTATTAGGTCAATTGAGTCATGATGTAAAGAAGTTGATCAATAAGGGGATTCATCTGGTGAACCTTGTAATTTGGGTTTTTTAGGGTTATTTGTGACCATTTATCATGTAATGTGAGTCTTACAAAAAGACAAAAAGTTCAAAAGGTGAACCTTGTAATGCAATTTTAGTGGAAGACAAAAAGATAAAAGTTCAAAAGGCAAGCATATGCGTTGGGGAAGATCAAGAGAAATTGTAATTGATATTTTAAGTCCATTCAAGGCTAATTATTCAATATAGAAAGTTTGGTTAATGTTTGATTTAGAGTTTTCAACTCTTTATTTCTAATTTTTCATTGTATTTCCTGATTTTACTGTATTTTCAGAGTTTCCTTCACTTGTACAAACCCGTACATTCTTAGAAGGCTTTCTCATTCATTTTTTAATGTATTATTGTGAATTAGCTTCCATTTCTTCCATTTAGGGATTCCAATATTTGTTTTGGAGGGAGAAATATTGATTTTTCTGTAGCAGCCCGTGTAACAGATTTATCACTATTTTGTGATTAAAAAAAATGTAATTTTTGTCTTCCCACCTACTATAAAGCCATGTGACTCAGTGGGAAGACTTGCATGCATGTATATTAGGTGTGGAATGAAGTTTATTGGTGAGGTGGAGTCTTTAAGTCTGAATTCTTACAATGCCTAGGCAGAAAATGATAAGTTTCTATGTGAAAATGTTGGTTTCAAGTTGTCTTTTCATGGATTTGTGTTGGGATTGAGTTTAGGAAGGGTTGGAAGGTCTGAGAAGACATACGGAAACATGTTTTATGTTTTGGTTTTGTGTATTGTGGCTGTTTGAGTGAAGATCTTCAAAAACCCTAGATTTTAGGAGGGAAAATGAGGGTTTGTTGGAGCAGTAGGGTAGCAGACTTGTACGAAGTATTTGACCAAAAAAATTGTTGTTTTGAAGCACAATTTGTGAATGAATACGATATATTTTTATGACAAGAAGTTTAAAGGTGGATGTGTTTGTAAAATTGGGCTAGTTCTTGTAGCCCTTGAGCATGATACCTTGATGTTTCTTTAAGTTTTGGCAGATGAATCTTAGGTGGAAGCTTAAATCTGTCTTCTTGATGAAGTATGAATGTTATTTGGATGATCAATGGAATTTTTTACAATTCTCTTTAGGGAATTTGTCTTTTAGTTGTTCATTGGTGAATTAGAAGACTATAGTGTTGACCTTATGGAAGCTGGATTAGATATATGAACCTAAGTTGGTTTCTTGGTTCTTAAGTCTAAATTTGTATTCCTCCACCCTACTCTACATCAGTTGATATTCCTTAGAAAACATTCATTTATTTGAGAATTCATTTGGGAAGATAAAGTGATAAAGCCCAAAAACATGGTTTGTATGGCTACTAGAGTAGACCTAGTTGAAAGGAGATAATTGTCAAGATAGGGGTTTTGCAAATTATTTCGGACTAATCTAAATGTGTTTGTTGAAACATTCCAATTCATGTTTGCATAAATTTATTATTTTGGTTGAGTCATTTTGTGCAGGGAATTCAAGAATGCAAAGGTAGAGTTGTTGCTACAGAGCTAAAATATGAGTTTTTCATCCAAAAATGGAGGTTTTATACAGGGTATGGAAGAAATAATGAGTGCATGTCTATGGAAATGATTCTAAAGCATTTTTAGACATAATAAGGCATGATCCGAGTGTTTTTTGGAGTGTTTGAGGTTTCTTAGAATGAAATACTTGAAACCCTCACTGATTTTTGTGATTTTCAACCTATAATCAAGGGTTTACATATTTTGTGTATTGTTGGGTATTTTCCATCTTGAAACTTATTTATTTGATATTTTTTACACATGAAAAAAGACTGTTTGAGGTTTGTTGGTATTTTGGTGATGATTAAAGACTACTTTCCTTGTTAAAATGGCCTATTTGGGGTTCTTTAGAAGCAAAGAAGTTGGGACAGCAGGCATGTGTTCCAAAATAAGTGTATCTAAAAATGATATATGTTTTTAATGGAAAAAATGGGTACCCTAACATGTATTTATCCTGTAAAGATTCATTTTGGTTTGCATGTTACACTTGATTTAGTGTTTTAGCACTTACAAAAAAAATTGGTCTTCTAGTGCAAGTAATTGTGAAATTTGATTAAACAGTGTTGTAAGAAGGTTTTTTAGCTTCTATCATGTCAAAATAAAGATGAATAAAGTGTACCAAGGTCTGGTAAAATTTTGGAAGCAAGATTTGAAGGTTAGGTGTCTTTTTGCCTTGTGAAAAGTTGCAAAGTCATGCAACGTTCGTTCTCCAACTCGTCTAACCAAACAGACTATTCCAACACATTTGAATAGGTATTTTTATGGTAGTAATGGTCCTCTTTTGTACCCAAACATGTGGAATCGCTTTGAGCTATGTTCAACCAGATCGATCCCTTAAGGGACCAAAGGGCAAAATGGCTGCAAACTTCAGCATAAGGCTACTCGGACACCATGATGCTTAAAAAATTCTTGTATGATCCTATGGGATCATGTTGGGCCCTTCTAAAATAACCTCTTTCGGTTTTCATTATCTCAAAGTGGTTTTTTCGTAGTGTCCAATTTTTAGTTGATGGAAAAAGTGTCAAATGGAAGCAGTGGAAAGTTGTAAAGTGGTGCAACTTTTGTTTTACAACTCGTGTGACCAAACAAATTATTCAAATGTGTCTGAATAGGAATTTTTACACTAGAAATGTTCCTCTTTCACACCCAAACATGCAGAATCGCTCTGAGCTACATTCAACCAGATTGATCCCTTAAGGGTCTAAAGGGAAAAATGGCTGCAAACTTCAGCATGAGGTTACTCGGACACCGTGATGCTTAGAAAATTATCATCTAATTCTATGGGATTGCATTGGGCCCCTCTACAATAACCTCTCTTGGTTTTTGTTATCTCGGAGTGGTTTTCCCATAGTGTCCAGTTTTTAGTTGATGGAAAAAGTGTCAAATGGAAGCAGTGAGAAATTGCAAAGTGGTGCAATTTTTGTTTTGCAACTCGTGTGACCAAAAAAACTATTCCAATGTTTCTGAATAGACATTTTTATGCTATACATGGTCCTCTTTTACACCCAAACATGCGGAATCGCTCTAAGCTACGTTCAACTAGATCGATTCCTTAATGGTCCAAAGGGAAAAATGGCTGCAAACTTCAACATGAGGTTACTCAGACACCATGATGCTTATTAAATTTTCATCTAATTCTATGAGATTATGTTGGGCCCCTCTAAAATAACATCTCTCAGCTTTTGTTATCTCAGATTTGTTTTCCTGTAGTGTCCAGTTTTCAGTTGATGGAAGAAGTGTCAAATGGAAGTAGTGGAAAGTTACAAAGTGGTGCAATTTTTATTCTGCAACTCGTGTGACCAAATAGACTATTCCAACATGTCTCAATAGGAATTTTTATGCTAGGCATGGTCCTCTTTCACACCCAAACATGCAGAATCACTCTAAGCTACGTTCAACCAGATCGATCCCTTAAGGGTTCAAAGGGAAAAATTGCTGCAAACTTCAGCATGATGTTACTTGGACACCGTGACGCTTATAAACTTCTCATCTAATCCTATGAGATCATGTTGGGCCCCTCTACAATAAACTATCTCATTTTTTATTATCTCAGAGTGGTTTTCCCATGGTGTCCAGTTTTAAGTTGATGGAAAAAGTGTCAAATGCAAGCAGTGGAAAGTTCCTAGGTAGTGCATTTTTTGTTCTATAACTCATGTGACCAAATGGATTGTTCCAATGCATTCAAATAGGTATGTTTACACTAGGAATTGTCCTCTTTCACACCCAAACATGAAAAATTGCTATGAGCTACGTTCAACCAGATCAATCCCTTAAGGGTCCAAAGGGAAAAATGGCTGGAAACTTCAACATGAGGTTACTCAGACACCATGATTCTTAGAAACTTCTCATCTAATCTTATGGGATTGCATTGTGCCCCTCTAAAATAACCTCACTCAATTTTTGTTATCTCGGAGTGGTTTTCCCGTGGTGTCTAGTTTTAAGTTTATGGAAAAAGTGTCAAATCGAAGCAGTGGAAAGTTGCAAGGTGGTGCAATTTTTGTACTGCAAATCATGTGACCAAATAAACTATTCCAACACATCTGAGTAGGCATGTTTATGCTATGCATGGTCCTCTTTCACACCCAAATGTACTTAGAATCGCTCTGAGCTACATTCAACTAGATCGATCCCTTAAGGGTTTGAGTGTAGTATGTTGAAATAGGCCATTCCTCCTATTGTTCAGGCTGTGTCTCGGTGATATGGGCTTGATTTAACTTGAATTTTGGTAGCTTGATATATAGATTCTTTTGATGCTAGGTTTCAATTTGTATGATTTTGAAAAAAGAAGCCAATTGAGTAGAGTTATCAACATTATTCGTAAATCATAAGAATTTGTTTAGTACACTAGAAATTTTGTTGCCTTCTTGTAGTCTCAAACATTATTTTGTATCATTGTTACATTGGTTTTCGAAGTGGCAGCTTAATATAGCTCCATAATACAAAATCTAGTTCACGCTGATTTTCACGTGAAAAAAATGTGAATCACATCATGTTGATGTGAAAAAAAACCATGAGACCATAGCTTGTGGTGCATGAGCACCTAGGTCATGTAATGCCTTGAAAAGGCTAAGTTTTCAAAAATGTATTTAAGTCCATGTAATGCCAAAATTAAATATAATCAAGGTATGAAAAAGCACAAAGTGTAATATTGTCAAAATGGTAAATATGTAAAAGAGAGAAAAAGAAGGAATGTGAAGAGACAAAAAAAGAAAATCAAGGAAGAGGATGAGTCATAGGTCGTTCAAGGAAGATGAAGAGGTATTTTATTGTTGGAAACTTCTTTAAAAGCATTGTAAAGGCTGAGCAAAGAGATTATTGTATTCTGGAAGAATTAAATTAACAAAGAGTTCCTTCTTTTAGCTTATTTTTTGTGTTTTTTAGTTGTTTCTTAAGTTGTACAGACTGTGCAAGAGTTTAGGGTTCAAATTTATATTTTTTCCAATAGGTTGGGGAATCACCATTTTTTTGCATCCATTTGGGAAGGAATCCAATAAATTTAATGTATTTTTGAGCATTCTTCTTATGGCTCGGTCTGAAATCCTGTGCATTGAGTTTTGAGAGTCTTATAAGGAATTTCCACAGTACTCCACCAATGTAGGTTAGGTAGATTGGTGGAGTAGGTTAGGGATAGGTTATTTGTTATGTTTTGATGTTTTTGAGTGGAGGAAAAAGTAAGAATATCTTGAAGGAGTTGCTGCTACATAGGAAATTCTAAGTTTTCTAGTCAAATGAACAGTTTCTAGCATGACAGTGGAGAAAGAACAAGTGCATGGGTTAGAAGATGTTTCCAAATTCCTTTTCAGATGTATTTTTACATGTTCCAATGGTTGGCTGGAGGTTTTGAGGTTTGCATGTTTCCTATACAAGAAACCCTCATTGATTTTTGAGTTTTTCACCCTATAAACAAGGGTTTGTCAATATACTATCAAAAGGAGTCTTTTAATCCCTAAAAATGGATAAATTGGGAGTTTTTTATTATGTCTGATGACTTTTCTGAGGTTTTAAGTGTTTTGGGAATGTTTCAAGGGGTCTTCTTTGAAAATCAAGCTTATTTTAGTAGCCTTTTTTACAGCGTTCAGACTAAAAACTGCTTATTTCTTCAATATAAGTTATTTTGAGTTTTTGATATGAGGACATAGGCATTAAGAGGTCTCTAAAAGTGTTTTGGATCTTGGTTTTTGAAACTAGTGTGTTTGGTTTACCGATTTAGTGCATGAATGTCTCATTAAGAAGTAGTGCCTTGACTACTCAGAGAATAGAAGTTTGACCTAACAATGATCAGTGAGTTGATTTTGGGATAAAGTTGTCTAAGTGATGGTGTCAGGGATGTATGGAGTCTTGGACAGGGTTTAGAAGTGAGATATGTTGTTTTGATAGTTGGATAGTGAGGAGACTTGGTGTAAAATAATACATGAAATTGTAAGTTTAGTTAGAACAAAGTTAAGAGAGCAAGTTCTTGATTTGTATCAATTGTAATAATGATGTTCACAGTGCTTGATGGTTTGGTAAAAGTTTGAAAGACAATTGTAATGATGGATTGACTATTTGGGACAAGTTGAATGAATTGATTGAATGGAAGAGTGCCTTGTTAAAAATGGTTTTTTTGAAATGCATGTTGATTTAATTGATTGAATCAAAGTTTTCTAAAATGGTTTTTTGATTTGAATGAGTCAATTGGAACACAGATTTGTGGAAGGATGAATGATGAATGATAAGAGAATTTGAGTGGATGAAAAGTAGATTTCTGATGAAATGTTCAAATTTTGTTTGATCTTCTCCAAGATGAGTTTGGGACAAGAGTCCCCTTAGTTGTTGAGTGGTTTGGAAATCTTTGTATTGCATCAGCTTGTTGCTTACTATTATGCTTTGATATATTTTTTCCAAGAATCCATAGCTTGTTCGAAAGCACCTATTTTAGGCTTTTAGCCATAGCAGCAAGGCAATGAACTATTTGATAAAATGCTTTGATAGACATGTATGAAAAATGTGTTATCATAGACAAGGCAGTGAACTCTTTGAAAAAATGCCTCAAAGAAATTTTGTTTCATGGTGATGGAATGGCATGATGAATGCCATGACAAGCAAATTGCTATGGATTTTCATGTCATTCCATCACCATTAAGACCACATTTCTTTGAGGATTTTTTTCAAATAGTTTGTTTCCTTTTCTATGCTATTGATTATTAGTATGTTTTGATAGATTTTTTCCAAGCATCCATAGCTTTTTTGGAAGCACCTATTTTAGGCTTTTAGCCATAGCAACAAGGAAGCGAACTGTTTGATAAAATGCTTTGGTAAACATATATGATAAATGTAGTAGCATAGACAAGGTAGTGAACTCTTTGAAAAAATGTCTCAAAGAAATGTGGTTTCATGGTGATGGAATGGCATGACGAATGCCATGAAAAGCAAATTGCTATGGATTGTTATGGAATTCCATCACCATTGAGACCAAATTTCTTTGAGGCTTTTTTTCAAACAATTTGCTGCCTTTTCTATGCTATTGATTATTAGTATGCTTTGATAGATTTTTTCCAAGCATCCATAGCTTTTTTGGAAGTACCTATTTTAGGATTTTAGCCATGGAAACAAGGAAGTGAACTGTTTGATAAAATGCTTTGGTAAACATGTATGATAAATGTAGTAGCATAGACAAGGCAGCGAACTGTTTGAAAAAATGCCTCAAAGAAATGTGGTCTCATGGTGATGGAATTCCATGACAATCCACAACAATTTTCTTGTCATGGCATTCCACCACCATGAAACCACATTTCTTTGAGGCATTTTTTTCAAATGGTTCATTCCCTTATCTATGCTATTGCTTACTATTATGCTATGATAGATTTTTTCTAAGCATCCATAGCTTGTTCGAAAGCACCTATTTTGGGCTTTTAGCCATAGCAGCAAGGAAATGAATTGTTTGATAAAATTCTTTGATAGAAATGTATGAAAAATGTGTTAGCATAGACAAGGTAGTGAACTCTTTGAAAATATGCCTCAAAGAAATGAGGTCTCATGGTGATGGAATGCCATGACAATCAAAAGCATTTAATTGTCATGGCATTCCATCAGGTCACTAGACCTCATTTCTTTGAGGCATTTTTTCAAAGAGTTCACTTCGTTTTCTATGATATTGCTTACTATTATGATTTTGATAGATTTTGTCCAAGCATCCATAGCAACGAGGAAACACTTGAACTATTTGATGCTTTGGTAGACATGTATGAAAAATGTGGTAGTATAGACAAGGCAGTGAACTGTTTGAAAAAATGCCTCAAAGAAATGTGGTCTCATAGAATTCCATGACAACCAAATGTAATTGGAAGCTACTCCTAGTTATTAGTTATGCAGTGTGAAGTAATTGCATAACTGCCTAGGTTGACTTTGTAAAAACTATATTGTAATTGAAATTTTGTCATCTATCAACATCTAGTTATTAGTTATGAAATTTGAATCAATGCTTTGAGTTTGAAAGATGTGCAATGCAATGTAATCAACGTTATGAATATAAACTACAAAAATCTATTTTTTACTAAGTTACCGCTTCAGTTTTGGGTTCAGGTTCGGGTTCGACAACTCGGTTCACATGTTTGGGAAATTTTTTTGGGGGGTTGGGTTCGTTTTGGGTTCGGTAATGTAAAAACATATAAAAATCAGAAATATATACATATTTGCAGTAGTAATCAAGTTCAAAATACACCACCACTTTCATAGTCAAATATTAAAATATTAGTGATACTCGAATATCATGATACAAAATTATAAATTAAATTTCAAACATAAAAAATTCCAAGTGTTTACAATCAACCATTGTTGATCATTAATCAATATGAAAAGTGTGAAAAAAAATTTGTGTGGAAGGAAAACAAGAAAATAGTGTTACATAATTATTTACATTGTGAAATATCCAAAACCCTTTTCTTGCAGATCGTAGAAGAATCTCAGTGATTTTTTGGGTGTCTTTGCCTTGGAACAAAACTATCCTAAGCCATGAATGATTGACAAGGAACTGTGAGAAAGAAATAAGATAAATCATGCAACTTGTTGCAATTTCTTTCCTTGGGAAAAAGGGTAAAGTTTTCTTTTTAGGGAGAATCTCCTTTAGAGTTTGAATTCATTGATAATTTTCAAGATAGACTTAGCCAAATATGTCATCTAGGTTTGAAGCTTTTAGGTAAAATGTTTGCTTCTTAAAATTTTGTTCAAAATTCAAGATGCAGGCTCTCCTCCCTTAGGGAAGAGAAGGCCTATCAAACCTAACACTCTTATGCAACACTTCTTAAGTTATTGTTGATGCAGTATTAGATATGAAGTTTCAAAATAGGCATGGTTATATAAATTATCATCTTAGGACTATCATTGCATCAAATTAAGAATTTTCAATCCTTTATGGTCTAGACAAGAGAAGTATGGAGTAGTGTTCCAATGCTAAATTCTTATTGTGAATCTCTTTGCTATGAGTGGTTCAAAAATGAGGAATCTATCTTCTGCACCAAATGAGAAATATTCACAATATGTGCTAGGAAGGAATAAGTCCATAAGATCGAGTATGCAAGAACTAGGAATTGCAAAATTGGCTTACGTTTGACTTCCACACACATAAGTTTTCACACTTTTCGATGTTCACATGTAAGTCAAAAATTATATGTGCGTAAGTTGTAAAGTATACACTTGAATACACGTAACTCACATCTATTGAACCATGAATTTATAATACAAATACGGACACCATCGATAAAAAGATTTGTATTAAAAGCAAATAGCCATGTATGCATACATTAATATATGTCGATATAAGTATAAAATATAATTACAAAATAGCCATATAGGCTTACGAGAATTCCATACAGGCATACAATGTCAAATATATCCAATAAAAAATATGTACAAAATTTCCATGTAGGCATACAACAAAAGGCTCTACATTCAAAATTCATTTCTCTCCATGCTCTTTCAAATACAATTTTCTTTCCCTTTGCTTGGCGATCTGATGGCGATAAGTCTATCACCCTTTTTTGTTGTGCTCGAGGAGTGCTCCTACTACTCCTCCTAGTGTTTAGATCTTGGTGAAGTTTTAACTGTTCCAATAAGAAGTAAAGACATTAAAATATATAAATTAAATTATAAAAATTGATATATTTAACAAAATAATCACTTACGGCCATCTCACGATCACTCTCCTCAATGGAAATATTTGCACACCGATGATGAGGCATGCTCAAGCCTTGTATAAACCATCCAAATATGAATTAAACTATGAATCAATAATGGTTTGATTTTTCACTAGAACTAGTTCATCTGTAACAATGAATGTAAATTGAAATTTAGTAATTTGCCTCATACCTCCCTTATCAGAGCCATCAAGGATTTTATAGTAGAGGAAACACCAATATACATTTCCCTCATAACGTTTGGTGGTGTTTCTGTCACCAACATCTGAAAATAAAACAACAAATTATTCAATCACAAAAAAGTTACAATAGCGATCCACATGATGACTTATAATGTATGAGATCTAATGAACAAAATTTTGAGTACAAGTATTAAACTATATATTTATGATTATTAGTTATTGAATTTGAAGTAATGCTTTGAGTTTGAATGATGTGTAATGCAACATAACCAACAATATGAATATAAACTACACAAATCTATTAAACTTAGAATTCATTAGTTAAGTTATTTTTATTCTATATTATCTTCATGAACATTTGATCAAATCTACTAGCACTAGGAGGTGTTTCCTTGAAACCTCCAACATTACCCTGCTCAACATCCAAAATCACATTTTAAAATACCATTCATAAAACAATGCTATTAACATGTAATAAATTTATAATTATTTACTAGTTACATACCCCATTGATAGGTGTACTACAAAAATAAGTAGGTGGATGACTGGTGTATCCAGTCTCTACACTGTGAACCTACAATTTTATTAAAATAATAAAACTAAATTAGTTAATCTTGCATTTCACAATCAAAATTTAATAAATTAAATTCAATGAACATGCTGAATTTTACCTGAGTGTCAATGCCATATGCATCATGCAAAATGTTAGTTCTCCTCACCATCCCCGTAGATGCATATGGATCAGGCTGCGTAGTATCATATGGATCCTGTGTAGTACCCTCTTGAGTGTTGGTAGGGTCATACAAACAAGTCACCCCACAAGATTGAAACACATGGGTTTGAAGGCCACCACTTGAAGACTCTCCTGGATGGCATTTTACAATAGGGCTTGTGTGATGGATGACACTCTAGGTCAATGTTGTGATTTCCTGCAATGTCTTTATGTCGACACTCTCCTTCGCAATGGAAGGCATCAAAATCTGCTCACGAGGTGACCTAGCGATAGGTCGTCTCCCTTTTCGCGTAGGATCTGACTATGCACTGGACCTATCCTGAGCTGAGCCCACACCTCTCCCCTGGAACTACCTCATATCAAAATAATTTGGGATTTGGTTCAATACAAACTCACTGTATAGTTTCCTAAGAAAATATTGGGGGACTTCACAATTATTGCATGATGCGTAATCAAAGACCATATACCATCTTTTATAAAAACTGTTCTTAATCTCTTGGTGGTGGCACCAATGAATAGGAAACTTCTTTGCATTGAGGGTAAGATTTTGATTTGTTTTAGGGTCAGTGAATAGAGAGCAAAAATCACCTTTAGTAATTTTTAAATCTTTTACTTGTTTATATGATAGTTTGCCTGCATAATATGCCCTGGCTGTCTGCCTCCTATCTTTCCATCCAGATATTTTTTGGGTGATTGTATCTACATTTTTTAACATTTCTTTCAATGAATTTGATAGAAGTATTCTTTATGTGGTTTAAGCATTTGGATCACTCAATCTACTGATAAGATTTGCAAGTTGTTTTCTATTATTCTCAATTTCACTCCTCAAATTTTCTTGAGTGCCAGGAGGGTGTTGAGAGAATGGTGGGGGAGGTTGATTTTGTTGAGGATTTTCCTCCTCTTCTTGTTGAGGATTTGCAAGATTTCCTACAATTTTTTTAAAAAACAATCAAATATAACCTAATACAAACAAAATCAATTTCAAACTAACAAACTCAAAACAAATAGCAAACAATACTTACCTCCCACATCTCTTCATCATTGTAGTGCCATATTTGCAAAGAAAATCCAATTGTTGTTGATGAAATATGTAGAAATCCTTCCTCCTAGAACACGAGTGCAAAAGTGAGGGTTTTTGGCCATGGGAAGAGCTGAGAAACAGTAAAAAGCAAATGATAAAGATTTCACTTTTTTTTTTCTTTTAAAATCACATAATGCGAGTGCATTATAATGCACTCGCATTATCTCTTTTCAAAAAAAATTCCCATTTGGCCACAAAATTGTGACCAACTTCATGCACCCACCCTTTACAATATTAGAAACTTTTTTTATGTGTTTTCGTTTGTTGTTATTACATTTTTGTTATAGTTTGTAGGGTTTCTATTTCATTGGTTTCATTACATTTAGCTTGACTTGGTTCATTTTGTCAATTACATAATTTCACAATTATATTTACACCTTTTATACTAGCTTATTACATTTCATCATGGATATGTGCTTTGGTAAGCTTTGTATTTCCTTGAAATCATTAGTGGATGTGTCTAGTTGTGCCTTTGTAAATGGCCTTAATAAGATTGAACTCACTCATCCTCAATCAAATCCTAATGCATGCCATCCTTGTGATGTTGACATCATTGGAGAAGATGATGACATCATGAAAAACTTCATAAATTATTTCCTTAACAACCTTGAGACTAATGCATCCTTTTATTCATCCATGAAACAACTACCACCTCCTACCATCTCACCACTTGAGATGTTTTTCCTCTTACATCTTGAAACCAAAACACACATTGAGCCTAGGTTCCCTTCAATAGGTGAACCTAGTTCCTCTTTTCAATCAAATATTCAACTATCCTATGTTAACAAATTGAACAACACTCCCATCAATCTAGAACAGACATATGAAAATGGATTCATGATCTAACAAAAACAAGGATGTGATACAACAAGTGAACATGAAATTCATCAAATCTTTAGAGAAAATACTCACTAAGGATACCAAAGGGTTAGGATATCAAGATCCCCCTTCCAACATAAGTTTCCTCCTTGCTAAATAACAACTAATGCCACTAACGATGATAAGGATGACACGATCATCTTTGGTCCTCCTCCTTAACATCTAACTCAAGAAATTGGTGAATCTAGTAAGTAATGAAGGCCTTACTAACCGAAGAAACTACAATTCCCTTATTCACCATCTGTAATTGAAAGAACTTTACTTCTAAGCCAAGGAATTTTTACATTACCACCGATGCGAGAAAATTGATTTATAAATACTAAGAACACAAACACATCATATTGTAGTATCGATCATAGAATTTTTGGACATAGTACTAATGAGTGGCATGCTTTAAAACAAATATTTAAAAAATTTGATATCATAGAAATAGTCCCTTCAATCATGTCTTTCCTCTCCTTTCCATATGTAATAGTTGTAGGATAACCACATTCTCACTATTACATGATTTGCATTCATTGAAAATCATTTCAAAATGCAAGGAGCTCTTTCTCATCACCTACCTTGGCTCATTCTTGTCTTGCACATAGTGGGGGCAATAATTAGATTGCCTTGTCCTAGTGTATTTTTCATTTTCCCTTTGGCTAGTTATCCACATTTGGTATATGATGAATAAGATTGGGATGCATATGACCTACTATAGGTTGACTTTCATGTGCCTTACTAGTCTTAGCTTTATTTTATTTTTCATTTTTCTTTCAGGTGATTGCATGTGCATAATGTCACCCCTCGTATTGTTCTCTTTGATGTATATCTCTATTTGTCACATTCCTCTATTGTACCTACATTCTTCTCTATGTCATAAAATTTTTATCTTTTCTATGTCTTGTGTTTTCCTTTTGGGGATGACACAAGGCATTGAGACATTTAGGTCTCTTCCATGTTGACCCAAAAGGTTTTCCTTTATATTTTATTTTCTTTTTCTTTTCCTTATGGGGATGACACAAGGCCTCAATACATTTACGTCTTCTCCATGTTAACCCGAAATTTTTTTCTCTATTTTCACTCTCTTTGTGTCATTCTTCCTATTCCATGAGTATTTCAAGAATGATGACAGTTCTAAGCTCTCTAAAAATATTATAGAAAATACATATTCACCTCGAATCTATGGAACCTTTATGTATTATTTTGGGATTTCATTTTGGAGGCAACCCCTTTTCATGACATAGCTTCATTTAGAAACATATGACTTGGCATAGGGCTTTCCAAATAAGCTTTCATGTCCTCTTTATTGTTAACATTTATCATTTGATAGCTTAAAGTAATTACTCAGAGCATGGTGTTTAGCAATTTCTTTAAAGTGGGGGCATACATTGACATTATTCTTTTCCAACTCATGTTTCATTGTACAGTCTTCTTAATTCATGTGATGCATCTTTTTCTTTGTGGTGACATTAGGTGTGTTTTCCTTCAAGAGCATGATCTCTCTTAGCATATTATATTCCTCTTAGTTGCTTGATGCGACACACTGCATCCCCTAAGTTGTCAATCTTTTATTCTTTGATTGGTCCTCTCTTGGAGATATTAGGCACAATGTTCTCCAAGTTAAGACCTTACATGAACCAAACAAAACTCCTTTGAACATACTTTACAATATTTTTCATTTACAACATTTGTTATATGGGCACCTTGCATAACACACTTTGCTTTCCTGTGGTGCCATCTTGTTTGCTCATGAGTATCAAGAATTTGAAGCTTTTCTTGCCTCATGGAGCTAGAAGTTCATTATTGTGTTGCACCTTATAAAAGTTATCAATAGGTACAGCTTTGGTATGGTTATATGTATGGGAGCCAAAATTAAGTGTGACTTTCCCATAGTCACTTGCTTATCTATGTTAGCGCATATCAGTTACGTGTGCATGCGTCTCACTAGGGGCTCACCTAGTGGATGGCTTGATGTTCCACTAGACCTTATGAGTGTCTGTTTGGTTTGCATAGTGGACATCATGTTCCACTTATAAAAATTCCTGGAAAAACAACTTAGATATAATCCACAACATGCAGGAAAAACAATCGAGGCTTGATCCACCTCTATTGCTTTTTTTTTCTTTCTTCTTTATGTCTTTGGTAGTGTATGGTTGTGCCTTATTTTTTCTCCTTACATTATTTTCACATGTGTTATTTTGTGCCTATGTTGGTTTTCCATATGATCTTGATCCTAGGGGCTTGATCATCCCTCTTGATTGTTGTCATCCTATCTTACTAGCATTCATACACTTGGACCTCTCTTGATGCGTGTTTTTCTACTTTAGTGTGAGTTTGAAGAAAGTTCATCCTCTCACTAAAGTGGGGGTAAATAAAGTGTAGAAAAATGTATCCCTTTACATTTTCACACTTGTTTAGGCCCTCCCTGCTAAAATTGGGCTTCTTTATGCCTTAATATTTAATCTTATTTTGCATTCACAAGCCTTATTAATTGCATCTTTCTAAGGATAATCCTAAAACATATGTAATAACCAATAATAATTTAATGATTTTGATTTGTATGACCTAGATTTAGTGATCTGAGACTCATATGCGATCTTGGGTGTATGGGTCTTACCTAAGTTTCAGGGCCTAAACCTAAATTTAGCTTAAAACACAACATTTTTTGAAATTTATGTCCCAAGCCTAGCCTACTAGGAATCATATGCCCTAACTAGCGTATGAGTACCACTTAGCTTGGACCTAATTTTGAATTCAATTCTTGGTGGGATTTTATTCTCCTAAATTTTATGTCAACTTGTAGTGTTGTAATTTTGGGAAATTTGGCATAAAAAAGTATAAATACACTTTATTTCACATATTTTCTCCTAGTAATTTAAGTGATATTATGAACATTCAAGTGAGAGAATTTAAGAACATTCGAGAGTTGATTATCAAGCATTTTGGAGGTACTTTCAAGATTCAAGCATCATGTCCAAGTCATCATGCATCATGTTTGTTTTTGAGCTAACATTTGTGATGTAGGTATCTCATGATTCAAGCAAGCATTCAAGTCAAGATCCATAAGATACACACAAGAGTCGAGATCCACATTCATGCTAGCCATTACATACAATATTGCAGCCTTTATCTCAAGGGTTTGGTGAGTTGCAACATCATATATTGTTCATTCATCATTCCTTCTTTCTATTTTATTCCATTTCAAGGTTTGATTACCAAAACATGGTTAGACCAAGGAAAACCCCTATCCACTAACAAAACAAAAATTTTCCCTCTCTTTGATATGTTTTTTGTAGGTTTAGGTTGGAGATCCATTAAAGAGCAGATTGGATAAAAAAATTTAAGTTGCAAGTTGTCAAAGTTGTCATCCACATTGCAAGATCATAAAAAGTCGCCCGCAAGTTGCAATTCAGTGTTTTAGAATCAGATATCTGATAGGAGAGAAGCTATCAAAGAACATTAGAGGATATCAGAGTTTTGGATCCACCTTGATACTAATACTAAATCACCACTTGTGCTATATGAGTCCTAGTATACCTATTTTCATGCATTTTTTGTAGATCCTGGTTTAGTAGTTCTAGGTTCTAGTTTCATCCCAAAACCCTCAAATGGGACTAAATCACCCCTACTAGCATATGAGTCCTAGTGTTATTTAAAAATTAGTTTTTCCAGCATTTCAGACCTCAAATCAAGCCTCTTCAATTTCTAGGTGCACCTTTGTCCTTTCTCAGTTCATTATTCTAATTTTCAATTTCTTATCTTGAGTTGCATAATTAGGCTTACATATCATTGAATTTATTTCTTTCCAAGCCATTTCTTGGTGGTGAACCCATTTTTATTCTTTACTCACACCCTAGGAAACGTTATCGTGGATCTCTTTCTCTCATTTCCATCCCTAGATTGAGATTTCTAAGGTTTCCTTTAATGAAATTTTAAGGAAATTGGTGGTTCTAAATCCTAAAACATAGAGCACTATCCAGACCTCATTTCTACAACTTTCGAGGCTCCGTATAGGAACATACAAACTCCTTTTTAGGTGCCATTTTTTTTAAAGTGCATGAATTTTTGTCTACTTCTTGAATCTGTAATTTTTGTGAAGCGATCTTGAGTGGATTTTGTACTTTCAGCATATGGTATTTTTTGGCCTATCTGTCACTTGTATTGCATAGATATGAATTTAGGTCTTTGATTCATTGTTCTAGTCTATTCTCAACCTATTTGTGGAAAGTTATAAATCAGAAATCATAAGTCCACTTAGCAAAGTTGCAAGTGGCCTATTGTACATGCACTAAATTATAAAGTGCCAAAATCATTTTTATTTTTATTTATTTTGGGGGGGGGGATACTTTGATTGAATGAATTTGGGGGGGTATCTCTTGTGTGATTGTGCCTATTTTCTCTCTTGTGCTCTTGCATTCCATCATGGGTTCATCTAAAGTTCCACTCTTAACTGCACATAATTATGCTACATGGAAAGTACATGCATGGAGTAAACTAATGGAAAAAGATTTAATTTACTACATTGATAGAACCATAACTAAACCTATGGATCCTAAGGTAGATCCAACTACATATATGTATTGACTCACTAAAACTTCTATGGCATTGGGTACACTTAGAAAGTTGATTTTAGATAATCTCATTTTCCATGTTGATAAATGTACTACAACCAAGGAAGCTTGGGATAAGCTTGCTACTTTGTATGGAAAGGTTGATAAGGTTAAGGGATACAATCTTGAAAATGATCTCCTAAGCCTTGATCCCAAGAATTTTGACACCATTCTAGATTATGTTACTAAAGAAAATGAACTAACAGCACAACTAAAGGATTGTGGTATTGAGAAAAAGGATGATCAATTGGTCTTCAACTTGTTGGACAAGCTTCCATCTAATTATGCAGCCTTTTTCACCTGACACTTGCCAGTGTTATTTCACATGGTTGGACAGTACATTAAATGGATGTTAAGAGTGTTCTTTCTACATGGGGATCTTGATGAGGAGATCTATATAGAGTAGCCACAGGGTTTCATTTAGGATACTTCATTGGTTTGTTGGTTGAGGAAGTCCCTCTATGGCCTTAAGCAGGCCCCTCGGGCTTGGTATGACAAGATGGATTCCTTCCTCCTCTCCATAGGATTCACCAGGTGTCATTCAGATCAAAATGTCTACATCTTAAGGCAAGATTATGCACATTTGATACTTGTGATCTATGTTGATGACTTGATCATTATAGGGAGCACCTCATCCATCATTGGTAGTGTCAAAACTACTTTGCAAGATAGATTTTCCATGACTAACTTGGGTCTTCTTCACTACTTTCTTGGCATTGAGATTCAATAGTCTTCATCTGGGATTACATTGTCACAACCCAAGTATGCTCTTGATCTTCTTCCATGGTTCTGCATGACTTATTGTAAGCCTGCATTGACTCCCTTTCTTTCAAGAGTCAAGCTTGAGGCTAAGTGCTCCACTCCACTTGTTGATGCTACTTTGTATCATCAGTTTGTTGGAAGTCATCTATTTGACTCATACACACCCTCACATCTCTTGTGTGGTTGGCATGGTCTTCTGCTTTATGCAAGAACCCCATGAGCTTCATTGGAAAGCCACCAAAATGAATCTTGCACTACATCTAGCGTACTCATCAACATGGGATTCATTATGCAGTGGGTGCATAGCTTGACTTAGTAGGATATACCAACTCAGATTATGCTAGTGATTCTGATGATCACAAGTTCACCTCCAGCTACAACTTCCATCTTGGGTTACGACTTATTTCATGGTAAAGCAAGAAGCAACTTGCCATTTCTCTTTCATCGATAGAGGTTGAGTATAGGGGGGCTATTACTACCACCACTAAGGCCATTTGGATTCAACACATTCTTTCTGAGTTTGGTTTTTCCATTCCATGTCTAACAGTCATTCGGTGTGACAATTAGAGTTCTATTGCAATCTCCAGGAATCCAGTCTAGCATTAGAGGACCAAGCACATTGAGATTTATATGCACTTTATCAAGGAGATGATTTAGGATCAAGTCATTAACAAGTGCTATTGTTCGATAGTAGAGTAGGTTGCTGAAATATTCACCAAACCATTTACTAAGAGTAACTATCATCAATTGTGAGCTCTCTTGGGGGTGAGGGATGTGTCAGGGAGAGTCACTTGAATTCACCATTCTCTTTCATGGGGGGGACTTTTTACTCATCTTGGGGTTTTGTCCTTCTACATTTATACATTTATTTGTTTTCTTCTATATTTTGAGGGAGAGTTTTTCCCATGAGGTTTTCTCCCTTTCCTCGCTTGTGAGAGATTGCATTGCATTTGTACATGGGTACCTAACATGGCCCAGTTGTTGGGATCCATCTTGTATGGTTAGCTTGATTCTTCATTCCCCCTGAGTTGCACTTAAGGGGGGGTGTTTGTATAAATAAGTATTTTACTTATTACACTTTACTTAAGCTTACTTAGAGAATGCATACCATTGAAGTTTGCACTTGTGAAACCTAGTTATTTAAATCTTGCATCTAGGTTTGTGCATACATTGAGAGATGTGATTATGAAACTTAGGGAAATGTGTGTAGGATAAATCCCACTCTTTGTGGTTTGATCTAGTTATCACCTTTTTATCTCCACTTTTCATGGCATAATAATTCTACTTAAGGTGGGTGATCCACCTTTCATGGAATTATCTACAATTTCTTTCTGCCTACCCTTGCACATGATTGTAATGCTTGTCTCATTCATGGCCCTTCATTGTGTCCTAACTTTCCATTATAAGCAAGCCTTTTATATAATTGTAATTGAACATCTTCATGCATATTGAGAATAGAATCTTCATATTCTCTCATCTGGGTATGTGCAGGATCATGATGGGCCAAAAACTAGCAATATGATGGGTATGTGTAGGGTATGTGGCTGACGAATTTTTTTTACCCAAAATTGATGAAACGAAAATGGTTTTTAAAGGAGAGTTTGATCTTTCCACTAATATAAATTATGCTTTACTTTGAATTTAATAAATAATTATTATTCATTTTTTATTTGAATTATGAATAAAGTCTTGATTGATAGGCTGATTAAAAACATCTATAGCTTTCAAACATTATCACATTCTATTCTTTGCATACTATAGGATTCAAAAAAAAAAAATCATGAAGTTTTGACCAAGTTAAGGTGGTCGGACATACGGTTTTATATTTTTAAAGTTGTAATAAAAATTCATAATTAATTATTTACTCAGAAAAAAAAATTACAAAAATATGCATCACATCTGACATGAGTCCTCTACTTATATCTAAAATATTATAAAAATATTACCATTTTATTGTGGTTAGGGTAGTCGACATACACCTACTTCTTATGTTTTCCCTGAGATTTAAGAACTATTGCATTGAAATTTCAAATTTTCACCAGATAGATTTTTTTTTAATAAATAAACCTAGTAGTTTAGAAACTACATTCAATTTTCTACAAATTCTATTCTTACATATTTTTGAAATAATATAGATAACTTATTCAAAATTTTATGTCAAGTTTCCTAACTCTGATTTTTCTAAATTTTTCACCACTTAAGGTCCCATTTTTTCCATGATGATCCTACACATACCCATCTTCTCTCTCTTTTGTGCTATCTTTGGTATCTTGATCCTATTGTTGCTTTTTATAAGTTCTTACAATTGCTATTACATTTCTATTTCAATTTGTAGAATTTATATTTCATTCATTTAATTGTATTTAACTTTATTTGGTTCATTTTGTCAATTGCATAATTTCAAATTTGTATTGGCACCTTTCTTATTATATTTCATCATGGATATGTGCTTTGGTAAGCTTTGTATTTCCTTGAAATCATTAGTGGATGTGTCAAGTTGTGCCTTTGGAAATGACCCTAATAAAATTGAAATCACTCATGTTCAATCAACTCCTATTGTGTGTCCTCCTCATGAATTGACATCATTGGAGAAAATGATGACAACATGAACAACTTCATATACAATTTCCTTAAAAACCTTGAGACTAATGCATCCTTTTATTCATCCATGAAACAAGCAACACTACCTACCATTCCACCACTTGAGATGTTTGGCCTTTTACATCCTGAAATTGAAACACACACTGAGAATAGGTTCCCTACAATAGGTGAACCTAGTTCCTCTAGTCAAGAAAATAGTCAACTATCCTATATTAACAAAGTGAACAACACTCCCATTAATATAGAAGAGACATATGAAAAAGGATTCAAGATCTTAAGAAAACAAGGATGTGATACAACAAGTGAACATGAAATTCATCGACTCTTAGAGAAAATACCCACTGAAGATACCAAAAGGTTAGGATATCAAGATACCTTTTCCAACATAAGTGTCCTCCTTCCTAAAGAACAACTAATTCCACGTAATGATGATAAGGATGATATCATCATCTTAGGTCCTCCTCAACATCTAACTCAAGAAATTGGTGAATCTAGAAAGTAATGAAGGCCGAGGTACAAACTAAATAAACTACAATTCCCTTTTTCACCATCTGCAACTGAAATAAATTTACTTTTAAGCCAAGGACTTGTTACATTACCACCCATGTGAAAAAAATTATTTCCAAATCCTAAGAACATAAGCACATCTCATTGTAGATATCATAGAATTTTTTGACATAGGACTATTGAGGGTCGTGCTTTAAAATAAATATTTTAAAAGTTTGATATCATAGAAATAGTCCCTTAAAGCATGTCCTTCCACTCATTGCCATGTAATAGTTGTAGGATAACCACATTCTCACTATTACATGTTTTACATTTATTACAAATCATTTCAAAATACAAGATGTTTCTCATCACCTACCTCATCTCATTCTTGTCTTGCACATAGTGGGGACAATAATTATATAGCCTTGTCCTAGTAGTAGATTTGGCGTTGTCCCTTTGGCTAGTTTTCTTCCTTCTATATACATATGATGAATAAGATTGGGATGCAAACAACCTACTATAGGTTGACTTGCATGTGCCTTACTAGTCTTAGTTTTATTTTCTTTTCCATGTTTCTTTCATGTGATTGCATGTGCATAATGTGATCCCTCGTATTGCTCTCCTTGATGTATCTCTCTTTATGAAATTCCTCTATTTGTACCTACATTCTTCTCTGTCATAAAAATTTTATCTTTTCTTTGTCTTGTGTTTTCCTTCTTGGGATGACGCAAGGTGTTGAGACATTTATGTCTCTTCCATGTTGACCCAAAATCTTTTCCTTTATATTTTCTTTGTCTTGTGCTTTTCCTGATGGGGATCACACCAGTTGTAAAGACATTCAGGTCTCTTCCATGTTGACCTGAAAGGTTTTTCTCTATTTTCACTCTCTTTGTGTCATTCTTCCTGTTCCATGAGTATTTGGGGAATGATGATAGTTCTGAGCTCTCTAAAAACATTGTAGCAAATACATACTAACCTCAAATCCATGGATCCCTTATGTATTATTTTGGGATTTCATTTTGGGGGCAACCCCTTTTTATGACGTAGCTTTATTTGGAAACATATGACTTGGCATAGGGATTTCCAAATAAGCTCTCATGTCCTCTTTATTGTTAGAATTTATCATTTGCTACTTTAAAGTAATCACTCACAACATGGTTTTTAGGAATTTCTCTAAAGTGGGGACATACATTAACATTATTATTTTTCAACTCATGTTTCATTATGCAGTCTTCTTAATTCATGTGATGCATCTTTCACTTTGTGGTGACATTAGGTGTGATGTCCTTCAAGAGCGTAATCTCTCTTAGCATATTATATTCCTCTTAGTGGCTTGATGTGACACATTGCATCCCCTAAGTTGTGAATCTTCTATTCTTTGATTGGTCCTCTCTTGGAGACATTAGGAATGATGTCCCCTAAGATAATACCTTACATGAACTAATAAAAACTCCTTTTAATGTATGTTACAATATTTTTCATTTAGAACATGTGTTATATGGCCACCTTGCATAACACACTTTGCTTTCCTGTGGTGCTATCATGTTTGTTCATGAGTCTCAAGAATCTAAAAATTTTCTTGCCTCATGGAGCTTGAAGTTCATTATTGTGGGGAACCTCATAAAAGTTATCAATAGGTATAGCTTTTGTATGGTTATACATATGGGAGCCAAACTTAGGCATGACAAGTTTCCCATAGTCACTTTCTTGTCTATGTGAGTGCATATTGGCCATGTGTGCATGTGTCTCTCTAGGGGCTCACCTTGTTGGAAAAATAAGGAGAAACAACTAAGAGACGGGGGGGGGTGAATTAGTTGTGACAAAATAATAATATTTTTAAACTTAACTTAATCTCAGATTTGATGAATAAGCAATTAACCACAAACAATCAACACATTAGAGAGATAGAGAACACCAAGATTTTTTACTTGGAAACCTTGTTAGGGAAAAACCATGGTGCATGTTAGTCCACAAGATTATACCCTGTTAAAAGTATAATGAAATCAATAAAAGGGAATGCACATACATTTAGGCACACTTCCTAGAGATCACTTCTCAATTAAAGAAGGGGATCACTACCCAAGAACACATAATAGGATTAAAATCCAGAGGGTATGAACTGAAAAAATTAGCTTCTGCACAAGCTTTATTACAATTCCAATTAAGCACAAAAAATCCTCTTTTCACTCAAACTACTTCACGCTTCACTCAATCTTCTTCACACTCTGCTCTATAATCGAATTATATTCACTCATACACACATAGGAGCACACCCAACACGTGAAGCACACTTTGCACCAATGAAGCAATTATTGTTATATATCTGCTACATGAGATTTCATCAACAACTTAGTCAGCTAGGAAAATAAAACATATTTGCAATGTCGGCTCAAATTTACAAATAAAATTTTAAGTTGAATCCACTAAGGTTGGCCACAACATAGTGGACACCCAAATTAACATCTCCAACACTTGAAAAGACTTCAATTAATTTCAACTCAAAGATCCACAACATGCTACCATCATCATGTTGGCCAGGAACATGAAAAACTTAACATCCGCAAGAAAATATCTTTGACCACAATCACACCAATTAATATGGACATACAACAAATATAGAGCACAATCTAGAGACATCCAAAAACATAAAGAAACAATAGAGAAACATTTGCATCAACTAGAATTACTAGAAACACATAAACTTCACTCAGGAACACTAACAGAGACCACAAAAGTATTGTCAGACCACAACATGATCAAATCTATACGCGAACCTTTGAAACTTTTGACAGATGATCTAGATATTGTCAAGAATAAACCCTTTAGTCCACAATAGCTGAACTTCAATGTACAAAACAAGATGCCTTAATGACCTGCATAGTTCCACTAGGAAATTGGAACACTTTCTTTTACAATTTTCTCAATATCCTTGACATATACAACCTGTGACACACCAAATGAGAATAGTGTTGACATCAATTACAACCACATATTAGGAACACATCCACAACATCCAACAATCTCCCCCTTTGGCATTGATGGAAACATTTGATGTGAAAAATACCATCAACCTAACATACTTTCATTCCCTTTGGTTCTGACTCTTCTCCTCAATTTCTCTTCGACCCTTAAAAGGATTTTTCACATTTCACTTCTCCCCCTTTGACATCAATGGAAAGGGTAACTAGGAACTTTCCATATACATGCTCTTAACTACATATCTACACATCTGACTACTCCCCCTGAGTAGCATCCACAAAAACATCAATCCAAATTAGAATATAGCAATGTAGCTCATAGATTGATGCAAGTGAATGCATCTTTTTAGTTTTTATTAGGAGGGGTAATTACCCATAGCATTCCTCTGAGATAATCAAAATTATCCTTCGGCAATGACTTAGTAAAGATGTTTGCAATCTATTCTTTAGTAGGCACATACTCCAATCTAACTTCTTTCTCGTTCACTTTCTCCCTCAAGAAGTGAAACTTGATTGATATATGTTTAGTCTTAGAGTGTAGTACCATATTCTTTGAAATATTTATTGCACTTGAATTGTCATAGTATATGGCAATAGGCTCTTCATATATCACCCTGATATCTTTCATCATCTGTTTCATCCATATCACTTGAGTACAATTATTTGTAGTAGCAATATATTCAACTTCAACAATAGATAGAGAAATGGAATTATGCTTCTTGCTCAGCCAGGATACCATCTTCTTCCCTAGGAAGAAAGCACCACCACTAGTATTTTTCCTATCATCTACATCTATAGCCCAATTCGCATGAATATATGCACTCAAAGTGAGATCATCATCCTTTGGATACCAAGGTCCAAAGTCAACTATTCCTTTCAGATATCAAAAGATTCTATTAACAATAGTCACATGTGATTCTTTTGGATCAACCTAAAATCTAGCAACCATACATACATCATTCATAATGTCTGGTCTAGTCAAGGTTAAATAAAGCAATTCACCGATCATTGACTTGTATCTAGTTTGATTCACCTTAGGAGAATCATCATTTTGTGTTAGCTTGCATCAGATCACCATGGGAGTACCAACATGCTTTGATTCTTCCATCCCAAATTTCTTTAGTAGCTCTCTCACATATTTGGACTGAGATATGAAAATTCCCTTGTCCAACTAGGTAACTTGCAATCCTAGAAAGAACTTCATCTATCCAATCATACTCATCTCAAATTCATCCTTCATCTCATCAGTAAACTTCATACATATATTTTCATCTCCTCCAAAAATGATTTCATCAAAAAAGACTTCTGTAATTAACTCTTTATCATGATCTAATTTGAAATATTAGTTACTATCAACAATACCTTTAGTGAATCCAAGCTTCAGTAAGTATTTTTCCAATTTAGCATACCAGGCTCTAGGGGATTTCTTAAGTTCATTTAGAGCTTTCTTCACGTAGAAAACCACATCTTCCTTGTCAGTTAGCTGAAATCCATTTGGTCGTTCAATGTATACTTCTTCTTCTAGTTCTCCATTTAGAAATGCCAACTTCAGGTCCATCTAATAGACTTTATAGTTCTTGTAAACAACATAAGCAAGAAATAATCTAACAACTTCGATTATGGCAACAGGGGAAAAAATTTCTTCAAAATCAACACCTTCCATCTAAGAATACCCTTTACACACTAGTCTTGCTTTATTTTGGACCACTTCACCTTGTTCATTCAGCTTGTTCTGAAACACCCATTTAGTACCAATCACAGTTTTGTCTTTAGGTCTAGGAACTAGTATCCACGTGTCATTCTTTTCAATTTGTGTCAGCTCTTCCATCATAGCTTCAATCCAGTGTTCATCTTGGTAGGCTTTAGTGACATTTTTAGGTTCAATCTTGGAAATTAGGTAGTACTCTTATGCAATCTTCCTTCTAGTTTACACTCCTTTATTCTTATCTCCTATAATTTTACTTTCAAAATGATTTAGCTTTACATACCTCAAAGTTTTGGAACTTTCACGATCTTTTGGTTCTTTTGTTCTTACTTCTACACTTACACTTGTATGTGCTTCCTGACTTACTTGATTTACCAAAATAAATTAAGGTTGCATTATCATAACATATGGAATAATCTAAAGTAGATTTGGTGTCTGAACATTTTTCCCTTTTTTTGTATTGTCTTCATCTAAATCACATCCACAATATCTAGATGATTTAGCAGAATCCTCATCAACTCTGACATTTTTACTCTCAATCATCTTTCTTAGTCTTTTGTTATAGCATTAGTAGGCCTTGCTTTTAGTAGAGTAACCTAAAAATATTCCTTCATCACTTCTTGCATCAAACTTGCTTATATCATCATCTCTCTTGATATAACATTTTCTTCCAAAGATCTTGAAATATTTAACGGTAGGCTTGTAACCAAACCATATCTCAAAAGGGGTCTTACCAGAATTACCATTAACATTTACCCAGTTTAAAGTGTACACAACAATGCTTATAGCTTCACTCCAATAGATCTGGGGCACATTTCCTTCTATCATCATTGTTCTAGAAACATCCAAAATTGTTCTATTCTTTCTTTTTGCAACTCCATTATGTTGATGGGTTTTGGGAGAAGATAATTGTCTTTTGATTCCATGTTCTTCACAAAAAGAGTTGAACTCCCTAGAGGTGAACTCACCACCTTTGTCAGATCTCAGACACTTGATTTTCAGACCTTTCTCATTCTCTACCATAGCCTCAAAACTTTTGAACTTTTACAGTGCTTCACATTTTTCTCTTAAGAAGGAAAACCATATCATTCTAGAGTAATCATCAATAATCAACATAAAGTACCTTTCTCCATGAATACTTCTAACTCTGGAGGGACCAAAAAGGTCAATATGTAGTAGCTCCAACAAATCATTTGAATGAAACTGTTTGCTCCAGAAGGAGACTCTAGTCTATTTTCCCTATTTGAGACTCCTTACAAATTGTGTTAGCATGCTTCACTAACTTAGGTAGATCTCTTACTGCTTGAGTGGAACTTACCTTGACAATTTTATCAAAATTTACATGACACGACCTCCTATGCCACAACCATATTTCATCTACTTAAGCAATTAAACAACTCCCACTAGCAGTATTCAAGTGAAAAATATTACCTTTTGTCTTTCTACTAGTAGAAATCATATTGCCAAAACTTCCATGTATCTTGCTTCTTCCTTCTTTGAATTGTGGATAATAGCCTTTTTCCACCATCTATCCAACACTCAAAATATTGTGCTTCAAGCCTTCAACATAAAGAACATCATCAGTGTTATCCTTATGACCAAGACAAATAGAACCTCTGCGACGAATCACACTAGCATTATTGTCTCCAAATCTTACAACACCACCATTATACTTCTCTAGACTTACAAATTTGTTTTCATCACTAGTCATATGATGTTAGCATCCACTATCAATAACCCACTTATCCTTTTCTTCAACTGGGGCTGCAAGAGCCTTCTCATTTTTAGTAGATTCATTAACCATAGGACTATTTTCAATCGTAGCAATGAAAACCCATTCATCTTCATTTCCATTATCTTTATCAGACTCATCGTCAATCACTCCTTCAACAAAGTAACATTTCTTTTGGAATCTAGACTTATTAGGCTTAGATCTAGGAACTCTTTCAAGAAATCTTGATGCAAAATGACCTATTTTACTGCATGAAAAACATTTAATAGGTAACACTCCTTCATGCTTACCTTTTCCTCTTCCTTCTTTCTTTACAATAAGTGCTTCCAATTCTTCTACCTCTCTTTCTTTATCTTCAAGCTATTTCAGTTCTTCATCATACTTGGATATCTTTTTGGAGCATTCTCCCATACCATATCTTTGCTTGTTACTTATGGATATAGTAGCCTTGAATGCAAATTTAGTTTTAGAATAGATTCACCAAATTCACTTAATTCAAAAGTAGCAAGCTTACCAACCAGCGTGTCACTTGACATCTTTGTTATTGATTTGAGCTCTTCAATAGCGTGAGCCTTTAGTTTGTAGGAGGGAGGCAAGGATCTGAGTATCTTAGCCACAATTTCATCCTCATCCAGAGAACCACTAGAACATGTAATACCCATCACTATTTCATTTACTCTTTGCATAAAATAAGTGATATTTTCATCTTCATCCATCTTCAAATTCTCATAATTTCCTTTTAAACTTTGTAGCTTAGCCATCTTCACATGTGCATCTCCTTCATACAAATTTTCCAGCTTTGTCCAAATCTCATGAGCTGTCTGCAGTCCTACCACATTTTCCATCTCCAAGTCTATTAGAGCACTCACTAAAGCTTCAATAGCCATGATATTGTTTTCAACATCTTTGATCTCATCATAAATGGAGGGACCATTCCAAGGAATAACATATGGATCTTTTGTAATCTTCCATTAGGCTTCACTAATACACCTTAGCTGACATTGCATCCTAACTTTCCACAATGATTAGTTAGTTCCATCAAATCTTGGACTGTCCTTCTTGAATTTTTCCATCTAGGATCACCTCAAGGTTTTATACTTCTTCAGAGGAACCTACTCTAATACCAATTGTTGGAAAAACAAGGATAGACAACTTAGAGGTGGGGGTTGAATCATCTGTCACAAAATAATAAGCTTTTAAAACTTAACTTAATCTCAAATTTGATGAATAAGCAATTAACCATAAATAATTAACACATCAGAGAGATAGAGAACACCAGGTTTTTTTATGTGGAAACCCTATTAGGAGAAAAACAACGGTGGATGTTAGTCCACAAGATTATACCCTATTAAAAGTATAATGAAATCAATAAAGGGGAATGCACATGCATTCAAGAACACTGCCTAGAGCTCACTGCTCAATTACAAAAGGGGCTCACTACCCAACAATACAGAATAGGATTAAAATCCAGAGGGTATGAAATGAAAAAATTAGCTTCTGTACAAGCTTGATTATAGTTCCAATTAAGCACAAAAAACTCATTTTCTTTTGACTCAAACTACTTCACACTTTGCTTGATCTTCCTCACACTGAGCTCTAGAATCAAATGATATTCACTCATACACACATAAGAGCACACCCAACACAAGAAGCACACTTTGCTTGGTCTTCCTCACACTCTGCTCTGGAATCAAATGATATTCGCTCATACACACATAGGAGCACACCCAACAAAAGAAGCACACTTTGCACCGATGAAGTGATCACTCTTATATATCTGCTACATGTGATTTCATCAACAACTTATTTGGCCAGGAAAATAAAACATATTTGTAATGTCGACCCAAATTTACAAATAAATTTTTAATGTGAAGCTACCAATGTTAGCCACAACATCTAGTGGAGACCCACATTAACATCTCCAACAGAAAAATACTTCAATTAATTTCACCTCGAAGATCCACAACTTGCTACCATCATCATGTCGGTCAGGAACATGAAAAACTAAACATACGCAAGAAAATATCTTTGACCACAAGCACACTGATTAATTTGGATATACAAAAAATATAGAGAATGATCTAGAGACATCCAAAAACATCAAGAAACAACATAGAAACATTCACATCAACTAGAATTACCAAAAACACATAAACTTCACTCAGGAACACTAATAAAGATCGTAAAAATACTGTCAGACCACAACATGATCAAATCTATACACGAACCTTTGGAACTTTTGACAGATGATCTAGATACTCTCAATAATAAACCCTTTAGTCCACAACAACTGAACTTCAACATAAAGAACAAGACGCCTTCATGACCTGCATAGTTCCACTAGAAACCTAGAACACTTTCTTTTACAATTTGCTCAATATCCGTGACATATACAACCTCTAATACACCTAATGCTAATAGTTTTTACATCAATAAAAACCACATATCATCAACACATCCACAACATCCAACACACCTAGTGGACGACATGAGGTTCCACTAGCCCTTTTGAGCATGCGTTTTGTTTTTATAGTGGGCATCGTGTTCCACTTATAAACATTATTGGACAAACAACTTAGATTTGATCCATAGCATGTGAGACAAATGATTCAGGCTTGATCTACCCCTTTTTCTTTTTCTTTTTAATTTCTTTCTTCTTTATGCCTTTGGTAGTGTATGCGTGTGCCTTGTTGTTGCTCCTTACATTATTTTCATGTATGTTCTTTTGTGCCTATGTTGGTTTTCCATAGGATCTTCATCCTAGAGGCTTGATCATCCCTCTTGATCATTGTATCCTATCTTACTAGGAAAATATATCCCTTTACATTTTCACACTTGTTTAGGTTGTACCTGCTAAAATTAGGCTTCTTTATGCCTTATTTAATCCTATTTTGCATCCACAAGCCTTATTAATTGCATCTTTCCAAGGATAATCCCAACACATATGTAATGAAAAATCATAATTTAATGATTTTGGTTTGTATGTCCCAGATTTAGTGAACTGGGTCTCATACACCACCTTTGGTGTATGGGTTTTACATAATTTTTAGGGCCTAAATGTGAATTTAGCATAAAACATATTTCTTGAAAATTATGTCCCAAACATAGCCTAGTAGTAATCATATGCCCTAACTGGTGTATGAGTCCTACTTAGCTTGGATGTCATTTTTAATTCAATTCTTGACATGATTTTATTCTCCTAGATTGATGTCGGCTTGTAGATGTTGTAGTTTTGCAAAATTTTGCATAAACAAATATAAATACAAGGTTATTTCATGTATTTTCTCCTAGCAATTTAAGTGATATTATGAGCATTCAAGAGCATTTCGTAGCTACTTACAAGATTTAAGCATCATGTCCAAGTGATCATGCATCATGTTTGTTTTTGAGCTAACACTTGTGATGTAGGTATCTCATGATTCAAGCAAGCATTCAAGAAAACATCCATAACATACAAGCAAGAGTCAAGATCCACATTCATGCTAGCCATTACATACAATATTGTAGCCTTTATCACAAGGGTTTGGTAAGTTGCAAAATCACATATTGTTCATTCATCATTCCTTCTTTCTATTGGATTCCATTTCAAGGTTTGATTACTAAAACATGGTTTGACTAAGGAAAACCCCTATCCACTAACAAAGCAAAATTTTCCCTCTCTTTGATGTTTTTTTTGCAGATTTAGGTTGGAGATCCATTAAAGATCAAGATTGAAGAAAAGTTGTCAAAGTTGTCATCCACATTGCAAGATCATGGAAAGTCACCTAGAGGTTGCAATTAAGTGTTTCAAAATCAGAGATCTGATAGGAGAGAAGCTATAGGAGATTATTAGAGTATATCATAGTTTTAGATCCACCCTAATATTGGTACTAAATCACCACTTGTGGTGTATGAGTCCCAATATACCTATTTCCAGGCATTTTCTGTAGATCCTGGTTTAGTAGTTCCAAGTTTTGGTTTCGGTCCAAAACCATAAATTGGGACTAAATTACTCCTACTAGCATATGGGCCCCAATTTGCATTAAAAATTAGTATTTACAACATTTCAAACCTCAATTCAAGCCTCTTCAGTTTTGAGGTGCACCTATTTCCTTTCTCAATTCATTATTTTTATTTTTTGTTTCTTATCTTGAGTTGCATAATTAGGTTTACATATCATTGTATTTATTTCCTTCCAATCCCTTGCTTGGTGGTGAACCCCCTTTTAGGCCTTACTCACATGATAGGAAACCTTATTGAAAATATATTTCTCTCATTTCCATCCCTAGATTGAGATCTCTAAGGTTTCCTTAAATGAAATTTGAAGGAAATTGGTTGTTCTATCTCCTAAAACATAGAGCAATAATTTTCTGCATTCCATTTTGGTAAATCTAGCCTTTAGAATGCCTTCTTTTCTAATTTGGAGTGCATCATAGTCCTAGATCTAGCTTAAATTAACTTTGTATTAGGTCTTGCATTAGTTAATTTGCATCTAGGGTTTCTTAATCTTGCATTAGTGAAAGTGCATATAGATTGCATTTTTCCCCCTTACATCATTGGATTTCACTTAAAATCTATAATTGTGCTTAGTCTAGACATCATTCAAACCATAAAACATAAAATCCACTCTCGATTTACTGAAATTAGTGTAAAACCCCTAATTTGGGATTCATATGCCCCTCTGGGAATTTTTTTCCTAATGTAGGTTGTTTTACCTAATTTTTGGGTATTCAACGTGGACTATTTTGCAACATTTGAATCCTTGAAAAACCTTGATTGGGACTCATATTCCCTTCTAGGAAATTTAGTCCTATTTCAGATTTGAATCTACATTTTACATTGTTAAAAACTCTACTATGTTTTAGTTTGTTGTTATTACATTTCTTTTTTAGATTGCAGAGTTTTCATTCATTTCATTGCATTTAACTTGATTTGGTTCATTTTGTCAATTGCATAATTTCAAATTTGTATTTACACCTATCATACTAGCTTATTATATTTTATCATGGGTATATATGCTTTGGTAAGCTTTGTATGTCCTTGAAATCATTAGTGGATGTGTCAAAATGTGCCTTTGGAAATGACCCTAATAAAATTGAATTCACTCATTCTCAATCAACTAATGCATGTCCTCCTTGTGATTTTGACATCATTGGAGAAGGTGATGAAAACATGAACAAATTCATAAATAATTTCTTGAACAACCTTGAGACGAATGCATCCTTTTATCCATCCATGAAACAACAGACACCCCCTCTCACCACTTGAGATGTTTGGAATTTTACATCCTGAAACAAAAACACATGTTGAAGCTAGGTTCCCTACAATAGGTGAGCCTAGTTCCTCTAGTAAAGAAAATATTCAACCATCCTATGTTAACAAAGTGAACAACACTCCCATCAATTTAGAAGATGCATATGGAAAAGGATTCACAATTTTAAGCAAACAAGGATGTGATACAACAAATGAACATGAAATTCATCAACTCTTATTACAAATACCCACAAAAGATACCAAATGGTTAGGATATCAAGACCCCCCTTCCAACATAAGTTTTCTCCTTCCTAAAGAACAACTAATGCCTCATAATGATGATAAGGATGATAAGATCATCTTAGGTCTTCCTCCTCAACATCTAACTCAGGAAACTGGTGAATCTATTAAGCAACGAAGGCCTTACAAACTAAAAAAACTATGATTCCCTTGTCCACCATGTGCAACTAAAAGGACTTTAATTCTAAGCCAAGTATTTATTACACTACCAATCAATTTCCAAATCCTAAGAACACAAACAAATAGATCATTGTAGATATCATAGTGTAGACACATAAAAATGTCTTTATAAAAATTTAATTTCTTCTATTAATTAAATATGTTCCATTATCTATTTAATTAATCCATTAATATATTTTCCTCCTAAATAATTTGTATATCCAAACATTTATCCATTGCATTTAAATAATTTTCTTGCATATTTCATTAATCCATTTCATAAATATTTATCATTTCATTAATCATCTACATATTCATAAATCATTTAAATCCATTGCATAATCATTAACTAATATTCATAATCATAAACCCATTTCATTAATACATTTCCATAAGCATTTGTCTATTTCCTAACCATTTCATACACATTTATCATCATTTGTATATTCATACATAAACCAATTTCATTAAAGCATTTGCATAATCATTTATTCACATTCATAAGCTTCATTTGCATAATCATTTTTATTAACTCTATTTTCGTAATCATCTACATAATGATTTATTTCATTATCATTTATCTATTCACTAATTTCATTCATGCATTTATGAAATATTCATAAAATTCCACATAACCATTTATCCCACATTTCTCCCAAAATCTAGATCTTTCCCACAAGGACATCTATAAAAGCCCACTTCCTCCTCACTTTTCAAGCAACTCCAATTTCGTTTTGATCAAATACATTCTACATAGCCTCTTGTACTTTTTTCTGCAAAAATCTAAGAGAAAAGACAAGATCCTGTAGATAGGATAACAATGGAGTGATTTTTGTTTTGAATGCATGTCTTTGACTTCTTGGTAATTAGCATTTAATTTTTTTCATTTATGTTCATTTGTAAATGTTTCATTGATATGATGTTGAATGCATGTTGATTTTCATTTGTGAATTAAAGGTTTTCCTTTTCAGCATCATACACATAGAATTTTCATACATAGTATTGATGAGTGTCGTGATTTGAAACAAATATTTAAAAATTTTGATATCAAAGAAATAGTCCCTTGAAGCATGTCCTTCCTCTCCTTGCCATGTAATAGTTGTAGGATAACCACATTCTCACTATTACATGTTTTACATTCATTGCAAATCATTTTCAAAATGCAAGGAGCTCTTTCTCATCACCCACCTCGGCTCATTCTTGTCTTGCACACAATGGGGGCAAGAATTAGATAGCCTTGTCCTAGTAGCGCATTTTTCATTGTCCCTTTGGCTAGTTTTCAACCTTTTGTATATGATGAAAAAGATTGGGATACAAATGACCTACTATAAGTTGACTCGCACATGCCTTAAGTTAGTCTTGTCTTTATTTTCTTTTTCATGTTTCTTTCATGTGACTACATGTGTGAAATGCGATCCCTCATATTGTTTTGTTTGATATCTCTCTATCTCTCTCTCTTTGTGGCATTCCTATATTTGTACCTACATTCTTCTCTATGTCGTAAACATTTTATCTTTTCTTTGTCTTGTTTTTTCCATTTTGGGAATAATGCAAGGCATTGAGATATTAAGGTCTCCTCCATGTTGACCCAAAATCTTTTCAGTTATATTTTCTTTGTCTTGTGTTTTTTCCTTTTGGGGATGATGCAAGGCATCGAGACATTTAGGTCTTTTCCATGTTGACCTAAAAGGTTTTCCTTTTTTTTCACTCCCTTTGTGTCATTCTTCTTGTTCCATGAGTATTTGGGGAATGATGACAGTTTTGAGCTCTCTAAAAATATGTAGCAAAGACATACTGACTCTGAATCCATGGATCCCTTATGTGTTATTTTGGGATTTCATTTTGTGGGCAATCCCTTTTCATGATGTAGCTTCATTTAGATACATATGAATTGGCATAGGGCTTTCCAAATAAGCTCTCATGTCCTTTTTATTGTTAGCATTTATCATATGGTACTTTAAAGTAATTACTCACAACATGGTGTTTAGCATTTTCTTTAAAGTGGGGGCATACATTGACATTATTCTTTTTCAACTCATGTTTCATTGTGTAGTCTTCTTACTTCATGCAATGCATATTTTTCTTTGTGGTGACATTAGGTGTCATTTTCTTCAAGAGCGTGATCTCTCTTAGCATATTATATCCCCTAAGTTGTGAATCTTTTATTCTTTGATTGGTCCTCTCTTGGAGACATTAGGCATGATTTTCCCTAAATTAATGCCTTACATGAACTAAGGAAAACTATTTTGAACATACTTTACAATATTTTTCATTTGCAACATCTGTTATATGGCCACCTTGCATGACAAACTTTTCTTTCCTATGGTCACATCTTGTTTGTTCATGAGTATCAAGCATACAAACCTTTGCTTTCCTCATGGAGCTTAAGTTAATTTTTGTGTGGTTCCTTATCAAAGTTATTAGGAGGTTTATATTTGGTATGGTTGTACATATGGGAGCCAAACATAGGCGTGACTTTCCCATAGCCACTTGCTTGTTTGTGTGAGCACATATTGTCCATGTGCATATGTGTCTCACTGGGGGATCACCTAGTGGATGGCCTAAGGTTCCACTAGCCCTTGTGAGCATGTGTTTGGTTTTCATAGTGCACATCATGTTCCACTTGTAACGTTCTTGGAAAAACAACTTAGATCTAATCCACAGTGTGTGGGACAAACAAATGAGCCTTGATCCACCCCTTTTACTTTTGTTTTTGTTTTACTTTCTTCTTTATGCCTTTGGTAGTGTATACTTTTTCCTTGTTGATCCTTACATCATTTTTATGTGTGTTCTTTTGTGCCTATGTTGGTATTCCATAGGATCTTGATCCTAGGGGCTTGATCATTGTCATCCTATCTTACTAGCATTGGTACACTTGGACCCCTCTTGATGCGTGTTTGCCTACTTTAGTGTGAGTTTGAAACAAGTTCATCCTCTCACTAAAGTGGGAGCTAAATGTAGTGTAGAAAAATGTATCCCTTTACATTTTCACACTTTTTTAGGCCCTCACTGCTAAAATTAGGCTTCTTTATGCCCTAGTTGGTCCTATTTTGCATCCACAAGCCTTATTTAATGCATCTGTCCAAGGATAATCCTAACACATATGTAATAACCAGTCATAATTTATTGATTTTGGTTTGTATGACCCATATTTAGTGATCTAGGAGTCATAGGCCACTTTGCAAATATGGGTCCCACCTAATTTTTGGGGCCTAAACCTGAATTTAGCATAAAACTCAACATTTCTTGAAATTTATGCTCGAAGCCTAGCCTACTAGGATTCATACACCATAACTAGCATATGATTCCCACTTAGCTTGGACCCAATTTTGAATTCAATTCTTGGTGATATTTTATTCTCCTAGATCTGATGTCGGCTTGTACTGTTGTAATTTAGAGAAATTTGGCATAAACAAGTATGAATACAAGGTTATTTCACATATTTTCTCCTAGAAATTGAAGTGATCTTATGAGCATTAAAATGAGAGCATTCAAGAGTTGATTATCAAACATTTTGGAGCTACTTTCAAGATTCAAGGATCATCTCAAAGTCATCATGCATCATGTTTGTTTTTGAGCTAACATTTGTGATTTAGGTATCTCATCATTCAAGCAAGCATTCAAGTCAAGATCCATAACATACAAGTAACAATAAAGATCCACATTCATGCTAGTCATTTTATACATGATTGTAGCTTTGATCTCAAGGTTTTGGTGAGTTGTAGCATCACATATTGTTCATTCATCATTCCTTCTTTCTATTTGATTCCATTTCAAGGTTTGATTACCAAAACGAGGTTTGACCAAGGAAAATGCCTATCCACTAAAAAAATAACAATTTTCCCTCTCTTTGATGTGTGATTAATAGATTTAGGTTGGAGATCCATTAAGGAGAAATATTGGAGAAAATTTATCAATTTGCAAGTGGGTATGTGCAAGATCATGAGGGGCCAAAAAGTGGCAATATTATGGGTATTTATAGGGTATGTGGCTGGCGACTTTATTTTTATCCAAAATTGATGAAACGAAAAGGGTTTTTAGAGGAGATACTCAGCTTTCCACCAATATAAATTATGCTTTAATTTGAATTTAATAAATAATTATTATTTATGTTCTATTATAATTACGACTAAAGTCCTGATCGATAGGCTGATTGAAAACCATCTATAAATTTCAAACAGTGTCACATTTTTTGAATCCAAAACATGCGTCACATTCTATGCTTCCCATACTATAGGATTAAAAAAAGAAAAATTAAATTTCATGAAGTTTTGACCAAGTTAAGGTGGTTAGACATATGAGTTTTTATATTTTTTAAAAGTTGTAATAAAAAAATCATAATTAATTATTTACTTGGAAAAAAATTACAAAAAATTATACATCACATCAGGACATGAGTCCTCTACTTATATATAAAATATTATAAAAAATATTATAATTTTATTATGGTTAGGGTGGTCAGACGGACACCTACTTCTTATTTTTTCCCTGAAATTTAAGTACTACTGCATTGAAATTTCAAATTTTCACCAAATAGATTTTATTTATTTTTAAATAGATCTAGTAGTTTAGAAACTAAATTCAATTTTCCAAAGATTCTATTCTTACATATTTTTGAAATAATATAGATAACTTATTCAAATTTTTACGTCAAGTTGCCTAACACTGATTTTTCTGAATTTTTTGTCACTTAAGGGCCTATTTTTTCCATGATGATCTTGCACATACCCAAGTTGTTAAAGTTGTCATCTACATTGCAAGATCACAGAATGTCACCTATAGGTTGCAATTTAGTGTTTTAGAATTAGAGATCTGACAGGAGAGAAACTATAGGAGAACATTAGAGGATATTAGAGTTTCAGATCCACCTTGATGCTAGTACTAAATCACCACTTGTGGCATATGAGCCCCAGTAATACCTATTTTGAAGCATTTTTTGTAGATCTTGGTTTAGCAGTTCCAAATTCTTATCTCTACCCAAAACCCTAAACTAGGACTAAATTACCCCTTTTGGTGTATGAGTCTCAATGTGCATTAAAAATTAGTATTTATAACATTTCAAACCTCAATTCAAGCCTCTTCAATTTCTAGGTGCAAGGTTCTATCCTTTCTCAGTTCATTATTCTGATTTCCAGTTTCTTATCTAGAGTTGCATAATTAGGTTTACATATCATTGCATTTCTTTCTCTCCAAGCCCTTGCTTTATGGTGAACCCCCTTTTAGTCTTTAATCACACACTAGGAAACCTTATTATAGATCTCTTTCCCTCATTTATATCCCAAAATTGAGATTTTTAAGGTTTCCTTGAATGAAATTTGAAGGAAATTGGTGGTTCTATCGCCTAAAACATAGAGTGATAATTTTCTACGTTTCAGGATGGATCAACCGCCTATAGTGAAGGATTCATTACAATTACTAATATCAAAAGAGATTAGCAACTATGCATGGTCCATGTGTGCATGCATATGGATGAAAATGGATCTCTCCAAGGGGCTTCCAATTGAAATTTCTCTAAAGGTAAGTGAGAGAAGATGTAGGAAAACTATTAACTTTCAAATTTAATTAGTTTTAGGTGCAAAATCATTTTTCCATGAAGCATCAAACCTCTCAATGCCACAAGAATTTTATCAACAAACCAAGAAATTGTTCGTTATAAGTGAGACCCAATTAGTTTTCTTGATCCATGTCTCATCACTATGTTATTTCCCTTGGTGTCCAACTTGGAATAGATTTCTTGTAGAATCCTTCAAAATATATCCATTCATCTAAAGCTTTTCCTAGTCAAGTTGTGGATAATTTATCAAGAGTTGATATTGTTAATACTCTATCTAAGAAAGATTATTCAACCATGTGCATGAAACTATATTAAATATTTTAAGATTCAAACATGCTCAACAACAAAAACTAGTTGTGAAGAAGTAATCAAGCAATGAACATGAGATGCAAATTGATAAAAATGGATTTCCTCAAACTTCAATCACCAAATTTGTGTGGTCATCATTGGACTATGGAAAAAAAAGAATAAGTTATCCTCTTAGAGAATAATAAGCATTGAATAGCATTGAGATTGTCCAAGAAAATTGAACTAGTAGGAAATTATATTTTTGTTGTATGTCTACTAATAAGGTCGACACCTATTTTTTGCAAAAAAAATAATACAAGAAAGAGTACCACATGTTAACATCTATATATTAAAAAAATAATAGATTTAATAAAAATTATAAAATTAATAAAACTATTGAATTATTAGGTTAAAACATATATTAAACCATGAAATTAATAATTTAATAAATTTATTAAATTAGTAATTTTTATCTAAATTTAATATTATAAAATAATTAATTATAAAATTGTATAAATAATAATTTTATAAAATCACAACTTTAACAAATTAGAAGATTAGAAAAATAATAAAATTATTAAAAAATAAAAATAAAATTATTTTTATTTTAGATTTTGTATTTTTATGTATTAGATTATGTGAAAAAATTTGCTTCATCAATTTTTATTTTACAGGCACATTTATTAGACATTCATTATGTACACATATTTTTCTGTTTTATCATTTTGGGTCATTTTTATGGTCACAAGATTGACATGCCATCCATGGATCTGATTTCTAAATTTTTAGAATTTAAATTAAAATTCAGTAGATGTATCTCCCCTTAACTGGTTGTCAGTAGATTATATACATGATTTATTCTTATTTGCTTATATTTAGAAGCATTTATCAATATCTAATCTACATTCTACTACTTTCAAATATCTTATCTTGGAAGCATTTAAGGTATAATTAATAGTGGAAGATTTGAATTTATTGTAATAAAAAGGTCAAACTTTGCATAATAATTCTAGAGCATTTTTTATTCTCTTAATTCTTTATACATTTTTTTTTGGAGTTGAGCTATCAGAATATGTCCCCTAACAACATAAAAAAACTTCTATAATTATTTCTAAATAGTACGAGTCATAAAATTAGAGTAGAGAAGGGGGAATTAGTTGAGAGAGAAAAAATACAAAGCCAATGAGATTAAATCTATGTAGTAGAAAGATGGATTTGTGAAATATTACCTAGAGGCATAAATTTGACCCAAGAAAGAGATAAATTCAACACAAAATTGGAGATAACACACAAACAATAAGGTTGAAGATTCAAGACAATGAGATACTAGATTTTATAATCTTCATCCAAGTCACAAATTATCGAGTCATCAAGCTATGTGCACCTATGTTCTTTACATTTACTTTCTTAGAATAACATTTAATTTAAAATTACATATGGTTGCATATTAAAATTAGTTATCCTAGATTAACCAAACAAGTGCTCGATTGTAAGCATTTCATTTATTATCCTAGGATAAGCTTAGGGAATATATACTATTGTAAAATATTATGATAAATATTTATGTAATATCACAGTATTTATGTCTTATTGAGCATTTTCCTTGTCAACTCAATTCATTTATTAACCAACCAATCATATCAATTTATTTTTCTAGGTTAATATTTACAATTTTTCACACTCAATATAGAATGAAAAATATCTCCATTATTCCATTCTCTGTAAATATGAAAGCTACTAGTTCATTCGAATTTCCCTCTTGTTTGGGAGAGGTGGGCATTGTATATTAAATGATTTATTAATTTTTCCATGGCATTGGATTTCAATTGGTTTTTAATGTAATTGTATAATTGCTAATATTGATCTAAAAATTACCATTTCTATTGATTATTGAAATTTAAGATATAAAAGGCTATTTTAGTATTAAGTGGAACCATAGCTCCATACTTTTACATAGGAAAATTAAGATCAACACAATTCTATTTAAGGTATGCATTCTAGATATCAAGTTGAGAATGAGGCATCTACATAAAGATGGGGGACCAAAAAGAGGTGAGAACCACTTTTTGGTCCATTAAAGGAAAAATACAAGCACATCATGTCATTGTATATTTCTTTTTATTCTATATTAATGTGTATGTTGTTTGATTGTATTAAAAGGACATTAAAAAAATTAGTGAAGAGGTCCAATAAATGGGTTTGAAATCACTAACCATTGATTCCCTCTCCATCTTCTAAAAAAAAAGAGTCACTGGCTCTTCCATTCCTATCCACATGAATGACTATATTATGATATTTTTGTATGCATATATATTTGTTGTACATGCATTTTATGCCTATATGACTTTGTTTTACATACATATTAGTTTTACCAATGTATAACATTGTATACCTATATGAATTCAAATGCTTATTTATTTATTGTATTTATTAAATAATCTATGTGTACATTATATGGCATTTCCATTACAATATTATAATCTAATTAGGAGATCATGGAGAAAAAAACAAGCACAAGTGAACAATGAAAATATTGTATTTAGTCGACCTAAATGTACAAATGAGGAACCCTTGCATATATAGGGAAGGAAGAGACAATCCACCTATCATGTGGATTCAAAAATTCCCCATGATGTGGCACAAATGAGTATATGAGTGTCGTAAAGGTGTCAACCTTAAGATCACTTGGAATGTGCAAACCAACTAGTTATTTGACCAAGTCAACAACCTTGATGTCAAGTGTTGATTGAATTTGGAAGTGAGATGGGAAGTATTCCAACCTAAAAAGGTATGTGCACAAGGTTTACCAAATAAATTGGTAACCTAAAGAGGCTTAAAGGTTGCACCTTCAATTAGACAAGATGTTGTCTAACCTCATCAACCTAGGTACACTTAAGTATATACAATAGATAAATTATTAACTTTAACAACCCCCTCAAGTGATACTTGGGGAGATCACAAAAGTGCAAATAGATAGAAATGGGTCCCAACTACAAGGCCTCGTCAGGTACCCATGTACTATGAAATCTCTCACAAATGAAGAAAAAACCCTATGGGAATAAAAATCATCTCCAAAAAGGAGATATAAAAAGATTAAGAAATTATAAAAATATGTCTCTTGATGATAGGAACATCATGAAGAAGAAATCCTAAAGCATGTATAAGTTATAAAATCTATCAAAGATGAATTGGTGTCTACTGGAATCAATGAACCTCCAACAATTATAGATCAAGATAAGAGATACAAAACACTACATGAGTGAGAATAATAACACTCCTCACCCATGAATACACAAATGATTCTGAAGTTGAAAATAAAGATAGTACTATGATTTTGGAGTAATGCATGAGTGACATGTGTACACTACTAAAATTTCTATCATTATGCTCTACATAAGTACTAGAATCTCAAAATATGATCTACTAAAATATTACCCCATATGATAGATCAAGATAGAAGGTTCATGAGACCTTCCAAAAAGACCTACATTGATTCATTGAAAGAAGAATTAGCATATCACTATCATAATCCCCTCTTAATGCTAAGAGATATAAGAAAACTAACTAAAATCAAGCACAAGAATATGTAAGGAACATAGACCCACATTTAGGTCCAAAAGATGTACAAGAAACTGAAAAGGGATATGCATGAAGGCACACATGCATGAGGTGAGAATCATAAGGATCCATTGCTATATTAGAAAATCAAGAAAACACACATCATGTGGTGAGAATCATGAGGATCCATAACTATGATGACTAATCAAGCCTCTACACAGCCCCCTATTAAACTTTATAATTTAGTGTAAGTAAACATTTCCCTCCCTAAGGAACACTTTCAATTTTTGTGGCACTTTATTTGAGTGCATTTACAAAAAAAAAGTTGTTTATGAGTTATTACAAGTTTATGTCATGAGGTATATTAAGAAGACATATATCTTTCACACCTTAAAGAATGATAAAAACTTAAGAAAAAAAAACCCTTGATTATTTCTTTCCCCCCCTTAATTTGGCTCTTTATAGGAGTGCTTTGTAAATAGTCTAGATGTGGAATAAACTAACACTTTATATTGGGAGTGTGATAGTATGCCTATTGGATGCATTGTGAAAACACAATATTTTTTACAAAAAATAACACTCAATTATGAACTACTAAGCAAAAGTTATTAAGATTCCAAGTTTTCCACCTTTACATATTAAATAAGCCTTCTTATGGGAAAAAATATTTTTTGCACCATTTTTTTTTTTTAAAAGAGGGAAAATGTGAGAAGATTTTTAAGCTTCCTTGAGTTGGAAAGAACCAAGGGCTTAATTACAATGTAACCAAGAGCTTATGATTGAGATGGATCCCCTACCCCCTAGGGGGCAAGGTGACATCAACAAATCTACATAAAAAAGAGGTGAATAGTGCTCCCAACCCTCATGCAAAATTCAATAGTTGTGCTAGGCATGAGTCTATAGACATAAAACTCACCAAATTTTGATTGCAAATGAATGGAGGCATAGCTTCAAAAAAAAAACACAGCCCCAAACCAAAGGAAAGGTACAGCCCTACACAAAGACAAGCACGACTTGCACAAACGAAAAGGTGTGGGCATGCACATATAAAGCCATGTGGCTTACCCATTACACCCATTACTAGGTCGATGTAAATTGTCTAAAAACCAATTCAATGCATCAAAATGGCACTACACGTAAATAATGAAGTTACCAATTATGCCATCCTACATATAGATCTAAAAAAGGTAGTCTGCATGAGGTCTTTTCCAAGACTGGCACTTTTCTTAGGCTGCGAGTTGAGGAGACTTATACCATGCCCCTCTCCAATCCTTAATCAAAGAAAATATTTGTTAGAAATGTGCCAAATTATTTTATGTGCTTAGTATTCAAGATCTTCTTGAACAATATGAGAATTAGTAGAATTAGGAGATCATGGAGATAAAAAGAAAGTACAAGTGAACAATGCAATAATTGTATTTAGTTGACTCAAATGTACAAGTGAGGTAGTCTGACATATATAGGTAAGGAAGAGTCAATCCACCTATAATTTGGATTGAAAAGTACCCCATGATGTGGCATAAATGAGTAGACAACTATCATATAGGTGTCAACCTTAGGATCACTTGGAATGTGCAAACCAACAACCTATTTGACTAAGTCATCAACCTTGATGCCAAGTGTTGAGTGACCATTGGGGTGAGATAAAAATTATTTCAACCTCAAAAGGTATGTGCATGAGGCTTACCAAATAAATTGGTAACTTCAAGAGGCTTAAAGGTTGCACATTCAGATAGACAAGTTGTTGTCTAACCTCATCAACCTATGTACACTTAAATATAGTGAATAGATAAATTACTTACTCTAAAAAATATGTATATAAAATTTTATATTAAATATATTATGATTAATTATTATTATAAATGTCATATTCATTATTTTTATACAATTCTATTATATTTCCATGCAATTTGATGTGTATAGTGAGTGCATCTAAGAAATATGTATTAGCCAATACAAGTTAATTCGAATAAATTAATTCAAAATAAATAACTTAAGGAAAATAATTGATTGCATTCCTATGTACATCAATAGCCATGATTATTATTAATACCTTGATGAAATTTTTTCCTATTATGGGTAAAAGTACAAACCTATGTCACACTTTTATAAAACAATCGACCAACATAAACTATTTTTCTAACTTCAACCACTTAAAAATGGCCTTTATTTTTTGAATGTAAAAATGATTTGAACTAATGAATTGTAGAATTATTGATGAAGTTTATGCTTGTAATTTTTCAAAACAAAAAAAAATGATATTTGTTTTAAAACATTAAGAGCGTATTTTGAATTGCAAAAAAAATTAGGAAAAAGTGACATTGAGTTGATGTAAGAAAAAAGAGAAAATAATTTTATTATCCCTTGTTTTTTTTTCAAAATAGATAAATTAAATATCTAGTGCATGGAAAAAAAACAATGCACTATATAGCATTGCCATCTATTTAAGTTGGGAAAAATCAACTCCACAGCTCCCAAGGATCAACCACAATCACTCATCATAGAAAGGGAGAATAAAAAAGCTATGAAGGCCAATAGCTATTGATCCAAAAAACCATGAATCATTATGAATGTTTATCTTAATGATTATAAAATAGATAAACATTTTAAAAGGATAATTAACCTAGAAAACTTGGGTGAGGATAAAATAAGATCATGACATGTGTGATCATTGTATGGCATGAAACATAAAAATAACATGACCTAAATAAGATTAATTAATTAGAGGAAAAGGTACCTAATAATTAAATAAATAAAATTAATTAGGAATTACCTTTTAGTCCAACACCCCCTTAAGTGAAACTTGGAGAGAAGCTCAAACCTCTAAAGATGAATGCATGATGGGTCTTGAGAAACAAGGCCTAATTAGGTACCCATGTACAAATAAAGGAATCTCTCAAATTTGGACAAAAGGATAAAAACATTGTGGGAGAAAACTCCTCACCAAAAGAGAGAAATACAAGTGAAGGAATTAAGAAGCCTCCAAAACAAGATTTTCCCAAGAAGAATAGGAACCAATGATGAACATGAGGAACATCAATGAAGTATGAAGAAGCTACAAAAACTGTTGAAGAATGATTACAATAATGTTGAAAGAATAACCTCCTTTGAAAAGAATGATGATTAGGATCAAGAAGACAAGAATCTGAATGATTTCCCCCAATGATACTACTCAAATTAGATGGAAAATAAAGGAAAAACATCTGAAACTCAAAGATACAAATGGTATAGGTAACATAAGTCTGAAGAACATTGATCAAGTGACAATGGAAGGTTGCCTCCATAAAAAAGAATGCAAGAGTGTATGTATGATAAATGCTCCATCTCACTAAAATGCATAGGTAACTAGCCACTAATGTATGTTGCATCCACCTAGTACATAGGAACGCATACTAGATACATAGCTCACTCCAACATGAAACCAAGGAAGCATTAGCACCAACACTAGAAACACCTCCTTCCCCCGCATAATGCTGACAAGGGAGATACATGACATGTACACTAAAATTGAATGTTAAAATACAGTGTATGAAGAAGAACCAACAACATTTTAATGTGCAAACATGAAAGTACCAAAAAATATAAAAGGCATGTGCACCAAGGCACACACACATGAGACAACAATCAATGTGATTTGTCATTGTCATGGAAGGGAAACTCACTTGACAAAGGTGTTATGGAAAAATAAAGAAAACATTAATCTCCCATGGAAATTTATATCATAGTGTGAGTATAATAAGGTACAAAATGATGTGCAAGATCCCAATAATACATGTTGAATATAGAGGCACTTTATTTAACTATGTTTACATAAGAGAAAAGCTTGCAGTGGAAGCCCATAATGTCTAGAAAAGGATCCCATGTTAAAAATAAAATTATCTAATAGAAAAAGAGGAAACTAATAGCACCATATAATGAACAAAAAATCATGCACTTTCAAAAAATGACACCCAAAAAGGAGTGTGAATGTAGAAGACATGGCTCGTCAAAGTATTGAAAATGAGAACTACGCAACAACACTGAGAAAACATAATTCTAGAAAAAAATATAAGTCCAAACTAGAAACCACCTGTATCACAATCAAGTGCAAGAAATTTTACCCCATTTCAAAAAATTTCATTGAAAATTACCACCATATGATCGAGATATGACCTCTAGAAGATGGGGTGCAAAACTAAAAATCCTAGTGGAGAGGGGTTAAGTAGGGAAAAATAGGATCTCCACCAAATTTAGCAAAAATACGTCCAAATATAAAGATCCTCCAATTTTAGAACTACTGAGAAAAAGTCCCTTTAATGTAGGTAGAATATTTTTTTACTACAAACAAAAAACCAATAATTGATTATTTTTATTTTAAAGTTTAAAAAAATAGAAAATATATATATATATATATATATTTTAGAAAATGATATATTAAAAAAAAAAAATTAAAAAGAAATATATTAAAAAAAATTTAAAAGCATAGGCGGTGGGGCTGCCACCCTTGGGCAAGGCCCGAGGGGAGGTAACTTCCCTACCAAATTGGTAATGGGAAGTACCCTCACAATACCCACTCATAGAGGAGCAAGGGACAACGCCTGCCACATAGTGGTAGGGAAATGATAACCCTATAGGTACCCTGCAATACCAAACAAATAATTTAATATATGTTTTTTAAAAATGAAAAACTTATTGACCCTAGTAAAAGGGTTTTAATAATTAAAGATATCAAGTTTCCACAATCCATAATGTTAATTTTATTTGATTTATGGATTCGATTGCGGAATAATTTTTTCATCAATGTTTTGGATCACACTTTGTGATCCATCATTAGGATGAAAAGAAAAGAGCTCAATGAAAAAGGGTTTTAATAATTTTTTTCTTTTGAATTTTTTTGCATAATTTCTTTTTAAAAATTTGTACCTTGATCTGCTTGTTGGGGAGTTCATACGACCTCTTTGGCATTTTTTTGCCTCAGATTCTTTCAACATGGATTTTTGTGATTTGACATACGATCTTAAGGCTTTGAGGCCTTTTGAGCATAATCACAATGTCCATTTTGGCTCAAAATTCACCAAAATTATAGCTACCTTCTAGATCTAAAAAAAAAGTAACTGCTTCAAACCTTTGCAAGTTTGACCTTTGGAGTCTAAATTAGGCCAAAAAAAAGGAAAAAGGGAATTTTCTCATAGCTTTGAATCCAATGGAAGATGTTTTCCTCCAGGACGCACCGAAAGACATTGAAGTTGGACAAAATCAACTCCACAACTCCCAAGGATCACCTACAATCAAAAAATTGTCACAAAAAGAGAGAATTGAAAAGCTATGGAGGCCAAGAGCTATTGGTCCAAAAAGGCATGAATCCTTATGATATGTGTCCTCATCACATGACATGAGACATAAAAATAACATGGCCTAAGTAAGCTTAAGTAATTAGAGGAAAAGGGGCCTAATAATTAAATAAAAAATTAATTAGGAAATACCTTACTCTAACACTGGTCATCTCAATTATACCCTTTTGGAATGAATTCTCTCTTCTAGTGCACCATATTTTTTAGTAAATACTTTAATATGTTTTAGTATTTTTTTAATTTATAGTCAATCTCTTTTTTATTATAACAACTTATTTGCAATATTTAAAAAATATTATAATTAATCACAATGTAAAAAAACTACATATTTGAATTGTCGAATTCAAGCTCTACACATGGGTATTTTTATTTTTATTCTTAAATTCATTGTAACAAAAATAAATATTTAGTTCAAGTGGAAAGTTTTGGAAAAAAATAGAAAATGTTGAGGTGTCTACCAAAAAGGATTCCACATAGACCATTCATCTAGAAACCATTTTGGTTGAAAGATTTTTGGTAAAAAAAAAAATTCCGAAATATTTTTGACTAAAAAACTATCAATTAGAAGCATGTTGATTGACAGTCTTCTAACTGAAAACCCTCACTTAATATTTTTTATGTTTTTCAATTCAAGCATCTAGAGAAAACACAAAAAATGAGTTATTTTGACAAGAAAAGCTACAAATTTTTAGTTATGATGGATTTTAACTTGTTATTGATTAATTTTAAAGGTTTGTGAGATTGTGAGATTCTTATTTATTCATTTGAGGGTGTGTGAATGTATAATTAATTATTTCTACCTTAATCTGTCTCTCCCTCCCTCCCTATCCCCTTCTCTCTCTCTCATAGTACCTACCTCTCTCTCTCTCCATCCCTCCCCATTTCCTCTCTTTCTCCTACTACCTACCTCTCCCTCATTATCTCCATCTCTCTTGTAGTACCTAGACCTCTCTCTCTTCTATTTCCTAACTCTCTCTCTCCTAGTGTGTACCCTTCTCTCTCTCTCATAGTTTCTCTTTAAATCTCTCTCCATCCCTCTATCTATATTTATCTCTATCTCCTTGTCTCTTTGTCTCTCTATCCCTTTTCCCCCTCTCCAAATCTCCACCTCTCTCCTTCCCCCTCCATTTCTAGATTTTTATTTGTCTTCTCTCTCTATCTCTCTCTTATCACATGAATTTGGATGCTCTAACATTTTATCTAATTATAAGTTCTAGTTATTGATATTGTAATTTTCATTTCATTTATTATCATATTATATGAAATTTTTTTCTCATCATTTATACTTCTTCATATTTACGTGATAACACTCAACTCTTTCTTATATTTGTGAGTGTAGAGGAGGGGGAACAAGTGTTGAAGACCCTAGAGAATAGGAGGGTTTAGAATGATTAGTTTCCCTAATCTACCTCGAGCTAGATATAAGGTTTAGGAAATTTGTAAGAAATTTAAGGTAGAGAAAGAAGAGCACTATCAATACTATTGTGTTTCTGCTAACCTGAATGTTCTAGGGGGTTAAGAGAGCAAGTTTAAATTCAGATTTTAGACCGTACCTCAGACAACTATTTTCCAGAGGACAACACAGAACAAGGATAACAACACGGTGCACTATCATCTCACTGGTGCATTGGCATCCGTATGGACAGAAAGTATGAAATACAGTGCAAAATCTCATGAAACGAGCTAACTACTTAACTAAGAAATTTTAGTGTGGTAACAAAAATAAATGACAAAAGAATGACAACATAGAATGAAAGAAGCTAATATCTAGTCTAATTAAAAAAATGATGAAGGATGTAAGAAGATTGTACCTCCAACCTATGTGTTGATGTTGTTGAGACCTTCACTTCGAAACGTACCTCCACACAACAAGGAGGAAAAATGTTGGGGCTGTTTTGGGGCTTGGCATAGTCAAACCCCTTTTTCAGTGTTCCCACCTCCACATGCAGCTAGAATAGCCATGAGATAGAAAATGCAATAAAAAAAGAAATCAAATAAATGCAAAGCAATGGCAACAACAGTCTGCTACATAAATCAAATGATAATGCTATGGAAATAGAGAAATGAAAAAATATCACCTTCCCAATTAAGATTCCCTTAGGCATGTAGAGGAAGATGCAAGCTTGGTAAAGTCGATGTTGCTGCAACAATGAAGAAGTAGTCTCACAAGACACCAAGTCACAACCCCAGTGGTGGAAAAAGTGCAACAAGAAGTGAAGTGTGTAGGGAATTCAACATTAAGCCAAAGTGTGTAGAAGTGTGAAGAAGCTTGAAGAAGATTGAAGAAGATCCAATTACATGAAGAATTAATTGTTTTGAAGTGAATAGAAACCAAAAAGAACCATTCAAAGTTGGACAAGGGCACAAGGTCATTAATATTTATCGCCAATGGAGAAGTATAACGCCTTTGAAAATTCTAGAGGCGGGAATCTTGCCAAGATGGCAATGCACCATGCAAACGTCTACATTCCATGGTAGTGTCCCTAACAAAAAATCCTCCATCAACACTATAGACAGCTACTAAGTGGGTAGAAAGTGTGTGGATGAAGTGGAAATGCACTGTTGGATTTAATTTTTCTAAGGTGAGGTCATGCAAACAAGGAATTTGTGAGGGGTGAAAATTCACTCTATTACAACGAGCATCTCAATTATTTTTTATAATAATTAGTTCTCTATCTGTGCTTCTTTATTTTCCATTCTTATTGACAAACCTTTTTGTGACCATCACATTCCTTTATCTAACCACATGCACACTTTAGAGAAATAAAAGTGACCAAAAAGAAAATTACAAAAAATGAGTGTTAGTTAAATTGAGGGACATATAGCCCATGTAGTTTTCCTTTATAAAATTTAGGTTGCTATAACACTGGAACCTTTCAAACAATCATCTATTATAACTAACAAAAAATATGTCTATAATTCAAGCACATTTCTATGTTGATGACATCTATCTTCATGATAAATGATTTGAAATTTGTATGCAAAATTGAACCTTGACTAAAACTACTCTAAAATTAATGTTAGATACTTTCTCAACTTGATATCTAGAATCTACACATTAAAAGGAGTTGTTTCAATCCTAATTTTCCTATGTAAAATAATGGATGATGGAGTCAAGATCAGGAGGTCTTATCAAACTACCCAATCTTGTAGACTCAGCATGTCATCTAATCCACATAAACATATAAATGAAAAAGGAATCTGAAATATATCTTTATTTCAACATTCATACACATTCATACATGAAAATTTCTCAAGATTAATTACATATATGCAGGATTCAACATTGAATAAAATTCAAAAAAAATTACAAGATTTTCTAGACACATCTAGGTATCTACGAGTCTTCAAATCCTCGTGTCTTCAAACCTTCTTGGCTTCACTTATCTTCTAGAACCTATTTTTTATATTCATTAAGTAGCTCCCATGGATTCCTTGGACACCTACAACACACCTAAAAAATCATTCTTCTCTTCTTCTATTTCTCTTTTCTTCAGAAGCTAATTTTTTGGACTCTTTCTTATGCAACTCTCACGAGCAACCTACAAGTTCTTTCTCCAACCTTTCTTCTATTAATTTATTCCTTGAACACCATTAAAGGTTTTTTTTTTATATATTATTACAGCTCGTACAAGCACACAAAAGTGGCACCCAAATTTACCCTTTCATTTCCCTCAACTTGACCTCTAAAATTCCTTCACAAGGAATAAAATAAAGACAATTTTTCTTTGAAAATGTGTTGTTAATGTTGATTCACCATATCAAATACCTTCATACTATAGATGAATTTAGAAAATGAATAAAATAAAAAATCAAGTCTTTCTCCTTTTGTAATTGGAGAGTCATTTAATTTTTTTTCCAAAAATCACTCTTTTCCCTCCATTTTAAGCACCCAATAAGACAAGAATGAAATGTCAAAGGTCACTTTCCTTATCAAAACTTCTATAGGAAAATAATTTGATAAAATTAATATTAACTCTTATTTTCAAGTTCCCTCTAACATGCCAATGCACCCCTTAAACCCTATAATCCTTGAAAATAAAATAATTTTAAAATCACATTAAACACATTGTTTGCCTCTAATTTTTGAAATAAAAATCCAAGTATTGGTAAATGAAGATTTTATCCTTCAAAAACTCCAAAATATTCTCTTGAATATTTAACACACACCAAAAATTTAAAAAATAAATATGAAACGAAATAAATATTTTTGGGTAATGCAAGATCACCTGTTGACCCAGATGCTCCTACAACGGATATGCCAAATAAGGATTTTCTGAGAATCAGCTCAAAAAATGGAGCTAAGTAGTAGAACTACTCATTTGAGTTGTTAAAAACTCACAACATACTCTAATACTGAGATAGGTACCTTGATGATTTTTTTCTTCCTTCTTTTCCAGCATCTCACTGGAACAAGCTTCACTCTCTTCTAACAACTCTATAGTTCATTCTTCTCTCCACTCATGTAAATACATCGATAATGTATCGTCTTCCTCTTCCAATGATTCTCTCCATTGCTATCCTCCTTTTCGAGATCCAACCGACCACAAACTACCACCTCCACCAAGTTCTACCTGCAACATCCTCTTCAATTTCTATACACAAACATGCAACCTATACACACAACTTTATCCTCTACAATAGTATCCTCTTCTACTCTCACTATGGAGAATAATCATAAATGAAATCAAAATATTCTTAGATTACCTATTTTTCCTTCGTTACAAAAATCATCTTCTTTCCTCCATGAGCAAGCTTATCACACCACTCTTCTTCTACCACCAAAAATATACAAAATTAAATCATCCTTTTCTTCACCATTTGCAATCTCCTCACATTCCATCGCTTCAATCACATCCTCTATAGTTTCATATTCACTCTCTTCTACCATCATGGTTGCTACACTTGCATCCTCTTGTTCATTATTTTCCTCTTCTTTCTCCATGCCTTCCTCATGGCATGTCTTTGCTACAACCTCTTGTTCCCTGTGGGTATATCATATACTATTAAATTTTTAAAAATTTATTTTTCTTAGTCTTTTGATTCTTCATCTCATCTAATTCTAGAGTCATTTCCCTCACTTTAACCTTCATCGTGGGATTCTTTAAGTTTCTAACATATTGTCGCTGATTCTTTAAGTTTTATAACCCAAGTCGCTAGTGTCTAATGTTCTTGAACCTTGTCGCAAGGTTTGTAAGTTTTCTAACCACTTGATAGTCTATCTTGGTCTTTCTCTCAATGTTAAGTGTGTCAGTATAATGGTCTATCCCATGTTGTTGTAGAGTCAGGAGTTTTCATAACTTCATAACCTTTGATCTTAGTTTTAAAGTTTTAATATTTCGTGATAGGGTGACATATTGTTCATTCTGCATGTTTCGAGGTTCCACCTATTCATTTAAAGATGTCTACGGGACAACCTGGACATGTCTTGTCAAGGGTTTTCAAAAATGCAAAAATATTTGGGTTTCTTTTACTGAGGATTTAAATAGAGTACCATATTAATAAAACATTAAACACACATCTTGTTGATGACATAACTTGAGGTGGAAAAATTTTGCTAATTTTTTCAACTACATTTCCTTCTTTTGTAATCTACTCTTATAGGTATTTGTGTGTTTCTTTATGTGCTAGGAGTTCATGTAGTCCAGAATTGGAAATCGTTGGCTCAATGTAAGGGACATGAAGCTCAAACCTTTTAAGTTGGAAGAATTATGGGTGTCCTTGGAGAGTAACAAGAAGTTTGAGCTAGATATAAAACTACTAGAAAGCAGGATAACTCACATTGGAGGGTTCCCAGAAGCTGTACATTTAGTGTGGATTTAATAAGTGCATGTGCAAGAAGGTACGTTCTCTAGAGAGACATGGGAAATTAAAGCCATGGATGAGATTGTAATCATAGAAATTTCTCCTGAATCTATTTCTTGCACACTGAGGATTCTAGAAAGGGAACCTATAGAAGACATGTCTATCATAGTGGTGAGTGAATTTTTCAAAGAGAATGAATACTGGTGTAAGAAATCCATGGAAAAAACTTGGTTGAGGTTGGAAAAGAAAGGTAAGTCACAATTTCTAACTAAACTTAAAAGAATGCATTTCAAAGAAGAAATTGCAGATGTTATTGCTTTATTGCACAACATTGTTGGAAATGCACAAGTTGAGTTATTTGAGGATTGGATGTGCCAATTTATCCTGATAATCTATGATGAGAACATTTTCATTAGCCAAGCTGAATTTATTTGCTTCCATTTGAATGAGCAATTAATTAATTTCCATAAGATTGCTACTTTCTGTATGTGTTCTTGCCTAACACACATTCTAGATAGTTAGAGGTCTTTTTGTCCTAGGTTGGAGTTGCAAGAAACCCCAACTTCTGATATGCCTATGTATAAATTCTTCCCTTAGTTCACTCAAAAATTTGGAATGGGTGATTTTTGTTGTGTTAATGATGTGTTTTTAATGGAGGTCATGAGGAAGTTAGATGGAAATCCAAAAATGTGGCTTTCTCATGAATCAATTTATCTTGTATCAAATTTTGAGAGATTTTATATCCAATTTGATAAATTTTCCTATTTGAGAATAGGGGGTTTTGAGAAAGCCCCATTGAAATTACCTTGGTATGCTAAATATTTACTGATATTTCTAGAAGTTTTTCGACAAATGGACATGGTTAATGTTAAGTATACAAACATGGGGAAACAAGGGCATGTCTTCCCATTGATGACCCCTTCTTTTAGGTGAAAAAAAAAACAAGTGGCCAAAGGAGCTAAGGAGTCCTCAAGGAATATAACCTCTAGTATCTATCTATGACAACTAATTTTGACAGTAAGGGTTTTGTGAAGTAGAATCTCTATGGAGGGAGCTTGTATCTACATCACCCATTTATCAAAGATTTCTAGGAGGATTTTGTCAATGAGAATGAAGTTCTGGGAAGATAGTATATGAGATTGAATCTAAAACAAATACATGCTTTTGGTCTATCATTTCAAATTCCTAAAAATGTAGCTGAGGATTCGATGGTCGTAGATCTTGGATATGAAAAATTTCCTGATAAATCCCACCCTAAGGTTGATTGGAACCAAATTGAAATTTTATATATGAGGGTGCGTGCTACTCCAGTGCTTAAAAGAACTCAAGACTGGTTGGATGGGAAATGGCTACTAGTTCTTGGTCCTGTTCGGGAGCCTAAGTCTTAGGAAGTGAAAGAATTGATCTCTATGGACCAAAAAATATTAATTGGTGAGAAAATTATGAATAATCCTAGGGAGCTAGACCATTCTTTGTCTGATTCATTGGAATTGAAATTGGATATGTATGATAATCTGGTGAAGGAAATCAATAAAACACTTGATCCATATTTTGAAATGTTAGTGGAAATTAAGGAAGATTGTCATATTCTAGGAGTGGAAATTACTGATGAGTTTGATGAAAGGATTCTAGATATAAAATAGGTCTCTCTAAAGTTTAGAGAGACATTCATTAAAGAAATAGTTGATCCTGCTACAGTGACATGGGAGTCCTCAAAACTTAGTAGAATGCAGATCCACCTAAATTCTTATAAATCTAGAGAAGAGAGAAGATCTGAGATGTTGGTCAAGTCTAAAGTTGCTTTGGCCAAATGGAAAACCAGGTTACAGATTACTACAACACTAGGAAGCAAGGATATATTTGCAATTGTCACCAAATATCGATATTACAAGTTGAGGATGAGAACACAGGAAAAGACGCTAAAACATGAAGTGGTTGAAGTTTTGGATGATGAAGAAGATGAAGTAGAAAAGTGATGCATAGTTATTTTTAGTATTTCATGATACTTTCTTTGATTTTAGTTCTTTTAAGTTAAAGATATTTTTAATTTTTGGGTGTGGTTGTTTTTAAGAAACCGTTACCATGGACAATTGGCTTATGCTTTAAATATGGGTTTGGTCGATGTAGTTAGGATCTTTTGGGAAAATTTTTGATTTTCCTCATTAGAGAAAACTTTTTTATGCTTTCAAGTTTGTTTTATAATTATCTTTCAATATAGAAACTCATATGGTGAAGTTCATGCAGACATAATCTTTGTGCTATGGAGTGTGGATTTATTTTATTTATTCTAAATATCTTTCCAATGATTATCTATGTTGGTGTTATGTATGTTTAATAGATTGAATTTCTATCACATGTTTATCTTTGAATGAGCACTTATGGCAATGGTTGAGTTCAGTTAAAGAAATTTATTAGTTTAGAAGTGATTCAAGTCTTTGTGCTTTAGTTTATAGTTTGATATTGGTATGCCTTTCAAAGATTTCTAGTTAAAAGCTACACCTTTCTTTGCTTTCTAGTTAAAGGAAGCTTGAATTTATATTCATTGTATATCTTAAAAGGTAGCTGCCACCTTGTAAAATAAGCAAAGAATCGGTATGAAATATCATTATATCAGTTCAACTATTGTTACATTTGTCATCTCCATTGGCATAGGAATATAGAGTTAGGTGACAAATCTGTTAACCAGTAGATTTTTTGTGACTCTACTAGGGAAAACTAAGAAAAATAAATTTTTACTTTGAGTTGCTTTATAGTTGTCAATTATGGTTCTTCAAAGGCATAATACTCATGTTCTCCAACCCAATGTAGATAGTTTAATTAGAGATTAAGAAGATATAATTACTGGTCTTCAGTTACTTGCTTAGTAGCAAAGAAGAACCAACCTCCAATACTGCAGAGTTGATGAAGTATTGGAGGAAGAAGAACTTAGAGATATTATAAGAGAAAATGCTATGCATTTTGAAAATTCCCAAGAAATTATTTTTGTAGAAAATGTTGTGCTTGTAGTCGGAAGAGTTAGGGCCCCTCTAGTGCAAGTTCCTAGAAATTAGTTGAACAATAGACAAAATATTCCAAGAAATCATTAGCAAGTGGGAGTTGGTGACTCTATAATTGATTTCTACTTGTTTAGCTCTAGTGTCTAAAAGATATACAAGGGGAGATAGACAAAAAGGGTTTTTTGATAAAGATTTTGAGTTACTAGAAGTGGTAGGTTTCTCATATTTTTCACCTAACTGAAAGGTTATATCTACTAGTAGAGAATCTTCCCCTACATCTAGAGCTAGTTCGCCTGGGGTTTCTAATACATCATGTCAAGGTCTTCTCTTACACGGTACAATCCTTCCTTTGCAAATAAAATTTCCTCTCCATAATCTTGTTGTAATGGATCAACCTCAACCTATACCTTGGGGAGCCATAATAGGTCCCCTCACTTTTGGAGTTGGAGCTCAATTGCATGATTTTCCAAAGGGTTTAGGGAAAATTGTACCAAAATTCAATGGAGATGGAAAGGTTTCTCCTAATGAACACATGCAAGATTTCTTTGCTACTTCATCTATCCTCACCATACAACATGAAGATGTTGCTATGAGACTTTTTGCAAAATCTCTAACTAGTGTTGTTGCTTATTGGTTTTATTCCCTTCCAAGTAGTTCTATTACTAATTGGGCTACTTTGAGAACAAGCTTGGAAAATAGATTTAAGACCACAGAAAATGATCAAGTCCTAGTGGCTCAGTTAGGATCTATGAAGAAAGAAGTGCATGAACCAATGAGGGATTTTGTGGCTAGGTTCAACAAATTGTTCAATAGGATTTCTGTAAACATGAGGCCAGGAAATGAATTATTAGAGGCAATGTTTATCAACACCCTGCCACTAGATGTAAGCTTTACTATCAAAAGAGAAGGAGCTACTAATGTGAATGTCACTCAAGTGTTGGCTATATCCATAGAAGATGATTTGATTGTCGTAGAAAAGTCAAAGAAATAATTGTAGACTAGTCATCCTTTGCCAACAAATTCTACTAACATGATTATACAAAGGTTGGCTAATGATATAATTCCCTTAAGAGAAAGATTCTAAAGGTTCCTTCATAGACACCTTATCAGGACATCCCTAGGAAAGATTACAGTTATCAAGGAGTTACCAATAAGACACTACATTTTGGTGCCCTAGCTCAAAGACTGGCAATTGAAGGTGTCCCATCTTCAAGCAAAGGAAATCATTGTAATTTTCACTTGACATCAGATCATGTTGGGGCTACCTATCTAGAAATGGTTCGATTCATGAAAATGATGTCAACCAATGAAGGTGCACAAGAGCCATATGTAGAAGAGCCTAGTCCATCTCAAGACTCTGGCATGAATTTCTTTGAATATGTACCAGATTTTGAGGCCAAAAAAGATTTATATATAAGAGTGGATGATCCAAATTGTGTCATTTTCACTAGGGCACAATATGCAAAAGGAGAAACATTTGGTTCTTCATCAGCCCCCAAGTTTATCTTGACAAAGCAAAAGAAACCAAAACAAAATGTGTCAAAAAAATACAACAATTGAGGTAACCCCTACACATTCATTTGATTCTCTTGTTGCTAGTTCATTTGATATAGTTGAGTCATGTAAAAATACAAAGGTTCATATTTCTCAAGCTAAGTATTTAAGACTCAATCCCACAGAGTTAGATAGACTGGTTAGGTACATTAAACAAGAGCCTTTACCCTCTCAATGCAATGCTCAAGTGTCCTCAAAGTATAAAGTCCCTGTGGAAAACCAAGTTTGCACCAATTGTGTTGAGAAAATTCTAACCCAATCAAATCCTATTGCAAAACTAGAACCTTTCTATGTGTCATTATACATTGTTGGTTTTAGGTCAAGAAATTGCATTATTGATTCTGAAGCTTCAGAAAATGTGATTCCTGCCCAAATTGCCAAAGCCTTAGGTTTATCTTTTCCATATTCCCAAGGGAAATTTTATTCTATGGATGGATCTCTAGTCCCTATTATAGGTCAGATCAAAGATTCCCAAGTAGCCTTGGTTGATTTCCCTAAGAAGAGATTAAAACTAGCCATATTAGTTGTTGGTATCCTAGCTAGCTATGGGATGCTTTTGAGTAGAATCTTTTGTAAAGACTTGGGTGGGGAAATACAAATGTATTGGTCTCATGCCCTGATACCATTGGATGGGAAGAAAATATGATTAAATCCTAAACCCAAGGCCAAGTTCACTATTCTATAGTCTGGTGATCTGAGGGAAGATATCCTATTTGTTGAAATGAGGCTAGGCACTTACATGTGTACTTCTGATAAAGAAGAAAGCTTGAACCTTGTCAATCTGAATTTAATCAATAAATTGTAGACACTAGAATTTTATGGAAGTTGTGTTAATGCTAGGTCAAGTGCAAGAGTAGTTTTGATTTCACAAGATGGCAATAAATTCCCTTTTTCTTTGAAACTGGAATTTGCTAATACCAAAACACAACCCAGTATGAAACCCTATTGCTTGGTATAAGTGTAGCTAAAGAAAAGGGGATTAAGAAATTAAGATTTTTGGGAGATACTAAACTAGTGGTTAAGCAGATCAGGAAGTTTTACACTGTGAAAAATGGCTTGCTCAAGCACTATATGAATAGGGTTTGGGATTGTATAGAAGATTTTGATTCCTTCTCTATAGAATCAATTCTAAGAGACCAAAATACCAGAGTTACTCCCTAGCACTCTTAGCATCATTGCTTCTATGACATACTAATTTTAAAGATAAGTCATACCAACTTGAGATTGTGTATTGATCTAGTGTCCCTGATAATGTAAATCATTGGAAATTATTTAATAATGATCAACAAATTATTACATTTCTAGAGAAACTTGAATCCTTTGCTAATATTTTCTTCGAAGGCAGTAATGACAAAAGCAATGAAGTCCTGGAAGGGAAAATTGGTGCTTCAAAAGGAGAGAAGCCTAAGATTATTAAATTGAAAGGGAATAAAATTCCTAAACATTTAATCTCTCTCGAGGATTTTTTCAACATACATTGTCAATACTTGAAGCAAAAGACTGAGGTTTCTATTGAGTCATCTGTTGAGTTTGATAGGCTTAATATTGGTATTGAAGATGACCCCAAAATTTTATATATTGGTAAATGTTGTTATGCTAAAGAGAGAGAAAGGTTTGATCTCTTTGTTGATTAAGTATACAGATCTTTTTGCATGGTGCTATGATGATTTGAAGAAATTCAGGAATGGAGAATTGCAGCATAAGATACCATTGAAGCCTGGCTCTCACCTTATAGGAAGAAGCAACAAATTTATAATCCTAAGGTTGTAGAGGGTATTTTCAGTGAGATTCATAAGATGCTGAAGGAAAATATTATTTATCCTATCAACCATTCTACATGGGTAGCCAATATAGTTCACGTGAGGAAGTAAAATGGAGAAATAAAGATATGTGTTGATTTCAAGAACTTAAATCGGGCTTCTTTAAAGGATAACTATCCATTACCTATGATGGATCATATATTGCAAACTATTGCTAGTTCTGAAATGATGTCTATGCTCAATGGTTTTTCTGGCTATAATTAGATAGAGGTTGCCCCAGAGGATTAGCATAAAACTGCTTTCACTAATCCCGTTGGTATGTTTGCATATAGTAGAATGCCTTTTGGTCTCATAAACATAGGAGAAACCTTTCAAAGGGTGATGGATTTATCATTTGGGGATTTGAGGAATAAAATAATTATGATTTATTTGGATGATCTAACAGTGTTCTCTAAGAAGAGAGCTAACTTCCTGCACTATTTGGAGGTAATACTGCAACACTACAAAGATGAGGGAATTTCCTTAAACCCTAAGAAATTAGTTTTTGTTGTGATAGAAGGAAAACTCTTGGGTCATATTTTTTCAAAGGATGAAATTAAAGTGGATCCTGAAAGAGTAAAGGTGATCATGCAATTGAGATTACCTGCCAAGAAAGATGGTACTAGGTCTTTGTTCGGTCAGGTGAATTTTCTAAGGAGGTTTGTACCTAATTTTGGTAAGCTAACAAAGCATATTTCTGATATGATAAAGAATCATCCTATATTTAATTGGAGTAGTGAAGGAAATAATTCTTTTCAAGATATTAAAACTACAATTGCAAATTCCCCTACCTTAGCTCATCTTGATTTTGCTAAGGATTTCATCATATATAGCTATGCCTCCGAGCATACTCTGTCAGCCATCTAACTACAGAAAAAATGAACAAGGTATTGAGGATTTGATCTCTTTTATGAGAAATCCTCTAAAGAAGTATGAATTTAAATATTCTCCACTATAAAAACATGCATATGCTATCGTGAAAGAACTTAAGAGTTTTAGGTTCTATATCCTTCATTCTTATACAACATGTTTTGTTCTTGGAACTATTGTGAAGAGTATACTCACTCAACAAGATATTGGGTGCAATAAGAGAGGATATTGGATAGCAAAGGTTCAAGAATATGACTTTGATATTAATCCCACTAATCTAGTTAGGGGAAAGGGGTTGACTAAAATCATTGTTGAGAGTGACCCTGTTGAAGAGGAGAGATTGCCATTGGTGTTGTTTACAAATACAACTAATGAGTGGTTTTTTGATGTTTCTTATTTCCTAACTTATAGTTATTTCTCATCACATTTTTTATCTAGGGAGAAAATAAATTTGATTCTTAAAGCTAATAAGTATGTTCTCTGGGAAGGAAATTTGTATAAGAAATGTGTGGATGGGATTTTCTTGTGGTGTGTTGATAAAGAGAAACAAAATAAATTACTAGAAGCCTTTCATAGTGAAGCTTGTGGTCGACATTTTTTGGCTTCTATAATAGCTTTCAAGATCCTCCATCATAGATTTTATTGTCTAGGTATGTTTAAAGATTCTTATGAATAGGTATCAAAATGTGAAAAGTGTTTGAAATTCACTAGGAGGCCACAACTTGGTGATTTACCTTTGAAGCCTATGGTAATAGATGAACCTTTCCTACAATGGGGTCTAGATTTCATTGGTTAAATTAATCCAAGTTCTAGTGCAGGACATACACATATCTTGACTACTATAGACTATTTTACCAAATGGGTTGAAGATGTTACAGTTAAGCATACCACTACAAAGGTTGTATGTGATTTTCTGAAAGAGAATATTTTGACAAGGTTTGGGGTGCCCAAGAAAATTGTCACTGATAATGCTAGCTCATTCTCTTCTGCTGAGATTACTCTTTTCTGCTATGACTATGGTATCAACCTTACTCATTCGTCTGATTATTACCCCCAAGGAAATGGGAAAACTGAGTCTAGCAATAAAAACTTGATTGCCATTATCAAGAAGCTGGTGGATGAGAATTAAAGGGGATGGAACAAAAATTTATATGATGCCCTATGGGATGATAGAGTAACTTATAAAATTGCTATTGGAATTTCACCCTTTCAGTTAGTATATGGAATTGATAGTACCTTACCAACACGCTTAGAGATTTTAGCACTTAATTTGTAGAAAGCTATAGAAGATGGCCAATTTTAGACTGCACTAGAGAAACAAATTATGTATCTAAACAAGTTGGAAGAGTAGAGTGAGCTAGTGGTGGATAAAATTACCAAGCATCAATAGATGGTAAAGAGATATTTTGATAAAAGAGCTAGGAAAAGATATTTTGCAGTTGGTGATTCAGTCCTCCTCTGGGATAGAAGAAGGGAGCCAAAAGGAGCATATAAGAAATTTGAATCCCTCTGGAGAGGGCCTTTGAAGATCAAACAATTTATTGGTGATCATTCCTTTCAATTGGCTTATCTTGATAGCACTATTCTACCTCTTGCCTACAATGGGAAAGATCTGAAACTTCATGAACTCATAACAAAGTCATTTGGTTCCTCTTTGTACATAGTTTTCTATTTGTTTTGTTTGGTTTTTGGCTTGTCTGGTTTTGACTTTTTTTTCCCAATGAATAAGGCTTTGTGACATGGCTTTATGGATTCTCTGCATCGTACTAGTCCTTGTCCCCATTCAAAGCCAATGTTACCTATGTGTATATCATATACTATGAAATTTTTGAAACTTTATTTTTCTTGGTCTTTTGATTCTTCATCTCATCTGAGTTTGGAGTCTTTTCCTTCACTTTAACCTTAATCACAAGATTCTTTAAGTTTTATAACCCAAGTTGCTGGCATCTAATGTTCTTGAACCTTGTCACAAGGTTCATAACTTTTCTAACCACTTGATAATATAACTTGGTCTTTCACTCAACATTAAGTGTGTCGGTATAATGGTCTATCTTGTGTTGTTTCGAAGCTGAGAGTTTTCATAACTTCATAACCTCCAATCTTGGTTTTAAAGTTTTAATGTTCCACAACAGGGAGACATATTGTTCATTCTACATGTTTTGAGGTTTCGCCTATTCATTTAAAGATGTGTACATGACAACCTAGAGATTTCTTGTCAAGGGTTTTTAAAAATGCACAAATATTTTGGTTTCTTTTACCAAGGATTTAAATAGAGTACTTTACTAATGCAGCATTAAACACACATCTTGTTGATGACATAACTTGAGGTGGTAGAATTTTTGCTAAGTTTTTTAGCTACATTTTCTTCTTCTGCAATCTACTCTTCCATGTATTTGTGTGTTTATTTATGCATTTGGAGTTCATGTAGTCCAGAATTGGAAATCATTGGCTCGGCATAAGGGACATGGAGCTTGAACATTTTAAGTTGGAATAATTCTAAGAATTCCTGGAGAGTAACAAGAAGGCTAAGATGGATATAAAACTATTCAAAAGTGGGATAGCTCATGTTGGAGGTTTCCTAGAAGCTAAATTGAGTGTGGACCTGATAAGTGCATGTGCAACAAAGTAGGTTCCAAAGACACAGGAAATTAAAGCTAGGGATGAGATTGTAATCATAGAAATTTCTCTTGAAGTTGTCTCCCATGTGCTAAGGATTCTAGAAATGGAACCTGTAGAAGACATGTCTATCCCAGTGGCGAGTGAATTTTTCAAAGAAAGTGAAGACTGGTGTAAGAAATCCATGGCCAAAACTTGGTTGAGGTCAGAAAAGAAAGGTAAGTTGCAATTGTCGACTAAACTTAAAAGAATGCATTTCAAGGAAGAAGTTGCAGATACTATTGCTTTATTGCACCGCGTTGTTGGAAATGCACAATTTGAGTTATTTCAAGATTGGATGTGTCAATTTATCATGATCTATGATGAGAACATTTTCATTGACTAGGCTGAAGTTATTTTCTTCCATTTGAATGAGCTATTAATTAATTTCTATAAGACTGCTACTTTCTATATGTGTTCTTGCTTGACATACATTTTAGCTAGTCAAAGGTCTTTCCGGCTTGGGTTGGAGCTGCAAGGAACCCAATCTTCTGATATTCCTATGTATAAACGTTTCCCTTAGTTCACTAAACAATTTGGAATGGGTGATTTTTTTCATGTTAATGATGCATTTTTAATGGAGGCAGTGAGGAAGTTAGATGGAAATCCAAAAATGTGCATTTCTCCTAAATCAATTTCCCTTGTATCAAATTTTGGGATTTTTTATATCCAATTTGATAAATTTTTCTATCTGAGGCTAGGAGGTTTCGAGAAAGCCCCATTGAAATTACCTTGGTATCCTAAAGATTTATTAATATTTCTAGATTTTTTTTGACAAATGGCCATGGTTAATGTTAAGTATATGAACATGGGGAAATGAAGGTATTTCTTCCCATTTAAGACCCCTTCTTTTACGTACAAAAAAAACAAAGTGGCCAAAGGAGGTGGAGTCCTCAAGGAATATAACCTCTAGTATCTATCTATGAGAGCTAATTTTGATAGTAAGGGTTTTGTGAAGCATAATCTCTATGGAGGGAGCTTATATTGGCATCACCCATCTATCAAAGATTTTTGGGAGGATTGTGTCGATGAGAATGAATTTTTTGAGAAGGGATTATATGAGATTGACCCTATAAAAAATACAGGCTTTCGGTCTGTCATTTCAAATTCCTAAAAAATGTAGCTGAGGATTCGATGGTCATAGATCCTAGATATGAAAAATTTCCTGATAAATCCCACCCTAAGGTTGATTGGAACCAAAGTGAAATTTCAGATATGAGGGTGTGTGCTTCTCTAGTGCTTAAAAGAACTCAAGACTGGTTGGATAGGAAATCACAACAACTTTTTGGTCCTATTCAGGAGCCTAAGTCATAATAGAAGAATGAAAAAGGGTCTGTGCAAGCATCTGGTGCAAGTATATCATTGGGGAAATCATCTATTAGGTCCTCTAGTGCAAATTGTTAGTCAAGAGGTGATGGTGATAGGCCAAAAGAAATAATCAAGTTTAAGATGTTCTATTAATAAGATAGTGTTATTTGTCCTACCCATAAGAAAAATACCAGTAAAGAAAAACCTATGCTTGCAGACTCTAAACCTATCTTTCAATAGATTGCTAAAGATAATACCTCCCCTCCTCTATTTGAAGTGTCTGCTTCCCCGATTGAGAATCCACCCATGACTCCTAGTGCTCCTAAAGAAACTATTAGTGGAAATGAAGATTATGTTCTTGTAGTAGCCTCCCTAGAATGGCTGAAGAAAGAACTATAGAAGAAGAGAAAGCATATTCCTACAATGACAGTTGGAGTGGATATTGTTACAAAGTTACTCCAAAGCTCTTCAAAACCTAAGAAAGCCAAGAGGATGTCAAGGATGGTGACTGATGCTACTTCTAGAAACCAAATGTTAGAAATTTTAGAGCCTATGAAGGATTTAAATGAAGATGAAATAATGGAGGAAGACTGGAAAGTCACACATGTCGATATAGGGCCTCCAACACTAGAAGGTGATGTGTACCATGCCAATTATTCAGTTAGTGTCTTGATTAAAAGAGTGAAAGAACAGAGAAAAGAAAATATAAAACTAAAATCTCAAGTCCTTGCTTTGGGTAACGTTATTTCTTCCATGGCCACTCCTCCTACATCTGATGAAGCCTCTAGTTCATAGGTAGAGGGCATCAATGTGCTCACCATACAACAAATTAAAATGAATTTGAGCTATTCCAAAGTTGCTAGTGAGGGGATTGATAAAATTTCTCAGGAGGCTATCTTCTTTTTTAATAAATTTGTGCTTCTTTACACTTGAGTTATTAACAAGATAAACAAGTTAGTAATAGAAATTCAATAGGTTAGAAAAGAACAAACTAGTCTCTATGTGATCTCTTAGGAAATGAAAGAATTGATCTCTATGGACCAAAAAATATTAATTGGTGAGAAAATTGTGAATAACCCTAAGTAGCTAGACCCTTCCTCATCCTATTCATTGGAATGGAAATTGAATATGTATGAAAATCTAGTGAAGGAAGTTAATAAAACACTTGATCAATATTTTGAAATGTTAGTGGAAATTAAGGAAGATTGCCGTATTCTGGGAGTGGAAATTACTAATGAGTTTGATGAAAGGATTCTAGATATAAAAGAGATCTCTCTAAAGTTTAGAGAGATATTCAATAAAGAAATATTTGATCCTGCTAGAATGACATGGGAGTCCTCAAAACTTAGTAGTATGCAGATCCACCTAAATTCTTATAAATTTGGAGAAGAGAGAAGCTCTGAGATGTTGGTCGAGTCTGAAGTTGCTTTGGCCAAATGGAAAACTAGGTTATAGATTACTAAAACACTAGGAGGCAAGGATATATTTGCAATTGTCACCAAATATCAAGATTACAGGTTGAGGATGAGGACACAAGAAAAGAAACTAGAACACGAAGCAGTTGAAATTCTGTAAGATGAAGAAGATGAAGCGGAAAAGTGATGCATAGTTATTTTTAGTATTTTATGATACTTTGTTTAATTTTAGTTCTTTTAAGTTAAAGACAATTTTAACTTTTAGGTGTGGTTGTCTTCAAGAAACCATTACCATGGACAGTTGGCTTATGCTTTAAATATGTGTTTGGTTGATGTAGTTAGGATCTTCTAGGAAAAACTTTGATTTTCCTCATTAGAGCAAAATATTTTATGCTTTCAAGTTTTATTATAGTTATCTTTCAATATAGAAACTCATATGGTGAAGTTCATGGTGGCATAATCTTTGTGTTGTAGAGTATGGATTTATTCTATTTGTTCTGAATATCTTTCCAATGGTTATCTATTTTGGTGTTGTGGATGTTTAATATATTGCATTGCTATTGTATGTTAAATAAATTTATTATTTTAGAAGTGATTCAATTATTTGTGCTTTAGTTTATAGTTTTATATTGGTATGCTTTTCAAAGTTTTCTGGTTAAAAGTAGCCTGAATTTCTATTCATTGTATATCTTAAAAGATAGTTTCCACCTTGTAAAATAAGCAGAGAATTAGTATAAAATATCATTATATCGGTTCAACTGTTGCTACTTGTAGACATGTCAAATTTACATCATGCATAATCATATTCCATTCATCAAATAAATCAGGACTTGATTTAAATCAAACCCAAATCATATTCCACCATTTTTTGATTTAAACAAATCAAAGATTTAAGTCCTAAGTCAAAATCATCTAAGCACCATTAAATCAACATAATCATCATCTATTTAATCTAACCCTAATTAAATACTAATATCACCCACTTGCATTATCTAGATTTAGCCACTTGCACATATAAATCATTTTATTGATTTATTAAATCCAAGATTTTCCATCAACATGGCATTTATGGGGAATATTCCCTCAACTTTGAATTCAAAGGAAAGTTGATTTGTCCCTCCAACATTGCATTTATTGCTCATTTTCTTGTCCTCCACTTAGCATTTCCCTAATCTTGCACATGCATCAACCACTCACATGATGACAAGTGTCCTTCTTTCATTGGTCCAATCTTAGTCCCACATTGGTCTCTCTTCAACACTTAGCATTTTGAAAATCCTTAAATAGAAGCTTCATCTTTGAGCAAATCCTCCACAATCTTTATGCAAAGTCACTCTCTTGGTTTGAGAGCTGATTTTGTTCATCCACTCTACAATCTTAGCATTTTCATCTCCAATCTCATACAAGGCTACTCTCTTCAATGGAGAGCTAATATTGTCCATCTTATCATCATCATCTAAGATTATCAATCAAGGATTGGGAAAGGGTCACTAGCACATGTGACACCAATCCACTATGAGATGAAGTTGATTCATGTTGTTTGTATGCTTATTTGGTTTTTCTTGTTGTTTTAATATCTTACTTAGCATATCTAACATGTTTCATTTTCTCATAGGGATGTTGAGGATTATTGTCGTTTTAAAATACTAACCATATGCAGATTTTCACATCCACATTATGGCGCTAGAAGGAAAAGTGAAAGGAAAAGGTACATTCACCATCTTGGCCAATCTATCATCAAGAAAATCTATAAAAGAAGGCTTAATCCTCATTCATTGGATCCACAATTTTTATGCAAGGTTACTCTCTTAATTTGAGAACTCATCTTGCTCATCATCTCCATTTGCATTTCATCATTTTAGCTATTGATCAAGGGTTGGGAAAGGGTCACTAGCACATGTGACACTAATCCACTATGGAATAGGTACAAAGGAAAAGTGAAAGGAAAAGGTACAAAGCAAAGGAGAAGGCTAGAAAACGAAAATGAAAGGAAGATTTTTTTTTTTTTGAAAGCTCAAAGTGTTTTTTAACGCTTTAAGTGTTTGTTCAACACTTATTTATGAAATGTTACCTTTTTGATCCCAGGGCACTAATTTTTCGTTTGGGTCTAAAAAGAACAAATTGATTTTTTTTTTTCCATTCGCAAAAGGTTAAAACTCAAGCTTAGACACTTACTAGATTTCATTTTGGGCTAAAAAATTGGACAAGAAATCTTCATATTTCATTTGGTGCTTAAAACAAATCACACAAATTGCTTTGAAGGCTATAAAATGAACAAGTGCTTGAATTGTGTGATTTTGTCTTTTGAGTGTGTATCCTCTCCCCTTGCGCTTCGTGCAATCTAGGGTGCAAGAGAAACACTCAAAATACATTTTATTGCTTTGAAACACTTCGATTTGGGTTTAAAATTGAATATCTTGTGTGAGTGTGAGTAGGGGCATTTTTGCGTACATTCTCTTTCTTTGTGCCATCAAAGATTGATCGAGTTACGAATTATGTCTTTGCTTGCTTTTGTTTATCTTAGAGGGCCTACCTTGGGGAAAAAATACTCACCCAAGGGAACGACTCAACCAGTAACACTCTAAAGCCAAGATTATTTCCAGCCGGGATATAAATGTGGATATTGGTTAAATGCCATTATCACGCTATTGGCTCCAACAAGATGGATCCGAAAGGGGACTCTTGTCAAATGGGTCAATCTCCATGAATAGAAAGTCCTTACTAGAACCCATATGCTAGAATTTTCCAAAATCCTTAATCTATTTTTTGGTGCAAGAACGGTCATTCTGAAGCCACCCCACACTTTTACGGTCTTCTAGTAGAGATGGAAAGCATGCCATGGGAGTTTCATGGGTGTTGATGCTTGGCTGCCCCGATTGACGTTAATGAGTCGTGGAGGGGAGCCAGTGGGGTCAAGCATCTAACCATCCATTAGAGATAAGCATAGCTGGACTTGTCCAAGTGGCAATCCAACAAATATTGGCTTACACATCCATAGGGCTTGTACTTGTTCTTCATTTGAAAACACAGTGTGGTATTCGAAAACATTTTGTAAACAAACATTCAACATGATTCTCAAAATTTCAAACCCTTTTGAAGACAAATATCATTGACTCAATTCATATGTTACTACTTTCCCTTGGGATTCACATCCTTAGAGGTTCCTAAGCATTGGATTATACCTCAATTTGTCTTCTTGAGTAAACAATAGGAAAACCCTTGCCTTAAGTTCACTGAATTTCCACATAAAATATCTTGTGGGGTTTAAAGAAATTAAGACATTGGACATCTTAGTTTGAAACTTTAATCAAAGAGAGTTTTTTTGTTAAAATAAATCCATTAAGCAAAGCTAAGAAAAATGAACTTTCATGTGTGTTGAAGACTCCAAATCCCAAAAGTACAAATCATTGATTGGAAATCCAAAATGTTCAAATCATTTCTTGGTTACAAAGGTCTTTAGGAAGCATATGCATGCTCTTCAATACATAGGTCTAGGAAAACAAAAAGTGTCTTTTTAGGTTCACCTAAAGATCAAAAAAATCAAACCTCTTTCATCCATCTTTCAAAACATCAAATCCATCTCACAAATCATCTTTTGAAAAGCCTTGAAATCATCCTTGAAGTGCTAGGCTTTATGACAGAATCAAGCAAACAACAAAATCATTGAGACCAAGTCCTTGAAAACATTTATCAAAACACCTTTGGCTAGGAATGTGTAAATGCATCCTTTTGCATATCCTTAGTAAAAGTCATCAAAATCATCTTGTCTAGCTTAGTGTATGTAGATGAATCCTTCTCCATATACTTAGTGAAACAATCATCTTATTTGGGTAGGTGTGGGTAGATGCATCCTTCTCCTCACACATATCCAAATAAACATCCTTTGAACACAACTATCCTTCAGATCATTATCAAACATCTTAGGGTCTTTTTTTTCAAAATCAAAATCAAAATCCAAATCAAGATCAAGGCTAAAATCTCAAAATGCAAAAAATCAAACCAATAAAAAATCCAAAGCCTAGTATTTCATTCAAGATCTATCAAAAGCAAAAAACATCCATAACATCCTTAAACATCACCATCATATCATCATCACATTTGATCCTAAAATCATCCTAAAAACTTTCACTTTGGGACATAAAATAGAGATTAATCCAAAGAATCAAGAGATGCATCTCCCATATTCTAGAAGATTGATCCCCGTTTTATGGTTCTAACTAGATCTCAATACAAGAAGAGTATTGAAGCCAACAAAGAAACACCAGCTTCAAGTGATCTTAGCTAAACCACTCTTGAAATGAATCCCATTGGGCATGGAAATCTCACAATTAGCCTTCCAACATCATCGCAAAACCCACAAGAGGAAACCCATGGAGAGGATCATACCTTTGGAATGTCTCATGAAGAAATAGCGGAAATACTCCAAAATTTGGACAACCATAGAATCATTAACATCATGATTAGACTTAACCCTTCATTGTACATGCTTGAACTAGAAAAACAAGGGGCCAAGTTGCCTTTGTATTTCGATGTGAGCACTATAGTAGAGACATCTTTTCCACCAATCTCATCCACCATCCCCATTTCATCTACACCCCCATCTCAAAACATCACACAAAACATCCCACAACTCACAACATCATTTGCTCCAACTCAACCCAACGTTGACAAGGGAAACACATTCCTCAATGCACTTCAATCACATCCCCTTGTGAACAACCAAAACTTGGACACAAACATCTTTTCACGGAGCACCACAAACACCTCTTCTCACAAATCCATAAGAGGAGGGAGACATGTTCGGACTAGGGGGAATTTTCAACACCACAACACTCTCGCAAGGATTCACCCCCCTTACATTTCCACCTCTCCCACCATCACCATTGTCATCTACACCACTCCTTGGTTTAGGGCTTCCTCCTCTATCGAGTATCAATCAAAACAACATCCCAACCATCAATCAAAACATTTTTCCAAATGCTCAAAACTTATTGTTTACATCACAACAAAAAACAACAAACACACAAGCAATGGAAACATCATGAAACACCCCTACAACATTGCAAAGCATGGTCTCTCAAGGGCCAATCACATCAATGATGCCACTTACCACATCAACAACACCATCCACCAATAACGTAATCAACATGACAACACCATCCACCAACCAAATAATCAACACAACATCATAATCTACCACCATTCCAAACCCACTACCACCCCCACCACCACCAACGTTCACCACATCAAACCAATTTGATGCCGCATTACAAGCTGCTTTTCAAAGAGGATACCAACAAGTGCAGAAATAAAAAAGCCATGCAACAAGCCGCTCAAGTTGCACAAGTTGTCAAAGTTGCACAAGCCGCATTACAAGCGCAACAAGCTCAACAAGCCCAAGCTTTATTGCAACAGCAACAACAACAAGCTGCCCAAGCCACACAAGCATTACAATCACAAAGAGTCACTCAAGCACAACTTTTATTACAACAACAAGCTACACAAGCACAAGCAGCACAAGCACAAGCCCAAGCGCAAGCTCAAGCACAACAAGCACAAGCTCAAGCACAACTTCTTTCACAAGCAGTGCAAATGCAAGCATATCAGCAAGCACTAAAGCAATACCAAGAGCAACAAGAAGTAGCAGAATTGGCTGCCCAACAACAAGCAGAACAACAAGCATTGTTAGAAAAACAACAAGCACAGAAACAAGCACAACAACAAGCATTGTTGGAGCAAAAACAAGCACAAATCCTAGCGTAACAACAACAAGAGAAACAATAGGCATTGTTCATCCAAAAGCAAGTAGAAGCCTACTTTTCCCGCCACAACATATCGATACCATTGAACAATGCACCAACCAACCCATCCATCCAAATCATGATTGCAACACCTCAAAACACATTCATCCCACCCCCTGATCCCCAAAATGGTGTGACGACACAACTCAGGTTGCTCTCACAACAAGTGCTTGACCTTCAATTGGGGTGGACAACCAAAACACAAAGCAACTTGTGTCCCTATCCATTTGATAGGAGCCTAGACATGAAACCATTCCCTAAGGGATTTGAAATCCCCAAATTGGACAAGTATCGAGGGATGGGAAACCCTGAAGATCACATTAGGTAATTCCAGGTTCATTGTATGGAGGTCGCATATGATGATACTTATCTAATGCGGCTATTCCCTAGGAGCTTAGCAAGAAATTCTATAGAATGGTTCTCTCGCTTACCTTCAGGCATTAGGACATTCAAAGAAATTAGAGATGCATTCATTAAGAATTATGCATGTAACATTACAATGGATGTTAGTCTCGAAGAACTATATGCTCTAAAACAAGGAAAGAATGAATCTTTCACTTCATTCCTTCAACGATGGCGATCCAAGGCCAATCAGAGCAAATGGAACATGCTAGAAGAAAAAGTCTACACAATCATAGCCAACCTTGAAAGTCACCTATCATTCCATCTCAAAGTTCAGGGTATCACCACATACGATCAATTAATCTCCAAAGCGCTTAACATCAAAAGAGCCCTTGTGACTCAACCCATCGAATCAACATCATATCATGAACCGTAAAACAACCGCCCATCATCAAACTACAATGATAAACCTCGCACATGGGCGAGAAACAAAAATGTCACTAATGATTGTGTCGTAGATGCCAAGGTGGTCATTAGTGGTCCATGCCAAAACACATCCACACAACAAATCCAAACACCGCATCAAAACACTCATCACACAATGCATCAACCCAACAATAATCCCACCATCAATAACCTCAATGACCAAAGAGGACCACCTCAACACAAGACTTATCCCAAACAAAAATACACTACTTTGGGGGAACCACTTGAGGACATCATGAAAAAGCTAATGGATGAAAAACTCATCCAAGCTCCTACATTTGAGAACTACCAAGAACCTGATGTCAAACCTCCTTGGTACAATGAAAATCAAAGGATACACCACAAACAATTGTATGAGACTCAAGAACATCATCCAAGATCTCATTGACAAAAGAATCATAAATGTGGTAACACCTACTGGGAATCAGGATCTTACAATCTACATGAATCCGATGTTGAATCATGGCAACAAAGGGAATAACAAGGATAAAGGAAAAGGTAGTGTAAATCATGTATACGAAATAGTTGTTGCCAACCTCAATGAAAACTGCATGGTCATCACCATCAAAGGCGCCCATGTCGAAGATTATGGAGTCACCACAAGAGGCAGCAAAGTCACCATTGCAGGATCATCCCAACCAAATAGAGTCCCTACATCAAGAGTCGTTATGTATAGCTACAATGTTGTAGACCAATTCAAAAGAACGCCAACACACATCTGCATCATGGAGTTGCTAAAAATCTCATTAGTGCATAAAAAGATCCTTGAGGAAGCATTAACCTCATCCACTATCCCCACAGACCTTGATGCAGAACAATTCCAAGCTATGGTCAGAAACATTATAACACCTAATCTCCTTATGTTTTCTAACCAAGATTTTCCCGCCCAACCATCTTACAATCGTGCACTTCACTTGGAGGTCATTGTAAACAAAAGAAAAATCAAAAGGTTCCTGATGGATGGGGGTGCAGGTTTGAACATCTTCTCTCTCAGCCTAATCAAACAATTGAAAATATCAGAGGATACCATTGACAAAGGTAAAGGCATCACAATCAGAGCATATGATGACCAAGAAAGAGTGTCTCAAGGCACGATTAAACTCCCTATTCAAGTAGGGCCAATGCTTATGGAAACCACCTATCAGGTCCTAGACCTCGACTTACCATACAACATTCTCCTAGGATGCTCATGGATCCATGCAATGAAAGTCGTAGCATCAACCTTCCACCAATGTGTAAAATTTACACATAATAGACAAGAGGCTACTATCCATGGAGATCCCGAGCCATTTTCATACTGCAAGAACCTTGAAGCCAAATATTACAAAATCCTCCAAGTGCCAAAAAATGATGAGGGCCCATCCACATCATACATCGATCCCACCACTCTCACGTCCACTTCTGCGACAGAGACACCCGCTATTCCCACCATATCCGATATCAAGCTCATCATCCAGGAGGACGGTTGTGGAAGTTATAGGCTCCCTAAAAATTCTTTTGTGATAGGAGAGTTACCACAATCTCCTAGATCATGAGGATGCCCACAAGAAAATCAAGCTTCCACATCACAAACATATCCTGAGGATTATCCTAAATTCACAAGCTAGGGAGACCTTGGCCGAGAGGTTATTGAAGCAGATCCATCTCACATGTTGTACCAAGATGAAATACTGACACCTGAATTACCAATGGATGAAAGAAGTAAAGGCCTACACATGATTCTTGCGATGGGCTATGACCGAAACCAAAGATTGGGGCAAAATGACAATGGGCTCTTAATACCAATAATGCCTGAGATGCAACCTATAACAAATCTTGGTCTTGGATGTACCCCTCTGAGAATAACCATACGTGGCCGAAGTCCTCTAGTTAGAGCTACTAATGTTTCTCCTCAGCCAGTCCTAGTACAAGTGCACTCCCCAATACCCATAGGGACAGACATGCATAACTTTATCACTGAGCCCTATATTAGTAGCGATGACGAAGATGACTTGAATAGTTTACCTAGGTTATTTGAGGATACTACCCTTTGCATGATTAGTACCTTATCTTTCGAATCCGATCATCAAAATCATGAGATCCACTTAGTCTATCCCCAATTGATTGACTATGACCAACGAGGACCACCAGTTCTTGATAAATTTGAAAATGATGAGGCGCTCTCAGAATTCATGGGGTTGAGGGATAACATTCCAGATGGAGATCACAAGGTAGGATTCATAATGGAGTTGGACACACATGCCTATTATAGGGAAACAATTGAATCCTTCAATCACAAAAGTGAGAAACTAAGAATCATATCCAAGTCCTTGAGTGAAAACCACATCGTGGCACTCTTTGACAAGAAAATAGTAAAAGGAAAGGATGTATCCAATGGTGAAAACCTCTCTGAGGCACCTGAGGATGAAGGATTCAATCTTCCCCTAAGAGCTATTCATCAAGAGAAGTCAACAGTCTTGGCCGAGAAATGCAACCCAGTCAACCTAGGAACAGAGGAAACCCCGCATATCACATTCCATGCGGAATCACTATTATCAGAAGAGCAAGAACTCCTAGTAGCATTCCTAAGGGAAAGATAAATAAACTTTGCATGGAGTTATGCTGATATGCGAGGACTTGATCCAAATACTGTGGTCCACCACCTAGCAGTGTATCCAGATGTAAAACCTGTTAGACAAAAGCTTCAAAAAATGCATCCTCAAATTGCTTTGTTAGTCAAAATAGAGCTCAAAAAGCTATTAGATACTGGATTCATCCGACCAATTGATTATCCAGAATGGGTATCGAACTTGGTACCTATTTCAAAACTTGACGAATCCATCAAAATCTGTACAAACTTTAGAGATTTGAACAAGGCATGTCCCAAGGACCATGACATTGATCTTCCATGACATGATTCACAAGATAGTTGAGGATTATGTCGATGACATCCTAGCAAAATCAAGAAAAAGAAAAGATCATATAGCAACCCTAAGTGCTATCTTTGACAGATTGGAGGAATACAAAGTTAGATTAAATCCCAAGAAGTGCATCTTCGGTGTACAATCAGGAAAATTACTAGGATACATAGTGTTTATGAGGGGTATCGAAGTGGATCCAGCAAAAGTCAAAGAAATCCTTGAGATGGAAGCACCAAGGAACTTAAAGCAACTGAGAGGCCTCCAAGGTATGCTCCAATCCATTAGAAGGTTCATAGCACAACCAGCAGACAAGCAGAACCCATATTCACATCTTCTCCACAAGGGGGTATCATACAAATGGGACACAAAATGCGAAGAGGCATTCAACAAAATAAAGGAATATCTATTGACACCTCCAGTATTAATGCCACCTATCTCAAGAAATCCATTGATCTTATATGTGTCAGCAACAACAGCAGCCCTAGGAGCTCTTTTGGCTCAGCATGATGAAAACGGAACGGAGAGGGCTATCTACTATATCAACAAAACAATGGTTGGCCATGAGCTAAATTACTCATTCATTGAGAAATCTTGCCTCGCAATAGTGTTTGCATCCCAAAAATTCAGAAACTACATGTTGGCACACAAGATCAAGCTTATTGCCAAAATTGACCCCCTTAAATATCTCTTATCAAAGGCAGTGTTAACTGGCAGAATGGTAAAATGGGTCATGATATTATCAGAATATGACATCGAGTATGTTGAAAGAAAAGCCATTAAAGGTCAAGTTATTGCAAATCAACTAGTAGAAGAACCCATATATTCTAAGAATCCTCTTGTATCTGAATTTCCAGACGAATCCATCTTTAACCTCAATGTAGCCGATCATTGGAAATTATACTTCGATGGCTCATACACACATCACGGATCAGGAGCTGGTATCTTCTTCATCAACCCCCAAGGGTACTGCATACCACAGTCATACAAACTAGCATTCCCTTTAACAAACAACATAGCAGAATCTGAGGCTTTGACTATAGGTCTCAAGATAGCAGTGCAATGGAATATCATAGCCCTCAAAGTCTACGGAGACTCTCAGTTAATCATAAATCAAGTCAATGATGAATATCAGACTAAGGATGACAAGCTAACTCCATACAAGAAATTGGTGGAGACTCTCAAGGAATCCTTCATTGACATAACATTTGAGAAGATTCCAAGAACCAACAACAGAGCTACTAATGCCATTGCTACAATTGGGTCTCTAGTAGACATCCCTCACAATGTGCCAAAATATGAATTTTTGATCGAGTAGCTTCTCATTCCCACATTCGAGGTACCAAAATTAGAATATGTGTGTGAAATCGTTGGTCCTGGTGATCCTTGGTATCATGACATCTACACTTATCTTTGAATAGGAGTCATACCTGCTAACCTACCATCAAGCCTGAAATGAACCTTTATTAAAAAGGCATCTAGATTTGTTATCCTATGAGATACCTTATATCGTAGAAGCATAGAAGGTACCTTACTACACTGTCTAAATGTTGAGGAAGCATTAACTACTCTAACCAAGGTTCATAACAGTATTTGTGGCTCACACTCTAGTGGGATGACCATCGCCAAGAAACTGCTGAGGCTGGGGTATTACTAGCCAACAATGGAAAGAGAAGTGCATGATCATGCTAAAAGTTGTTTACAATGTTAGTAGCATGGGGATCTCATCCATGCTCCAGCTCAAGAACTCCATCTGATTATCACACCATGGCCTTTCTCATAATGGGGACTTGATCTCATCGGCAAAATCTCACCCACCTCATCCAATGGCCACAAAATTCATTATAACTACAACTAAATACTTCACAAAGTGGGTTGAAGCCATACCGATGACCTATATCATTGGAAAGTAGATCTCAAAATTCATCCTGAACTATCTCATCTGTCGTTATGGTGTCCCACAAGCCATTATTTTAGATAATGGCACACCATTCAAGAACCAGGAGGTTCATGACTTGTGTGAGAAATTCAAAATCCAACATTGCTTCTCCACCCCGTACTATCCCCAAGGCAATGGCCAAGTAGAAGCTACGAACAAAACCATCCTCAAAATCCTCAAGAAAACAATCAATGATGCAGGTCATGACTGGCACTTGCAGCTTAATCCCGCCCTCTGGGCTTATCGAACAAGCATCCACACACCCACTGGCGCCACCCCATTCTCCCTGGTCTACGGATCAAAAGTCGTACTCCCCATTGAGATCAAGCTCCCATCCCTTAGAATCACTACAAAATCTCATCACTGATGAAGAATATTGGGTTTCAAGACTAAATGAACTAGAGTTACTGGATGAGAGACGCATAGATGCTTTGAATCATCTGCAAGTCTATCAAAATAGGCTCAAACAAAGCTACAACAAGAAGATCAGAAGCAGGACTTTCCAAGTCAGAGAATTGGTCTTAAAAGAAAATCAGAAGAATGTCCCAAATCCTAGCAGCAAAGGCAAGTTCAAACCCAATTGTTTAGGGCCTTTCATCATCACAGCAAGCTATAAATTAGGGGCATATCAGTTATCAACACCCGAAGGGGAACCTCTGCAGGAGCCAATGAATAGCTCCCATCTCAAAAAGTTTTATGCCTAATTCTTCCAAGGTATAAAACCAAAAATCCAAAAAAGTCTTGAAAAAATGGTTACTTCGGTGAAAACCTGGCAAACAGGCATCTTGGTAACAACAAAAAAAGCAAAAAAGCAAAAAATCCAAAAAAATCAGAAAAAGGATCAAAAAAATCATCCTCTAGTGAAAACCACTTTGCTGGCACTTTGGGCAAGTACCTCAGTGAAAACCTGGCAAACAGACACCTTGTGTAAATAAGCACTTTTCATCCACTAGGACCTTTACGGCTTGTTCTGCATTATCCATCCATTTCACTTTCATCTATACATCAGATCCATATCTCCATACATTACTCATCCACTCGCATCTACACCATAGCTTGGTCCTGTGTTCGTATCATGATCCCTCTTAGTACTACTCGGCCCATTCTCATGGTCAGTTTGTCCTGCCTTTATCAGAGTAGTCTATTACATCACGTTGGGGGCATGTTCTCATTGGATCAGATTCTTGTAACAAGGTCATCTTGTCGAACTACGTCGTCTCTGAGCTTGAACATAGGCAAGGTTGATCTTTGATCATCCCCTGAGACATTTAGGTCAGTCCTATAGGAGTCTGTCATAATAAACTGGCATCGCATCATGTATATCTTCATATGTAAATTGGTCAAGTCATCAGTCAAACTACGTGGTCTCTGCGTGTATAACATAGGCAAGGCTAATCTGTCAATCAGCCCCCAAGGCCCCTAGGATAGGTCTTTAGGTTAGTCTCTTGGTCAAAATCTCAGAAAATCCCAAAAACATTGAAAAATTGAAAATCAAAACATTTGAAAAGCTCAAAAAATACCAAAAAAAATAGCCTCAAAACATTGCAAAACTCCAAAAACATCCAAATATTCAAAAAAATCCATCTGCCTCATCTTGCTTGCACCCGCAATAAACACCATTCATAATAAACTGATGGCCATCATCAACCCTTAGTGAAACAGTTAGAAACAAGTCTAGCAGGTTAAAAGTAAAACTCAAAAGTGTCAAGTCTCAAGTCTAAGTCAGTATGTAAACAAGTTGGTCAAGTCTTTGTATCGATAGTCCATCATCCAAACAATCTCATATCAATCATATGATACATCATGTCCTAGGATGAATCCTTCCTACAAGGGGCATTATTTATCAGAAAGAACATTTTGGATAAACAAAATGACGTGGTGTCATCCACTAACATGTCCTAGGATGTATCCTTCCTACAATGGGCATTATCTTTTGGCAATAAGTTTCAGTTCTTATCCTTAAAAACACATTCCCTTTTGGTTAGTGGTATTGAAGAACATCAACTTGTTTGTGTACTTGATCTTTTCTTTTGATTTATCTTATTGTGCTCATTCCAAGGACCTCTCGATGATATCCAAACGAAGGATTTAGAGAGATAGGAATGGGGCAGCGATCATTATATTTTGTTTGTTGTGCTTGTTGGACGTTCTTGTAAAATAACCTGGTGAATACTTTCTTTGCTAGATATGTATGGAGGATGTTTCAGACAGCTTGTTGACTATTGAATTGATTGGTTATACCTTTCTGTGTTTTGGTCCGAGATGTTTGAGACTTCTAAAGCGCATCCTAGCAGAGTTTTCATATGTCAAGTGTGAACAAGAATACTCCTATCTATTTGTTGAGTCAAAGTCCATCACACTAAGTACAACGTCATCCTGGTCCTTTATACCTTGATGCATCATACTTAGGCATGTTATCAAAAATAAAGTAAGTGACCCTTTTAAAATCCCAATCCTTGATAAGCAAATCATCCATCTATCATCATCATTTCTCATCATCCTCTCTCATAATGTTGGACTTGTGGGATCCTCTTGTCATCATCTCATTTCCACACTAACATCATCATCCATCCTGCATCCATCATGCATCCATCTTGCATCCACAAAACTATCAGCATACCACATATCATCCATATCATACATCATAGGAAACATCGATCATTTCACATGCATTGCATAATCATCATCATAATATAGATCTGTTAGTCTAAGCATCTCATAAATCATCCATTGCATAATCACAACATATCACATCATCCAATCTCATCCATCTCACATCATATCATCATTTAAGTTGTTTAGGATAATATAGATTTGTTATTCTAAGCATCTTGAAATCATCTCATTTGCATCATCATCCATAACCATCCATTTTGAACCTCTTTATCGTGAGATCAACCCTCAAATTGAATCTTTTCACTCGATCTCTCGAGGGGGCAATGTACTAGTGTACTTCATTTTGCTGGGGCATCCGAAAAATCATGGAATTTCTAAATTTTGATCGTGGCAAGTTTATTCTTTGAACCAACACAACAAGTACATTGCTTCAAAGAGGGGCAAATTGTAGACATGTCAAATTTACATCATGCATAATCATATTCCATTCATCAAATAAATTAGGACTTTATTTAAATCAAACCCAAATCATATTCCACCATTTTCTGATTTAAACAAATCAAAGATTTAAGTCCTAAAAGTCAAAATCATCTAAGCACCATTAAATCAACATAATCATCATCGATTTAATCTAACCCTGATTAAATACTAATCTCACCCACTTGCATTATCTAGATTTAGCCACTTGCACATATAAATCAATTTATTGATTTATTAAATCCAAGATTTTCCATCAACATGGCATTTATGGGGAATATTCCCTCGACTTTGAATTCAAAAGCAAGTTGATTTGTCCCTCCTACATTGCATTTATTGCTCATTTTATTGTCCTCCACTTAGCATTTACTCTCAAATTTGAATTCAAATTCTCCCTCTTATGGGAACATTTCCCTAATATTGCACATGCATCAACCACTCACATGATGACAAGTGTCCTTCTTTCATTGGTCCAATCTTAGTCCCACATTGGTCTCTCTTCAACACTTATCATTTTGAAAATCCTTAAATAGAAGCTTCATCTTTGAGCAAATCCTCCACAATCTTTATGCAAAGTCACTCTCTTGGTTTGAGAGCTGATTTTGTTCATCCACTCCACAATCTTAGCATTTCCATCTCCAATCTCATACAAGGTTACTCTCTTCAATGGAGAGCTAATCTTTTCCATCTTATCATCATCATCTAAGCTTATCAATCAAGGATTGGGAAAGGGTCACTAGCACATGTGACACCAATCAACTATGAGATGAAGTTGATTCATGTTGTTTGTATGCTTATTTGGTTTTTCTTGTTGTTTTAATATCTTACTTAGCATATCTAACATGTTTCATTTTCTCATAGGGATGTTGAGGATTATTTTCATTTTAAAATACTAACCATATGCAGATTTTCACATCCACACTACATTTTTCATCTTCGTGGGCATAGGAATATAGAGTTAGGTGAAAAAATTGTAAACCAACAAATTTGTAAACATCAAATGCTTACTACTTTCACATGCAAAGTCTTTTTTTCATGATTTTTTTGTAACACTCATCTCAAAATACTTGAAACATTAGAAAAGTAATGAATAATGAAATATTTATATTTTTTGTAGCATGAATATGAACAAATCTTCATAATTCATCATATCTCTCTATCCCTTTCTCTACCTCTCTATATATCACTATGCTCCCCTTAAGCTCACGACCTATCCCTCTCTCCTTTATTCTCTCTTTATCCCTATTTATACCTATCTTTCTCACTATCTCTCCTTGAGCTCTAGACATATCTCTTTACCTTTCTCTCCATCCTTCCTTCTCTCTCTCTCAATACATCTCTCTCTCAGGTCCCTCCCACTCCATCTCCCTATCTCTCTTTCTCACTCTCCATCTCCCCTCCCCTCCTCTCCTCCTCTCTCTCTCTCTCTCTCTCTCTCTCTCTCTCTCCTTCCTCTCTCTCTTTCTCCTCTCTCTCTCTCTCTCTCTCTCTCTCTCCCTCTCCTTGAAGTCTCTCTTCCTCTTAAGCCTCCCTTCTAGGTCTCTCTCAGTCTCCCACCTCTCTGTCCCCTAGGTCTCTTCCCCACCCTCACTCACACTCACACTCTCTCCCTCTAAAGTATATCTCTCCCATTCTCTCTCCCTCTCCCTCCCTCCCTCTATCTATCCCTCTCTCCCTCTCAAGTATCTCAATCTCTCTCTCTCCATATCTCTCTCACTCACCATTTCCCTCTCTCTCTCTCTCTATCTATCTCTCTCACTCTCCATCTACCTCTTAGGTCTCTCTCTGGTCCCTACCACTCCCTCTCCATCTCCCTCTCTCCCTCTTTCTTTTCATCCCTTTGAAGTCTCTCTCTCTCCATCTGCATCTTAGGTATCTCTCTCCCACTCTCTCCTCTCTCCCTCCAAACTCTCTCTCTTAGGCCCCTCCCACTCCCTCTCTCTTTCCCCTCCCTTTGAAGTCTCTCTCCTTCTTAAGTCTCTCTCTCTCTTAGGTCTCTTCCAATCCCTCTCTCCTTCTTAGGTCTCCCGCACTCCCTCCTTCTCTCTCTTCCTCTCCCACTCCCTCTCTCTCTTCTCTCGTGTCTCTCTCTCACTCTCTCTCTTACACTCTCCATCTCCCTCTTAGGTCTCTCTCCCACTCTCTCTCAAGTCTCTCTCTCTCTCTCACACACACACTCTATCTCTCTATATATCTTCATATCCCTCTTAGGTCTATTTCTCTTTCCTTCTCTCCATCTCAAGTCACTCTCCCTCTCTCTCTCTCTCCCCATCTCAAGTTAATTCTAAGGGAGAGAGAGGGAGAGGCTTGGGAGGGAAAGAGGGATAGGGAGACAAACTTGAGAGGGAGAGAGGGAGGGAGGGAGGGAGAGAGGGGAGAGATAAGGAGAGAGAGATGGAGAGAGGGGGAGAGAGAGAGTTATCTAGTTAGAGTGGAAAAGAGACACCAGAAAGAGAGATTTATCTAGTTAGGGTGGGAAGGAGAAACCTGAGAGAGAGGGAGTTGGAGAGAGACCTAAGAGGGAGGTGGAAAGTGAGTGAGTGAGAGAGAAAGGGGTAGTGAGAGACCTAAAAAAAGGGAGGGAGAGAGAGAGAGGGAGGAGGGAGAGGGAGAGGGAGAGAGAGAGGGAGTGGGAGAGACTTGAGAGAGAGACCTAAGAGGGAGAGAGGGAGAGAGAGTGTGAGAGATGAGAGAGAGAGAGAGAGGGGGGGGTAGAGAGAGAGGGAGAGGGAGATGGAAAGTGACTGGGAGATAGAGAGGGAGAGAGGGAGAGAAAGAGACATGAGAGGGAGAGAGAGAAAGAGACTTGAGAGGGAGAGAGGTGGAGAGAGAGAGAGAGATCTAGTTGTGGTGGGAAGGAGAAACCTGAGAGAGAGAGAGACATTAGGGGAAATTTACATAAAAACTGGGCCTCCTTAGGATGACATCATTAGCTTTTTAAGTTATCAAAAATCAACTAAAAGATGACATCAACCTGTACGGTGACATCATCCAAAATAAAAATAAAATTATTTATTTTATAAAATAAAACTTTCTAAAATCTTATGAATTAACTCATGATGGTTAATTTAACTCTATATATCCTATTTTATCTCATTCATCTTTCTAAATATAAAATATTCTTTTTGTTTTTTAGATTTATATTCTTAAGTTCTATTAAGTTCTATTATAGAAATTTTAATATTTTCAAACAAATATTTTTATTTTTTAAGAAAAAAATATAAAAAACATTTTTTAAAACATTAAAAAATCATAAAAATCATTTATAAAGTGCCACAAAAATTTAAAAAAATCTTCAATTATTTGTAATAATTTCAAATATTCTGATATTTAAATATTTAGAATCTAAATATCAAAATTTTAAATTATTTTAAATTTCTTTAATTATTTTTGATAATTTCAAATATTCTAATATTTAAATGTTTAGCATCTAAATATTCTAAAATCAAAATTTTATTATCTTTAATTATTTTTTAATTTCAAATATTCTAATATCAAAATTTTATTTTTTAAAATTTTTCGATGGCCTTTTATAAGGTTGCGCTCACTTTATGTGATGCACCTCCCTATGGGAAGCCATTTAGTGGGCCCCCTTATATTAATTTAAAATATATATATTTTAAACTTTTAAATATAGTATATATATATATATATATATTGAAAGAAAGACCGCTTAAAAGATTACTTTCTTTTTTGCTAATTTTCATTATCTTTTACTTTTCCACTTTTTAAATAATTTAAAAAAATAAATAATCAAGAAAAGAAAGTGAACTTGACTTTTTTAATAAATTATAATATATAAGTTATCAAACTTGATTTTAAGAGTTTTTAAATAAAAAAATAAATAATGAAGAAAGTGAACTTGAGTTTTTTAATAAATTATAATAGAAATATATGTTACCACTTTTAAAAAATCATGGACTTTAGTTTTTTAAGGAATTATAATAGAAATGTGTATCCCCACTTAACTCATATAGTTAAGTAATTTATATTTTTTATATTTAAATATTTTGTATTATATGAGATAACTTTTTCTTTTTTAGAGTTCCTTAGGAGGCCCATTTTTTATGTAAATTTCTCATAATGGGGAGTGGGAGAGAGAGACCTAAGAGAGAGACAGGGAGAGACAAAGACTTGAGAGGGAGAGAGGAAGATAGAGAGATAGAGGGAGGGAGAGGGAGAGAGGGAGGGACAGAGTGAGAGAAAGAGACTTGAGAGTGAGAGAGTGAGAGAGAGAGAGAGGAGAGAGAGAGTGAGAGAGACCTTAGAGAGAGACATGAGAGGGAATGGGAGAGACCTAAGAGAGATATAGAGACTTCAAAGAGAGGGAGAGAGAGAGAGGGAGAGAGGGAAATGGAGAGGGAGAGAGAGGGAGTGGGAGTGAGAGGGACCTAAGAGTGAGTGAGTGAGAGAGAGAGATAGAGAGAGAGAGAGACTTGAGATGGAGAGAGGGAAGGAGAGATGGCGAGAGTGAGTGTGAGAGACCTGAGAGGGAGATGAAGAGAGAAATAGAGATAGATAGTTTGTGTGCAAAAGAGAGAGAGTGATATTCTTAAGAAGGAGAGAGGGAAGGAGAGTGGGAGAGAGAGAAACTTGAGAGGGAGATAGAGAGAGAGAGAGGGAGAGAGTGGGAGAGAGAGAGTGGGAGAGAGAGACTTGAGAGGGAGATGGAGAGTGTGAGTAAGAGAGAGAGAGATATGAGAGAAGAGAGGGAGGGAGTGGGAGAGACCAGAGAGAGAGGAGGGGGTGGGAGAGACCAAAGAGAGACAGAGGGAGACTTAATAGGGAGAGAGAAATATAGGGAGCGAGGGAGAGGGAGAGAGGAGAGAGAGTGGTAGAGAGAGAGACCTGAGATGGAGATGGTGTGTGAGAGAGAGACCCAAAAGGGAGAGAATCTAGAGATGCAGAGAGAGAGGGAGATGGAGAGTGAGGAGGGAGATAGAGAGGGAGTGGTGGTGGAACCTGGGAGAGAGAGAGAGAGAGACCTAGAGAGAGAGACTGTGAGAGGGAGAGAGGGAAAGAGAGATGGAGGAGGAGAGATAAACCTGAGGAGAGAGAGAGAGGAGGTAGGGAGAGGGATGTAGACCTGAGAGGAGAGAGAGGTAGAGAGAGAGACCTAAGAGGGAGAGAGTGTGAGTGATAGATTGAGAGAGAGAGGGAGTGGGAGAGAACAAAGAGAGAGGAGTGGGAGACCTAAGAGAGAGAGAGATCTAAGAGGGAGAGAGGGAGTTGGAGAGCCCCGAGAGAGAGACCTAAGAGGGAGAGAGGGAGTTGGAGAGACCTGAGAGAGAGACCTAGGAGGGAGAGAGAATTAAGAGGAAGAGAGACTCAAAGGGAGGGAGAGATAGAGAGAGATGGAGAGTGAGAGGGAGAGAGAGAGGGAGAGGGAGTGGGAGGGACCTAAGAGAGAGAGATGGAGATAGATGTAGACAGATAGGTCTAGAGCTTAAAGAGAGAGAGAGTGAGAAATATAGGTATAAAGAGGGACTAAGAAGAAGCAAGGAGGGAGGGATAGGTCTAGAGCTTAAGGGAGACATAGTGATATATAGAGAGGTAGAGAAAGGGATAGATAGATATGATGATTTATGAAGATTTTTTCATCTCCTTGCTACAAAAAATATAAATATTTCATTATTAATTACTTTTTCTAATGTTTCAAGTGTTTTGAGATGAGTGTTACAAAAAAATCATGAAAAAAAGACTTTGCATGTGAAAGTAGTGAGCATTTGATGTTTCAAAAATGAAATATGAAGTTAAAATGATTATAGTTATTTTTTAGTGTACAATATAGAAATACCACCTAGTCCATTGTGTAGAGCTCTCAATCACCTTTCCAACACCTATAAAAACTCAAAATTTTGGTAAGAAACAAAAAAGTTATGCCCATTTTACTAAAGAGGGTTTTTTTAGGTCTTCAAAATAGATATCCATTTTGATTTTCAAAATAGATATCCATTTTGATATTCAAAATGGATATCTGTTTTTTTTTTCAAAAAAATGGGTTCCCACTTTCCAAATAGGATATCTATTTCAAAATGGATATCCATTATAAACAAATATCGATTTTAGTTTGGTATTACCAAATCAAAATAAATGTTGGCTCGGGATTTGGTTTGAGATTTCCTAAACTAGAAATTCAACCTAAAAAACATGTTTTAAAAAATTTGCTTGGTTTTTCGAAGTTCTCCCTTGTGGTTGCCGACTTTTTTTAATTCAAATTTCATCAAACAAAATGGGTTTATAGAAAAAATTGTTAGCTTTCCACCAATATAACTTTTGTCTTATTTTAAATTTAATAAATAATTATTATTGATTTTCTACCTACATTACATCTAAAGTCCTAATTTATAAGTTGATTGAAAAACTTCTATAACTTTCAAATGACTTAACATTTTTAGAATCTACAAGATGCACCACATTCTATGCTTCACATACTATAGGATAAAAAAAAATGAATTTCATAAATTTTTGACCAAGTTATGGTGGTCAAACACAGACGTTTTAATAATTCTAAAAATTTCTAATAAAAAAATCATAATTAATTATTTACATGGAAGAAAATTTGGCACATCTAGGCATGTGTCCTCTACTTATACTGATTTTTTTTAAAAAAAGTATTATTTTTTCTTGTACTTAGGGTGGTCAGATATACACTTGCTTCTTGTTTTTTTCCTAAAATTTTAGTACCATTGCATTGAAATTTCAAATTTTCTCAAAACAAATTTATTTTTTTCCAAAAAAGGACTAGTAGCCTAGAAACTACATTCAATTTGCTACAACTTTTGTTCTTGCATATTTTCCCAATTATCTTAATAACCTATTCAAATTTTTATGTTAAGTTGCTTAACTCTGATTTTTTGAATTTTCATCGCCACTTAGAGACCTAGTTTGGACCCCCATGATCCATCGCATACCCATGAGCAACCTACAAGTTCTTTCTCCAACCTTGCTACTATTGATTGTTACCTTTTTACACTATTAAAGGTTGTATTTTATATATTCTTAGACCCATTGGAAGCACCAAAAAGTGGCACCCAAATCTTCCCTTTCATTTCCTTCAACAAGACCTCTAAAATTCCTTCATGGGTATTGAAAGGCATAGTTTTTCTTTGAAAATGTATTGTTAATGTTGCTTCACCATTTCAAAAACCTTGCTTCTATAGATGAATTTGGAAAATTAATAAAATAGAAAACCAATTTTTTCTTCTTTGGTACTTAAAGAGTCATTTATTGTTCTTTCAAAAATCACTCTTTTCCCTCTATTTTAAGCACTCAATAAGACAAGAATGAAATGTCAAAGGTCACTTGCCTTATCAAAATGTCTATAGGAAGAAAATTTGATAAAATAAATATTAGTTCATATTTTCATGTTCTCTCTAACATGCCAATGGACCCATTAAACCCTTTGAGCCTTGAAAATAAAATAATTTTAAAATCACATTAAACGAAATGTTTTCCTTGATTTTTGAAATGAAAATCCAAGTATTGGTAGATTAATATTTTATCCCTAAAACACTCCACAAGATTCTTTTGAAATTCCAACCCACACAAAGAAATCAAAAATTAAACATGAAAATAAAATAAATATTTTTGGACGATACATGATCGCTTGTAGACCTAGATTCTCTTGCATCAATGTAGCTATGAATTTACTTGCTATTTTGATATCCTTTTATATATTAAATTTCAACAATCAATAGAGATGTTATTTTTTCATCCAATATTGATAGCTACACCCAATTGAAATGGTCTATCATAAAAAATAATAGAATTTAATTTGCAATAGTCATCTTACTAAAATAAGAGGGTAGTTGATGAAATAAACGCCCCTTACAAATCTGAAATCTTATAACACAACTAAAAATAGCACAAAATATGCAAGAAGGAAAACACTATATTTTATTGCAGCAAATATGAATTGGGATTACAATGTGTGGAAGCTTGTAATTTCCCTTACAACATGGTATTTTTGCATATAAAAATCTATAACACTTGGAGTCTTCAATCCTATGTTGAATCCAGTAGAATCTAGTTATGTAAACCTGTAACTCCTCCAAAACCAACTTCACTAAATGATCAAACACTAATACATATAAATTGTGCAAGAAGAAACCACTATTGGTTTCTCAAAAAAAGTCCACTAAACCACCAAGAAAATTTGTCACTTTCTTCCTATCAATGCTCTGTCATTCATTAGAATTTTCTAAAATGGTTTCTAGGTTTTGTGCACCTTATTTCTAGCTTTTCAAATAATTTTTAAATTCTTAATTTTAATATGGTATGAGAAATTTATGTCTATTTTACTGAGACTGGGTCTCACAATTACAACCTGGGACATGCAACAACATGCAAGGCTTGTGGCCAACATGCAAATACATGCAAAACATGCCAAAGATAATGCAAGAAAAGTGGTCCCCTCTTGTAAATGAATGCCCAAGAATCATATTCCCTTTGGAATTTTTTTAGAAACATTTATCAAAGCATAATTCCTTCAAAAATTACCTCTTCAAATCACCACAAGGGAAAATTATAATGTTGCAAATTAAAATATTTACTCACCTAACCCCTAAGCTCTTATTGAAAATAAACCAAATTAAAATAACAATTTTTTTGGTGACAGAATTTTCATTTCACCTTGGATGGTCCTGTATCAAAAACCCATGGTAATTTGAAATGTTTCATGAGTTGAACTCATAAACATTTGTAGACCATGTGCTTGTTTTTCATTCATCCTTCTTCCTTATCCACATGCTTCTTCTTCACCCTACTATGAAACTTCCTATCTATTCCTTTATATTTCCTCTCTTTCTTAATGCTACAACAAACCTTCGCCTTCCTCATATTCACTCATTTCATTCACATAATTCATAAGAAAATCAAAATCACCAATTAACTCACAAGATGCAAGTTTTAACTCATATTTTACATTTTCAACTTTGGTGTCTTTTTCTTCAATGTTCTCCATTGCATTCAACTCTTTTGTTACTACTCCAACCTCTTTAATATTTTATGCACTTTTCTCTACTCCTTACTCTCTTTCTCTATGCTTTCCTCAAAACATACTTCTGCAATATTTTCTCCTTCTTGTTCACCTGCATACACAACTATGACAAAAAAATTTCCTTTCTTTTTTGACATTTTTTCAAACACTTTCCACACACTCAATCTTCAACTTCTGAGGTATACACTACCTCACAAATTTGGTGATTGGTCTACACACCACACACACACCACTTCCAGGTCCTGGTGCAAACTGTCTCACATTTGGTGCTCTGCCTGCACACTCAGGAACTCCTTCTCTGATACGATTGATGAAATAAACTCCCCTTACAAATCTAAAAACTCATAATAAAACTCAAAATAGCACAACTTATGCAAGAATAAAAACACTATATTTTATTGCACTAAATATGAATTGGGATTACAATATGTGGAAGCTTATAAGCTCCCTTACAATATGGGCTTTCTGCATATAAAAATCTAAAACACTTGGAGTCTTGAATCTTATGTTGAATCCAACAACATCTAGTTATGTAAACTTGGAAGTCCTCCAAAGCCAACTTCACCAAATGAGAAAGCATCAATATATAGAAATTTTGTGAAGAAACCACCATTGGTTTCTGAAAACAACTTCCACTAAACCACCAAGAAAACCCGTCACTTTCTTCCTATGAAATCTCTATCATTCGTCAAAATTTTCTAAAATGGTTTCTGGGTTTGGTGTACCTTGTTTTCAACTTTCTGAATCATTTTTAAATTCATAGTTTTGTTACAATATGAGAAAGTTATGGCCATTTTACTGATATTGTGTCTCACAATTACTACCCAGGCATGAAAAAACATGCAAAGCTTATGGCCAACATGCAAATACATGCAAGGAATCTAAAGGATAATGCAAGAACATGTGAGAAAAGTGGTCCCTTATTGTAAATGAATTCCCAAGAATCCCTTTGGAGATGTTTTAGAAACATTTATCATATCATAATTCCTTCAAAAATTACCTCTTCAAATCACCACAATGGAAAATTATAATGTTGCAAATTAAAATATATTTTCTCCTAACCCCTAAGGCCTTATTGAAAATAAGTCAAATTAAAATAAAAATATTTTTGGTGACATAGGATTGTCATTTCACCTTTGATAATCCTGCATCAGTAGTTTGGATGAAGTACTAGCCTAATGGAAATATATGCTAGTCTACATTGAATGTGATTTTTTTTACAAACATTAAACTACAAAAGTAAATTGATATTATTGGTTGGTAAAAAGGTGAATTAAATTGAATGAAAATTTCCCCATAAGATATATGTATATGAAATTATATAAATATATATTATAAGGTTTTACATTAACAAAAATATTTAGAAAAAAGTTATTATACAAGAAAATAATGTTTTCCCTAAGTTTAACTTAGGATAAAAATTGAAATGCACACAATCAAACACTTGTTTAGTTAGCCTAGATTAACTAATGGTAATATGTTTGTATATGTATGCATTAAATACTACCCTAAAAAAATAAATGTAAAATAATAGGGATACTTAGCTTGATGATTAAGGAATGCATGACTCTTACAAAGAATCTAAAATCTAGCATGTCATTACCTTTGAAATTGAAAATTTCTATTTGTGTGTTGCATTCAATTTTCTATTGGATTTATACTCTATCCTAGGTCAAGTCTATCTCTAGCTTACCTTCCATGGATCCATCCTTCTATAGTATGGATCTAATCTTACTAGTTTTGAACTTCTACAATATCTCACATTATTCACACTTCTCCACTCTAATTTGAGGACTCATACTATTTAGAAATAAATTTAGAAGGTTATCATTATGTTGCTAGAGGACATGTTCTTTGACCTCAACTCCCAAAAAACTTGAGTATAAGAATGATATAGAACAAATAATGCACAAGAATGAGCATGTAGATTCTGATTCATTTTAATAGATTAAATTGATGTGTTCTACTATTGATTACTTTAAATGCTTCTAGGATGAGAGAATATATTTGAAGGTGAGAGGATGTTGAATGAATACTAGTAAATTCCTTTTAATACAAGAACATGTACATAAATAGCACAAATATATGCATAATCAACTCACAATAACTAATAAAATAAACAAGAATCCACTAAATTTTAATTTTAATTTTAATAATTCAAAAATCAGATTCATGGATAAGAATTCAGTTTTAAAATGACCTAAAATGATAGAACAGTAAAATCTGTACAGAAGAGGATCATTCTCAACTCATAACCTTGTATTTTCTTTTTATGTCAAATTTGGATCATTCGATCTCCTTAGCCACAATCCTTATGACAAAATTGACCCACAAACCTTTAGAATTTTTTTAAAAAGTATTGAGAATGCCAAATGTCATTCCATACCTAGTTAATCTTTCGAAATCCATGACAAAAAAAATGTAGATCGGACATGGCCATATGCAAGCTGTCATAAATTAATTTAGCAAGCCAATGAAACACCACAATCAAAATTACTAACGGTCATCTGGTCAAAAGAATTTACCTAATTCAAAAAAATAAATATATTTTTTTGATCTATAATTTGTGGGGTAAGGGCCCACACCCTTTATTATAAAGAATAAATAAATACAATTATAGAGTCTTCCCACGGAGAATGAGAGGGAAAAAGATACTAATAAGAGCCATGAGAGGAAAAAGAGTCCAAAACACATAAGATCAGCTACATAGAACTAGACAAAGACCAGGGGTTCAAAATCACACAAACATAAAGGAAAGTGAACCCAATAGAGCCATTAGGATTTTTTGTTGTTTTGAGAGAAGAAAGCATCCATTGTCCACTGGGTGCCCCCTTCGACAGCTTCCATGCCTTCCATTCAAAGTTTTTCTGCATCAGTCTTCCTACCCTTCCTTCTTTTCGAGCCACAATCTGGTTTAAGCTTGTTGCAAGTAGTCTGAGAGATCCTAAGTTTACAAGGCAGTTCCAAGATCATATCATCTTCAAAACAACAAAAAAATTACCTAATTCAAAATAATAAATATTTTTATCATGGAATTACAAATTTTAGAACATACATCATTGGATATTTTTCTCTTGATAATATCTAAAACCAAAATTAAGGAATAAGCAATACTTATTGTTTTGGACTATAAACATGAACATGTGAGTATTTTAAAAAAAATTGCAAACTGTAAACCGCTTATAGAGCCTTTCAAGCACAATGCACTTTACCATTTACCAAGAATCGAACCACTACACTAGAGAATCCCAAGCTACTGTGCATCTTTACAAATTTAATTAAAACAACTCTTTTAACATATTAACTCCCTATAACCTGTTCCAATTCAATTTCCCTTCCTTATCTTTGTTCAAAGAAAGAACCTGAAATTACAAAACCATATGACAATGGCGAAGTGATTCTAATATTTTATTACTATTTAATCAAAATGGGACTAATGATTATGCAGGCCATTGCTATTTAGGATAACTGAGGTGATTGAGATTTAAATGATAGACCATCTTTCATGATTTTCAATTTGTATCTGCTTTCTTTCTTGTTAATTCAATATGGAACACAACCATGGTGGCTTATTTTCCTAGTATATTATCTCATTATATTATAATATAATCTAAAGCTACATTAAAAAACAAGAAATGAATCAACTTTATACGTGTTGAATTCATTTAATCCTCATTAGATTAGGGTTGTTATTTATAGGAAGGAAAAGATGACGTAGAGGTAACTTCAATAATGAGAGATGCAAAGCTTGATTTTTTTGGTTATTTTATTATAAAGAAATAATAGTATAACAATTCATTTGAAATGTTATATTCTTGTGAAAATTGATTATAAAAATCTCTCAATATTTACTAATATTGACCTTCACTAAAACATGCATGAGCTAATTGTAACTTATTTTTTCTGGATTTCTTGAAACCTACATAGGTTATGTTCCTTATTGTTATATCTACTTACAACAACCAAAATATGTTGCTACAAGATGATTTGAAATTGATTTTATATGCTTGTACCTATTTTTTATGTTTTAATGACTTACATGTACAAATATAGTACATTTTATTATCATATGATAAATATTTATGGTTTCAACTGTAACGCCCCGCCACGCAACCCCAAAGGAATTAAGAAAAATGCAACCAATTTTTTTTATTTTATTTTTAATCAAAGGAGTGAACATTAAATAACATAATGTATTCATTATTCAAATTGCATGACTTAATCCTTTGAGGAACACGAGGTCATTACTTAAAAACTAACTCTTAACATCATAAACATTTACCTAACCATTACATAAACCATACATTCATTCATCCATAAATACAAATACATCAGTAACAACAATAGAAAAATAAGACAGAATAATATCCAAAGTTATAACATCATTATGAATTCTTCTCATAACCAAGTTTACAAATAAAGTACAATGCATCAACATGAGATTACATCATAATAGCACCATGTACAATTATATACAAATCTTCCCAACTAGATGGGAGTATTACATCAATACAAAAATAGTATAAGTACATAAATTTGGAGCCCACGAACCAAAGAATCAACCGCTACTGCAACACAACACTGAAAGATGAACCTGCATAAAAGAGAGCATCCCAACGGGGTGCGAGACGCGTTCCACCCGACCACCCCCGTGCTGGGAGTTGCTAAGGAAGGTTTCCCGACCAAGACCGTCTAGACAAGACTCACAACTAGCTAATGAAATTCATACAACGCATGAGACCACTCAATTTCAAACAACAACAAAAATCACCAATGCAAGACAAGTGACCAATTTGAGAGGATTTCCAAAAGATAACATAAATAAGAATGTTAGAGGAGAGTGTCATCGCATGGCTTAACATGGATTCTCCAGACTACCTATTGCAGGGTGCCGCCTCCATCTACTGATGGATTATCTAGACAACCAAGCGCTAGGAGCTGCCCCCATCTATGGTTATCCAGGCTACCTATCTCAAGGAACCGCCCCATAGGGTTGCTCATGCAGAACCGTTAACTTTCATGAAGACAAGGCAATGATCATGCCAACCACGGCCTTCTCAATCCCCTTTAGTCTATGGTAGCACTAAAAGGCAGATGAGGCAACAATTATCTTTTTAGTTTGTTACTACCAACCCCTTAGTTAATTATTTAAATTATCACTTATTAAATTCACTCTAACGAGGGCTATCCTGGCGCCCCTTTGTGCGCCGACCACCCAGTTAGAGCCACTCCCTCTAAACACTCAACCACAAAACAATAACATCAAGGATTGAACCACAAAAGAATTACATCAAAGACAATCAAAAGTGAGGCATGACCATTCCACCAATCACAAGGAAACACATCCACAGTCCGGTACAATCCAAATGTATAACACCACAAATCTAAATTCAAAACAAAATCAAAAGTAACCACATTACCCCACCTTTGGAATCACTTAGGTCCCTAACAAGATTATTAATCTCAGGTTACCCCCACAATAAAATAAAACCCAAATAATAAGACTAGAATTCAATCAATAAAAGAAATCTTACGCAAAACAAAGCCATATAGAACACAATAATTTTCACCAATGAAACAGATCATTGAATTGATAATGAGAAAATCGCAGAATAACTCCATAAAAGAAAATATTTTAAGACAGTAATTTCCTCAATTGTTAAATCTAAAGAAACTCCATCTAATATCAAAGCATAAAACAATTATCTCCGTTTACACAACTACACTATGATTGCAAACCTACTTAAAAATTATTACATTGATATTTATAACCAATTACATTTTTTTTTTATATAATTGTATATAAATTTTCCAAACAAAAATATGTATAGGCACATATAACTTACTTTAAGAAAGCGACATCATATATGAATAAGCTATCTCTATAAATCCTATTGACAAATTATTATACTATTAATTTACAATATAATTATTTAGTTACATAAATATATATATATGTGTGTGTGTGTGTGTGTGTGTGTTAATATTAATGTTATATCAATATTAACATTAACACATATATATACATACATATTTGTATCACCCGAGATTAATTAAACTTGGCATTCGAAATAGAAATAAACTATTTATAATATATATTTCCTTGCATGCGAATTCAACCAAACTAGTTTACAAATAATTTGAAATTGAACTTACATATATATTTGCAAATAAAAGTAAGGACATGGAAACAAATAACTACCATTAGTTATTCGAATGCACCGAGTAACCTATGATGGAAGAACTAATAACAGTACCATTTTGCCTAGCGAATACACTACGGTGAATGAAGGGACAAACGCCACTGTACACGGCACTCCGTTCAGGGAGAGAACAGGGAAATCTACGCGCGTAGCCGTAGGAAATGGAGGTCGGGGTGAGTATGGTCGCCGCCGACCACACCCTTCATAGACACATGGAAATCTGGTGCGAGACAAAAGCATAGGGCATGAAAAAATAACGGCCATGCAGGGATTAAAACAACTATCACGGTTTCCAATAAAATGATTTGTAATATGCAAATTTCTGTGTATAATTCGTGATTCCAAAATTTCAATACGAGTTATAGAAAAAAAAAGGAGTTTATCAATTATATTAGATGCTATATTGGAAAACGGACGCGTCAGAACAAAATATTGCCAGGGATCACCCATATACGAAATCCGCACGAATACTCTAAATTTCATCAAATTTGAAGGAATGAATCAAGTAAATAAACCCTATAACAATATATATATATATATATATATACATTTATTTTATATAAATTAAATTCCATAACAAAAAATGAACAATAAACTCACAAGTTTGGAACCCAGCATTTCACACCCTGTGTACCAAAATTAACTTTAATCTAATTTAAAAATGAAACTACCCAGCCTCACAAGTTATAAACTATTTTCCAGAAATTTAAAAAGAATTAACCATGTGATTCTGTATTTATAGAAATAAATAGAAATACACAGATCAATCCTGGTTCTCAGACAATAATCAATTATTTTGATCTAAACAAATAAAATTCCAGATCTAGATTGAAAACCAAAAAAAAAAAAAAAGTTTTAATAATTCTTTTGTCAACTACGGTTTTCTTAAATGAATTGTATTAAAGTATTTTCCCTAGGTTTTAAGGAAAATTTTTGCAAGATTTTATACAGACAAAAATTTTCAACCATAAAGTTCAACACAGCCAGAGATTTAAATTCATCAATCAGCACAACCCAGGGATTATAGAAAGAACAAAAGCATAAACAAGCAGAACAAAATTTTGAAAGGAACCTGGCATCCTTGGGCTGTAGAAGAAATCCAACATGGACGCTTTCCTCCTCCTTTCAACGCTGATCCTTTCCTATAGCTTTTTTTTCAAAAACAAAAATTTGAGGCAATCCTCCAAAAATTCCTCCTACATCCTCTTTTTGTCCCCTTTTAAAAAAAAAATACCAAAATCCCCATTTCAACAGCCCCCTGTCTCTTCCTCTTCCTCTCCCGTGAAAGAAGATTTTAAATTAATTAATTTTATTCTCCAAGTAACCCCCACAAGAATCTCCAGCTTTAATTATTTATTATTATTATTATTATTTATTTATTTATTTTTAAACAAAAATAATTTTATTTTTTAATTTATTTATTTACCACCACTTAATTCTAAATTTTAATTAAAACAAACTTTTATAGATAATTAACTTTTAATTAAAATATAATTAAACTTCAATACTTACTAAATCATAATTAATAAAATAACTTTAATTCATCTTATAACTCAAAAATAATTAAATTAACTACCACCAAACCATTAATAAATTAAATAAATCATTTAACTCAAAAACAATCGAAATATCAAGACAAGATCAGGTCAACACATGACTCAACAACCTCATAACGAAATGATAGACTTGGGACGGGAATTCTTCCTTAACAACTCCTTTTAACAACATCGTACCCATTGGGTTTAATTGTGCTCGCTCTGTCCTGCTGAAGCAGGTGGAATCGAGACTTTTAATCCTACAATTCCTGCAACCAGATAAACGTCAAGTAACATATAATCTCTAGTGAAAACACACTGTGAAAGGTAATAGCGGGGTAGCAGGGCACTCATGAGCGAGTGGTACTACTCCATCCTTTCACCAAAATACACTAAACATGTTATCATAAACATAATATCATGGAAATACATTATCGCATATAAATTTAAAGAACACCATTGCATAATGGATCAAATCATCAATGTATAATATATCATCAATTGTCAAACATAATGTAAAGAGTAGTAAGTAGATTAACTAAGAAACCACACATGATCAAATATAAATCCACCACATAGAGTATCACAGAGTATCCACAATATCAAAAGTATCAAGAGTATCTAATGAATCAGCAAGCATGGGGTATTACATCCTCCCCTCGAGGACTTGGCTTACTCCTGGAAGCCAGAGAATAAATAAGGATAAGCCTCTCTAATGAGAGATGCATCCTCCCAAGTCGCCGAGGTCTCATCATTTGGATCCCACTGGACCCACACCTGCTCAATATCTCTACCCCTGAAGGCGAGACTCTGACGCTGAAGCACAACCATGGGCTCTAGAGCTAGTTACCTATCCTCGACCTGCAAAGCATTCCAATCCAGCAGATGAGTAACATTAGGAAAATAAGGCCTCAGAATAGAAACATGACAAACATCGTGAATCCGCGATAGGTAAAGTGACAAAGCTAGGTGGTAGGCAATAGGTCTGATTCTCTCTAACACCTCAAAAGGCCCAACAAAATGGGGTGCCAACTTAGAACCCTTTTTGTAATGGATAGGACTCTTTCGTGGATGCACTCAGAGAAACACACGATCCCCAACAGCAAACTGCCGATCAACACGATGTGCATCAGCATACTTTTTTTGTCTATCCTGTGCTACGATAAGGTGTTCTCTGATACGAGCCACCTGCTGCTCCATATCTCGAAGCATATCAGGTCCAAGAAGAACCCTATCCTCTAACCGATCCCAACTCAAAGGGGTATGGCAAGGACGACCATACAATGCCTGAAAAGGTGCCATGCCAATGGAGCTATGATAACCGTTATTGTAGGAAAACTCAATCAAATGAAAATACTCCTCCCAGCGAGATTGTTGATCCATGACGTACATGCGGAGCATGTCCTCTAGCACCTGATTAACTCTCTCCTTCTGACCATTAGTCTCAGGATGATAGGTAGAGCTAAAATTCAACTGAGTCCCTAGAGACCATTGCAAGGAATTCCATAGTGCTGATGTAAACACCAGATCTCTGTCAGATATGATCCTCCATGGTATACCATGTAATCAAACTATGTCCTCCATGAAAACCTTCGCTACCACAGATGCAGTATAAGATGATCTGATAGGGGAGAAATGAGCTACTTTGGTTAACCTGTCCACAATGACCATGATCACATCATGTCGCCTGAAAGACATGGGAAAACCAACAATAAAATCCGTAGAGATGATATCCCATTTCCACTTAGGAACCAAATTAGGCTGTAGTAACCTTGCCAGATGATGATGTTCTACCTTAACCCTCTGACACTCCAGACATCTAGCTACAAAATTAGCGATATCTCACTTCATTCCTGACCAAAAATATAATGAATGTAGATCCGCATACATTTTCTTAACTCCTGGATGTGCCGAATAGGGTGCCCTATGGGCTTCAATCAAAATTAGAGTATGAAGACCCTCTGCAGGAGGTACATACATACGCCCTGAATAACGCAAAACACCATCTGAATCCAAAGAATATCTAGCAAATTTCCCTTCGATAGACCGTCCTGACTCGATCTCAGATTTCACCTCAGAATACCAATTGTCTGAAGAGAGAGAATTGAGGATTTGACTCCTCAAGTCAATCCCAAAAGTTACAGAAGAAATCTCATGCCTACGCTTGCTCAAGGCATCTGCTACCACATTCTCCTTACCCTAGATATATTTCACTTCAAAATCATACTCACATAAAAATTACATCCATCTCCTCTACCTAGCATTCAAATTCGGCTACGTGAATATGTATTGTAGACTGTGATAATTAGTATGCAACTCGAATTGATGCCCCAAGAGAAAATTTCTCCATCTAACCAAAGCATGAACCACTGCAGCCAACTCAAGATCATGTGTAGGATAGTTCAATTCATGATCTTTAAGTTTTCAGGATTCGTAAGCAATCACACGCCCTTCCTGCATCAAGACAGTTCCTAAGCCTTCCAAGGATGCATCAATACACACAACAAACTCTCCTACAGGATCTGGTATTGCCAAGATAGGTGCACTAGTTAGTTTCTCCTTAAGAGTCTGAAAAGCAAGCTGAAATTTATATGACCACAAAAATTTATTCCCTTTCCTCTGGAGAGAAGTAATAGGATGCGCAATCCTAGAAAAGCCCTGGACAAACCATCGGTAATAACCTGCAAGTCCCATGAAACTGCGAACTTCTAAGACATTAGTAGGTATGGGCCAATCCACAATAGCCTGAATCTTTGCAGGGTCCATAGAGATTCCTTCACCTGAGATGACATGGCCAAGATACTGAACTTCTGTCTTGTAAAAGTCACACTTTGCCAAATTGGCATACAACTGGTTTTCCCTCAAACACTGCAATACTTGCTTAAGATGTTCCTCATGTTCCTCTATAGACCTAGAATAGATCAAAATATCATCAAGGAACACAAGAACAAATCTATCCAAAAAAGTTCTGAACACCCCATTCATCAAACTCATGAAGACTAAAGGCGCACTTGTCAACCCAAATAGCATCACTATGAATTTGTAATGTCTGTATCGAGTGAAATGCGGTTTTATGAATATCTTGATCTACAATCCCCAATTGGTGATATCCGGACTTTAGATCAATCTTGGAAAATATCTTTGCCCCTCTTATTTGATCAAAGAGATCATCTATTCTAGGTAGGGGATAACGATTCTTCACTGTTACTTTATTCAACTATCTATAATCAATGCATAGGCAGAGAGAACCATCCTTCTTCTTCACGAAAATCATGGGTGCTCCCCATGGAGAGACACTCGGATGGATAAACCCTTTTGCTATCAACTCCTCCAATTGAAGACAGAGTTCCCAAAGTTCCTACATGGTCATTCGGTACGGAGCCAAAGAGATAGGCTCAGTTCTAGGTACTAGGTCTATCCAAAAATCTATATCCCACTTTGGCGGCATACCAGGTATCTCACTCGGAAACACATCAGCAAACCCCTTAAGAAGAGGGTAATCATCCAATGATTTCTCTCGACTATCCTCAGTCTTGAGATCATTCACTGCTATTGCAAAGAGCTGACAACCCTGATGGAACAACCTTTTTAACTGCATGGAAAAAATCATCTGCAAAGAAATAGGCCTCTGAGTGCCCATGATTTCCACCTCCTTTCCAGAGTCAGTGGTACACCACACTGCTTTACGGTGACAATCCAACAAAGCACGATGTGAACTCAACCAATCAATTCCCAAGACTACATCATATGAGCTCAGGGGTAAGATCCAAAGGTCCATCTGAGTTGAAAAAGCTCCCAAATCTAACTTACAACCCTGAACAAACTCTTCTACAAGAACTTTTGACCCAGAGGCTAGTTCAACCTGCCAAGTTAAGCCTTGCCTAGATGCCACCAAACCACATCGCTCCACAATGAAGGGAGATATAAACAAATCAGAAGCACTGGAATCAAAAATTATGGAAACTTTAGTACCCTTCAACACACCTGATGTTTTGATCATGGTACCCTAATGTTTAGCTTGCCGATTATCCACTATTGCAAAAACCCGATGAGCTCTTCCCGCATCGCCCACTGTCAGCTCTGAAACAGCTGGCCTTTGACTAATTTCTGAAGTCATCTTTTGTGGACACTATCTGGCAATATGCCCTTGTTGCCCACATGAAAAGCAACCTGTACCTCTCCCAAAGCCTCTAACCCTAGATGGTGCATTTGACTGCTGAAAGCTACCTCGAGATGGTGCCGACTGTGCACTTTGTGTCGGCTGTACAAAACGATCAGGTTTATCTCACTGCCAACTTTGAAACTTCCTGCCCTGAGACCTGTCCCTCTGCTGAGACTGCGATTTATTCTACTTGGGTTGAGACTGTTGATGGTATGAACCACCCTTAGATGGTGTCTAAAAGTTCCTAGAAGGCCCTGTAGCCTGAGACTATCCACCTCTACTCATCAATGTGAATACATTATCACATATAAATTTAAAGAACACCATTGCATAACGGATCAAATCATCAATGTATAATATATCATCAATTGTCACACATAATGTAAAGAGCAATAAGCAGATTAACTAAGAAACCACACATGATCAAATATAAATCCACCACATAGAGTATCACAGAGTATCCACAATATCAAAAGTATCAAGGGTATCTAATGAATCAGCAAGCATGGGGTATTACATCAAATTTTATAAATCAAATAGATTATGAAATATTTTTAAGAAAATTAAGAAATTTAATTTAATTATTTTTAAAAATAATGAAATTGAAATGTGGAAAATTGTTGCTCTATGTTTAGGAGATAGAACAACTAATTTCCTACACATTTCATTCAAGGATGTGTTAGAGATCTCAATCCAAGGACAAAATGAAGGAAAGAGATCTGCAATAAGGGTGTCCTAGGGTGTGATTAAAGTTATAAAGGGGGTTCACCATCAAGATAGAGCTTGGAAAGAGAAGAAATGGATGCAATGTGAAAAACCTAACTAGATGACCTAGGAAATGAAACTAAAATGTAGAATAACCAACTAAGAATGAGGAAAGGTACACCTGGAAGAAGGATGAGGCCAGAAAAAGCTCTGAAACCCTAAAATTGTTTCGTTTGATGCTCACTAAGACTCATACGCCAATCTGGGTAATTTAGTCAGAGACTAGGGTTTATATGCCAAAAATGGAATCTGTCAAGGACTGATATGAATCTCTAGAAACCTGAAAAATGGTAGTACTCGGACTCATATGCCACAAGTGGCAATTTAGTCCTACTATTAGGGTTTGGCTGAAATTATGGTATTCTCTAATGAATTATTGTAGCTTCCTTTTTTGTCAAATCTCTGAGTCAGAAACCCTGATTTACAACATGTAGGTGACTTTCCGTGATCTTGCAAGTAAGGAGAAAAACTTGCAACTTATTCTTCAAAGATCCTTAATCTTACAACTTATTCTTTAAAGATCCTTCAAGCTCCAAAACACCAAGATTTGCAATCACACATCAAAGAGGATAAAAACTTGTTGATTGTTAGGAAATAGCGGTTTTCCTTTTCCAAACCCCGTTTAGGTAATTAAACCTTATGATGAAACAATGAAATATGAACATGAAACATGCAAAATGATACCTTGAATGATACCTTGAGATGTAAATAAACAATCTAACATGAAGTGGCCATGTAGAATGTAGGTCTTGATCTTGAGTTAGATATGAAACAATGCTTAATCTTGGATCTTGAATGATACATCACAACACTAGCTCAACAACATTCTTGATGTTTTATGTCTTTGACATGATAATGGATCTTGAATTGCTATAATAATATTCTTCAAATCTTCCTTTTAATTCTCTTGAATGTCTTTGAATACTCTTGTGAACTCTTGTGAAAGTGTTCTTGACTGCTTATCAAATTCTAGGATTTCTTAGGTGTTGAAATGATAAAATAATCTTGTATTTATACTTATTTATGCTAAATTTCTCAAAATTACAACACTACAAGCCAACATCAAATCTAGGAAGATAAAATCCTGCCAAGAATTGAATTTAAATTGCATCCTTATTAGAGTGGAACTCATACACCCAAGGTGGTGTATGAGTGTGAGTGGCTCAAAACTGGGATATAAACTCCAAGACAGATCCTATTTAATGTGAAATTCAAAATTAGGTCCCAAGACCAAGGTGGGACTCATATAGCCAAGGTGGCCTATGAGTACCAGATCACCAGATTTGGAACACATGACCCAAAATACTGAATTATGATTGGTTATATGACAAGTGTCAGGATTGTCCATGAAAAGATGCAATTACTAAGGCTTGTGGATACAAAATAAGACCAAATAGGGCATTAAGAATCCCAATTAATTAATAAAGCCCTAGATTAGTGCAAAATTTTTAGGATACACTTTACAACACCCTAAATAAGGCATAATTAGGTTCATTTTATCATTAATTATTCATTCCCAAATTAAGTGTGAAAAAGGGCTACTTTTTTCTACACTACAAAAATATTATAAAATAAGGAGGTCCACTGAAATGAAAGGAATGTGTAGAAATATCACTATTTTATTACCCTTAGAAAACAAATAAGAGTGGGGCCCATTAATGTAGTTTAAATTTCAAATTTCACAATCTCTCCCCACCATTTGAATGACAACAATTTCACTTACAATCTCGGTTTTATTAATGACAATCATATTTCATCATTTTACTCAACAATCAAAATATTTTAAATTGATCTTCAAAGTAGTGACTTCTTGCAATATATACTCATCAAAATTGACACATTTTCTTGATATTGGACTTTTCTTTGTAATGGTTCTAATTTCCTTTGATTAAATTACTTTCTCTACACACTTCCTAGTTTACTTCCATGGTTGCATGGTAATTCTCCTCTATTTTCAGATTGCTCTCTATCTCATCTTCATGCATTGCATTTTCCTCTTTCTTCACACTTTTTCCTACCAAAAACTAATTTAAGCTACTATTGTTTTCCTTACTTCCCACGTGGCCCTCTATATCTTTTTTGCTTGTAGTTGCACATTACTTTTCTTTTCACATGTTTTTTGGGTTTTTCCTTTACTCAATTTTATGCCCTTCAATTCCCATGGCCCTACTGCTAATTTTCTTGGTTTTTGTTTTACTTATGAAAGAAATTTCACATTCTTTCCTAGCGCAACTACTTCCCCTCTCCTATTTTTTTTCTTTCAAAATAAAATTTTCAATTTTTCTAAAACATCACTCGTCCTATTCTCCACTAGTGCTAAAACAATTTAAAATTTAAAATTATATTTCTATTCTATATGTAGCCTCCTCATTGGCTACGCATAATATTTTTTTTCTTTAATCAAGTTATTCTTTCTTTGACTTAGTTCAATCATTTTCCATTGCCAGGAAAACAAAAATTCATTGTGAAATTTGATTACAAAATGATTAGATTGAAAATGAGAGTTGAGAGAGACATTTAGGTAAATATTCATTTCACTTCGCACACATACTATAATTCAAAAATTTAACTCCAAAAAATAAAACAAATAGAGAACTAAACTAAAACCAAAATAAATTGATGTGGATTGCTACTGCACCTAGATGCTCCTACATTATACATGTTCAGTAGGAGAAATGTTCCATCAGGGTGCAATTCATGAACATTTTTAGAAGCTTTCAATAGTGATCCCATGCTTATTTTTATCCAAAATTCTTCTTCCTCAATCAACTTCTTCATTTGTTAGTATATCAAAATCTATTTACCTCTTCACTCTTTCACATTCATTCATTTCTTATGGTACAATCTACACTTACCTTGGTGGTTACCTCCCATTGGTTCTTCCCAATGATGAAGATCCATTTCAGACTTCTTATACAAGTGGGTGTATTGTTCCATTGCTAAATTATAATTTTCCTCTTGGAATCTCTTCCCTTCTTTTACAATTATTCTTATTCTCTTCCTCATGCAACTGGTGTACCAACTCTTCATCACTTCCCTTGACCTCACTCAAATTTCTCTTCTCATGAACTACTATTAGGTTGCTCCCAACCTAACTTGTCATTGTTACAACTTGTTCACTAGCATGAAAACAAACCAATGAACCATCTCACTTTTTTCTCCTTTTCCTTAAATAGACTCAAGGGTAAAAGCACAAAGTTGTATCGCACTTTTGGCCAAATAAATTTAGTTTTGAGTGAAAAAAAATTGGCCAGAAAAGTTTTGGATGAATAGGTTTCGACCAAAACCACGTGGCTTGTACGTGGCACACAAGGTTTCAGCCGAATCCAATTTTTTTTTTCCTTTGCCACTTTGAAATTGGATTAAATTGGCTTATTTTATTGTGTGGAGTTTCTATAGAAACTGTTTCTATCAAAACTGTCTATGTGGCATCCTAGCTGGTATCCAACTCATCTTTTTTCAGAATTTTTTGAAAATTTCAACTTCAACTAAGTATTTCTTTACTCAGAATGTTGTTTAAAAAAAAAAACCCTTTTGTAGAGCTCAGAGTGATGAATCTGAATATGTAATTTTTTAATATTTTGATTAGTTTTAATATATTTTATTTTTAAAATAATGAAAGTAGGTTGTTAAATTTAAAAAAGAGGCTGATTAAAATATTTTAAAAAATAGTAAAACATATTTTATTTACTCAGAATGTTGTTTAAAAAAAAAACCCTTTTGTAGAGCTCAGAGTGATGAATCTGAATATGTAATTTTTTAATATTTTGATTAGTTTTAATATATTTTATTTTTAAAATAATGAAAGTAGGTTGTTAAATTTAAAAAAGAGGTTGATTAAAATATTTTAAAAAATAGTAAAACATATTAAAAAAATTTAAAAAACATATGGGGCACTAGAGGAGAGAGTCCTCTTCAAAAGGGTATAATTTTATTTTTGAAAATGATTAAAAAAATAGAAAATAGTTGACATCCCATGAAAACTATCAAATTCTAACAAGTTTGACTTTAAAATGTTATTACGAGAAAAATATACATCAAAATTTGAATTGTTTTTCCATGCACTAGATACTGAAGTTACCTATTTGGAGAATTAAATTTAGGGAGAAATGAATATTTTTCAATTTGTTTCTTGATGGCCCATGAAGTCACTTTTTTAAAAAAAATTCAGCATTCCAAAATCTATTCTTAAATTGATAAAAAAATAATGATTCTTTTTTAAAATATGAAAAATTTCAAGAATAAACTTCATCAAAAGTTCTATATTTCATTATTTTACATCATTTTGAAATTTAAACCATAAAGACCACTTTTATGTGGTCGAAGTTTAGATTTTTTTTACTGTTGGAAGATTCCTTTATAAAGTGTGACAAAGGTTTGTGCTTTTACCCTCAAACAATACTCCCTTTCATCCTTTGTGATGGTATACATATTTTCCCAAACACCATATATAACATGTATATCACATTGCCATGACCTAGCCAAAAGGAAATGGAAAGCATCCATGGGCATCACATCATACAAAACCTCATCAACATAATTACCAATATGAAATTAAACAGAAAATTGTTCACTTATCAGAATTTAATGATATTTTTGCAACCAAGTGACTCAATAAGGATTTAGATGCCTTTTTCTTTTCAATTTCAACTTCTCTACCATCTCTTGTGAGACAAAATTATTGATACTTATGATATCCAAAACTATCTTACAACACTTTCCACTTGATTTATACCCTATTTGAAATAAACTTCACCTTTGTGTTGGCTTTGGTTGTTCTTTTTCTAGTTTCAAAAGAACTCTTTTCGGTATCAATGCCTCCCCCTATTAGATCTCTTCTACTTTCTTTGGGGAAGTCACACTCTCTTCATCATATTGTGTTGCATGGTTCTTTGATGCACTCTTCTTACTAATGTCTTGTATTTGAGGGAATTCAAAGGCCCTATGTCCAACCTCTCCACATTGGAAACATGTGCTTCCAAATCCTATTCCTCTACCTCTTCCAAAATATCCTCTACCATGAGAATAATCTCCTCTTCCTTTAGAAGAGTCTCCTCTGTCCTTTCCTTCCTGGGTGTTTACATAACACATGTTTTCATTTTTCTTGTTTTGGTAACCTCTACCATTGATGGGCTGTTCTTTTTCACATTAAAATTTTCCTCTACATTGAGAGTTATTTTTTTCCTTTTATTAAGTTTCTCTTCCACCTTTAAGGCATATTGATATGCATCCTCCACACTATGCATATTTATCAAACTTATTTCATCTTGAATAGTTTTAGGTTGCATTTTGGAGTTATTTTTCTATTTTTAATCTTTCACCCCAAAGTGTTGTTTAATTATGACTGTCATCCTTGCAAAAATGGGTAATTTGTAGATTCACACATTTACTTGACTCACCTTAAGGTTGATAGTCATTTCATTGTTTGGATCTCATTTCCTAATGAATTGAGAAAAGATATGACCCCTTTTCCCTCTTTGGATCCACTTTTCCTTTTTGGGAAACCCTAGGAACCCCCCTATTTTTCATCATTTCACTACCATCTCCTTTGAAACTAGGTTATCTTTACTACCACTATCTACTATAAATTTGCAACACTTACCTCCAACCTTGCACATAATTCGAAAGAGACGCCTTCTTTGAAATGGTTTGTCCTCAACTATCTCCAAATTTACCAACACTCTCCTCATCATGAGAAATTCACCTTCTTAGGGTTCTTCACCTTTCAAGGATGCATCACTTTCTTCATCCTCTTGTACCAACTGGTTTTTTGTTTCACTCTTCTTGTGATCTTGTATTTTTTCACACTCATAAGCATGATGACCAACTTGTCCACATTGGAAACATTTATTGAGGAACTCTCTACTACTGCAACCACATCCTCTTGTTGGAAACTCCCTTTATTTTGTTCTTTGTCCCACTTCCTTACTCTATTTGTGGCTTTGATTCCTCTTCAATCTACTTGCCTATGTTGCTGCTAATTTATTTTATCTCTGTTGTAAATCTTCCATGACTTCTAGAATTATTGATTTGTCTTCTCATCAGCTTCCTCCTAGCCTTCAATGCATATTGGTATGCTTCTTCCATAGAACTAATCTTCACCATACTCATTTCATCTTGAATATTAAAATGTAAACCATTAACATACTAGGTTGTCTTTTCCCTCTCAATTTCATGCCTTCCTGATCGAATAATCAACTTGTAGAACACCTCTATGTAATCATTTACATTCATCTCTTTTTTATTTAGATTTTGCAAGTGTAACAACATAAATAATTGTGTGCTCCACCTTTGAGGAATGGAGCACTATTGAAAGAATGAAGGAGACCTCAAGTTTGTTGTCTTTGTTGTCATTGATGCCAACATTCTTTTATGTCTAGATATCTGCTCATCTGGTAAACTATGTTTGTGCTACACCAATCCGGTAATCTGGTTCAAAATATCTCTAAAGTGAATGTCATCTCATACAATTTTAATATGTTTTTTAAGAGTCTTCAATGTAGTTGTGATCGGGGAATCAACAATTTTATTTGAAAAAGTAGAAATATTTGAATGTTAGAAGTTTGGATTATAGTTTTGTTGTGTTTCTCTTTTGGCCAACTTAAGGTCCACGTTTTATGAAGGATTATTTTTTAGGTCCAGACCGACCTAAATTGTGTCTTGCATTTTTAGTTTTGAGTGCCAAAGAAGTTTTTCTTTACGACTGACAAGATATTTTGAATTATGTATGCTTACATCCAATTAGACTGGCCTAATTGATGTATGAACTGTGTGTATATGGAAAATCTTTGTATTGAGTATATAATATATATATAGATATATATATTTGAGATGTACATAGATGTATGTATGTTTTGAGATTGACATTGAGAGGTATGAAATAGAACTGATGATGCAAGATATTTGATTGAAGTGATATGGTAGTTGATGATAGTTGTTTCAAACCTATAATCCGGTGCAAGAATTTTCATCTTTCAAAGCTTAATTGGAACTATACACAACACTTAGAAGGTGCATTCCTTTCAGTTCAAATCTCTGGCAATGAGACATATCTTTGTACTCCAATTGTGAGCCTCTCAAGGATACTGTGTTATGGCAGTGTGCCATGTAATATCTTGTCACTAGTTATTTAATATATTGTGAGTTAATCCTCACCATGGTTTTTCACTCTTTGGGTTTTCCACGTAAAAATATTGGTGTCTATGTGTTGTGTGATGTTATTTTCATTTCCACATTCTTACTTACTACTACAACAAGATACATTATAATATTTGAATGGTTAGCAATCTATTGGTTTAATAGAATACTAATTCACCCCCCCCTCTCAGTATTTTGTATGCTCAAAATTTTGTATAAGAGCTCAATTCATTTTGAAAAGCTTAACAACTTAAGAAAATATTGAATTTTGAACAGATGGATGATAAAAAGTATCTTGTTCCTCCGGAAGAGATCTCCGCAACTAAGTAACTTCACGTTGCTCTTAAAGATCTGGACAAAAGTGAATATGAGAAATAATCTTTGAAAGAAAACCTGAAAGGAGCAAATGAATGCATTAGAAAACTAAGAGAAGAAATCAAGAAATTCAAAGAAAGGAATAAAGAAGTTAGTGATCAATTGAAAAAGGAAAATGAAGAAATCATTGGACTAAAGCTACAAGTTGAAGAAAATAAAAGAATTGAAGAATGTTAGAAAGTGGAAATCTAGAGAAAAATTGATGAGTGCATGAAGCTTGAACAAGAAGTGGTGACACTAATATTTGACTTAGTGAAGGAAAAATCTCATGTGGATAAATTCAAGTCAAGCACCACAAAGCTTGATGAATTGATTGCTTTTCAGAAACCCTCTAAGGATAAAAGTATTCTAGGACCTGAAGAAGGACAAAGTTCTAAGGAAAATTAGGTTCCCAACAAAATGAATTAGAGGAAGACTCAAGGAAATGGAAAGAAAATAAAGAATCATAGAATAAATACTAGAAGGATTCATACTTGACATCCTAATGCTCAAAGGTACCCATCTTTCAATAGCATTTATTTTTCATGTAATAAATTTGTTCATAGGGTGATAGAATGTAAAAATAGAATGAATCAAAATGTTGGATTCTTTACTAGAAAATCCTTTTCTTGCAATGAGTTTGGGCATAGAGCTATAGAGTGTAGAAGTCAGACATTGATGAACACATTCAATATTGGTAGAATGACTCAATATTTTCAAGGCTACTACTATATATGCCATGCTTTGGACATAAAGCTATTTAGTGTAGATCAAGGTTGAATGCATATCAGTTTGGTCAAAAAAAAAAAAAGTGTTACACCTGTAATAAACCGGGACACATTTCAAAATCCTATAGAAGCAAAAATTGAGAAGAAAGCTAAACCAGATTAAAAGAAAAAAAATGTGAATAAGATTGATATTGCTGAAGTTAGAAAGGAAATGGAGAAGATTTGGAAGAAAAAAAGAAGAGCTTGAGGATAAGAATGAATCAAATGCATCTACATCTGCATCTAGTGTAGATACTTCTTGTAGGAACTAAACCCAACAATGGTTTTAGGGGGAGTAGTGACTGAAAAGGCTAACAAACCTCAAGAATAAGAAGTGTTAAGCAATGAGACAAGGATATATGGTGTAAAGCATCATTATAAAGATATTAAAGAGTTTTCTGGCAGAAAAATATGTAAATATGATGACTTACGAAGCATCTTAGGGTTTACGGTGTATTCTACAAAGTTTTTATCACACTTTTGAAGTTGGAGTGCATTTAATACAAAATTAGGGGAAAAATTGTAAGACATAAAGTAAGAAACCAAGTTGAATTAAATCACTTTTGTAAATTGGAAGAAGCATAGCAGGCTAAAGAAAGTTGAAAAGCAATTTGGAGAAGTTGGCATCAAACCCTTGTTTTCAACAAAGCTTGAAGAGGGTATTTACTATTATCTGAGCTTTGTGAATTTTCAATTGAAGCATCTCTTTAAGTAATAAGAGGAAAGGAAATGGATACTCCTACTATTGTGGAAGTTTCTAAGAGACCCTGACCCAAATTTTGAAGGTATTCTTTGAAGGTCTTTGAAATGGATCCCTTGGATGCATTCTCTCACGTTCATGTTAATGTTTTACCTACTAAAGACACCATAACATACTTTCATAGTAAGCTAGAAGAATTTAACCATCAAGAACTTAGGGATTTATGGATAGAAGAATTGATAGGAGATGATTTTTTTATAAAACCTGAATATGAAAACCTAGTATGGAAGAAGTTGGATGTCTAGAATTGGTTCCCTAACTTTTCAAATGAAATGGACTCTAAATTTGTTAGGATGGCACTAACTAGGGTGCATGATAAATTTGTGTGCACAAATGTAGCCAGGTTAATCACCAAGGAAGTGATATAAGTTGTAATTGGTCTTTGTGCCACTAGGCCCTTGCCAATGCTGAAAGCTATGAAAAATGAGGTAGTTATGAAGCTAATTGGATCCACATTTGATGAGAGAGCTTTAACTACTAGACATATATCAAACCCAACTATGAAGTATGTGTCTATCATGATTGGAAAAAATATATATTTCACTAATCGAGGATTTTGTGTCTGCCACAACAATTCATACCACATAAAAAATGGTGGTAAATGGAAAAGACTATGATTTGTGTTAGTTTCTCTAGCAATAACTTCTGGAGAATCTGAACTTGACCAAGACAAAGAAACACTCCTTTAAGTTCAGGACATTGGTAGTTTGTCTACTATTTTACTTTTTGAAGGAGTTATCAGGAAAGAAAAACATCATATGGGATCATAGAAAGCTAGTTGCTCATCAAAATTTTGAACACCTGCATAGTCTTGGAGACTTTAGGGCACAAAATAATACATTAACTACATTCTTTGCAGTTTTCTAGAATGATATGCGTGAAAGAGAAAGGGTTCCCAAAAGCCTAGTGAAAAATTATGCAAAGGACATAACATTTCTAGTAAGTATTGATGAATGTATCATGGAAGCAGCTGAACCCAAAACTCTCTAGATAGAACCATTGGGATATGAGATAGATGAACAACTTGTTGAGAGGTTTATTGAAATGTTGCTAAGTAGTCCAAGAGAACCCTCTCTGCCCCGACATGGTACACATGAGGAAAAAGCTAAGGAAGTGCATTTATAGACTTCTACATCCCATAGAGAAAAAACAACAAGAATGTTGAGGAATTCTTCAAAGGGCCATTTTCTAAGGATGAAATTGATCAATTGAAGGAATCCCTTGATGAGAGCAAGTCCAAGTCAGCTGAACTACCCTTTGGACCTAGTAAATTTGAAAGGATATCCTTTGTTACCAGACCTACTTCCAGTTTTTTTGTAGCCAAGAAAGGAAAGAAGATAGAACATAGTACTCCAGCATTATTTGATGTATCTATCTCCACTGGACCCAGTACTCATTCTTCTAAAAGGAAGAACATAACTCATGCTACAACATTTGTTGCACCTAGAAAAAGAAGAGTAAAGAAGGAAAACGTGAACAAAAATTTGAGTGATGTTATTTAGGAAGAAATTGGTCTTGGATTGCAAGAAGAGAAACAATTGAAAAGGAACAGAAGAAGGAGCACCTCTATTAGTAATGAAGAATCATAAACCAAGTTCAATATATCCATAGATGAAGAGATAGAAGAAGAAGAAGTCTCTTTCAAAATTCATGTGCACGAAAAGAAGAATGAATAAGGCACATATGATCCTAAGGAGAAAATATCTATCTCTCATCTAGTAAGTGATCGACCATCTTTAAATCTAGGTGCTTTGGTAAATAATATGATAGATATTGAAGATCTTATGTCGACTGCCCAATTATATGATGAAGTAAATGATGAAGATAAATAAATTATTCAATTAATGCTTTTATTTAGAACATTGTTATTTTCAATGTGAGTATGGAGACAATCTAAAAGAAAGTGACTAATAATGTATGGAAACTATTTTTACAAAGAAGGCAAGAGGCTACAAATGATGAAGACAAGATGAAAAATGAGGCATTCCTTTCTTATGGATCCTCTTTATCTTAGGAAGAGGCTACTAATTTGTTAATAGAATGTTCCTCTTTATTTAGAGTCAAACAAAGGTTTAACATGCTTATGACAAAGGAGATAAATAGTATGAAAAAAGTAAGAAAGGAAACTCAAGACATAATCAAAATTTTGGCAAGATATTATGGGACAAGAACTAGCTCTTCATCCCATATAGCTTAGGCAGAAGAGGATGTTACTATCACATAAGCAATAGATCATCCAATCATGGAAAGTGTTGGTGAGATATGTGAGGTTTTAGAGACTACTTTCCCTCTAAGTGATATAAAGGAGACTACAAAGAAATAGTTTGAAGAACAACACAAGGATGATACATGTAATGTACCTAAAGAACACCATGAATCCACTAGAAACAATGGCAGGAAGAGTAAAGAGGAAGGTGATGGGAGCAAGGACAAAAAGGGAAATGGTGAAAGGGATGATGAGGACAAGAAGGAAAAATAAAAAAAGGACAAATCCTCCAAAAAATCCTCAGAAAAAGAAAAAGAAAGGGAAGAATAAGAAGAAGAAAAGAAAGAGGAGAAAGAAGAAGGAAAGAAGGAAGAAGTAAAGGAAGCCACCCAAATTGAAAGAAATGAAGAAGATAATCCCGAAGCTATTGAGCCACCAAAGACAAGTGGAGAATCATCTGAAATAACTCTCAAAGGGTTACTGACAAGGCAACCAAAGCTATAGCCAATGCTGACACCTCAGCTAGTCAAGTTTCCATCACATCCAAGCTATGTAGATTTGTCTAATATTTCACCAAGTAAGAAAATAAATATTTGTGGCACCTTTTTCAACTCATTTACTTAGGAGACTACTAAAGCTTATCAAAAAGGGAATGATTTGATAAATGAAGCCATTAGAGCTTTACAGGAAACAACCCCTGGTGTTACTACAAATGATTCCTTAGCACCGATTGATAATCTAAAGTGTGTAATTGATTTTGTTAAGGAATATACTTCTAATCTTAAGTAAAAATCATGAAAGAGATGGAGACAAGTCTTCTAGACAAAATACTATTGATTCTACAAGACAAATGTGCTATTGCACATAAAAATGTGTTGTAAAGTTTGAAAGAAGTGAAAGACTATGATGAGGAAGCGCAATTATTATTTGATTACTGCATGTAGTGGTCAGATGCCACTCAAGGTATCAAGAACTTAATGGACTTAATTGAGTCTGAGCTAATAGATGCCTCCAGACTCTATAAATTTATAGATGACCTAAATTATATTGGATGGACTTTGATTACATATCTTCATAACAAGTTCTTAATTCTACAAATATAAAAAGAAGATTCAATAAGACACTTTGGATAGCTTGGAGATCTAGTAATGGCTAGAAACATCTCCATATCAAGTGCCTTGATAGATGTATAAATAATGGAGAATATGAACATTATTCCTTCCACTCTAGAAGAAGGAGAAGGATCCTTAGTGAAACTAGAATCTATGCATAAGTCTCTTACCAGAGCTAAAATGATTCAGGATGATGGTAAGCTAGCTTGGAAAGAAATTATTAAAATAATACAAGGTTCCTCTAGATATTGACTATTTATGTTTTCCTACCCTTTGTCCTTGATGTGAAAGGGAGAGAAGGTTGAAGGTTCAGTAAAAATTATCTTTTGGTTTTTGGTTCAGTTTTATGTTTTTGAAAGGGGGAGTTGTATGAAGAGTTGAACATTTTTTTGTTGTTGCACAATTTTTGTTTTGAAGTGAGTTTCACTCTTGCCACATGTTTCCATCAATGAAAAAGGGGTATATTGTTGGAAGAATGAAGGAGACCTATGGTTTGTTTTCTTTATTTTCATTGATGCCAACATTATTTTATGTCTAGATATCTGCTCATCCGATAAACTATGTTCATGCTACACCAATCCAGTAATTTGGTCTAGAATCTAGATCTAAAGTTTATGTTGGCTAATACAAATTTGATATGTTTTTCAAGAGTATTAGATGCAGTTGTGATTGAGGAATCAAAAATTTTAGTTGAACAGATTGAGAGATTTAAATGACAAAATTTTGGATTTTAGTATTGTTGTGTTTCTCTTTTGGCCAACTTAAGGTGCATGTTTCATGAAGGATTATTTTTTTGGTTTGGGCTGACCTAAATTATTTCTTGCATTTTTAGTTTTGAGTTCCAAAGAAGTTTTTCTTTGTGACCGACAAGATATTTTGAATTATTTATGCTTACATCCAATTAGGTCGACCTAATTGATGTATGAACTGTGTGTATATGGAATATCTTTGTATTAAGTATATCTATACATATATTTGAGATGCACATAGATGTATGTATATTTTGAGATTGACATAGAGAGATATGAAAGAGAAGTGATGATGTGAGATATGTGATTAAGTGATATGGTATTTGATGATAGTTGTTGCACACTTGTAATCTGGTGCAAGACTTTCCATCTTTCAGAGCTTTTAAAATGGGAACTATACTCAACACTTAGAAGGTGCATTCTTTTTAGTTCAAATCTCAGGTAGTGAGCCATATCTTTGTACTCCAATTGTGAGCATTTCAAGGACAGTGTGTCTTGGTAGTGTGCCATGTAATATCTTGTAATTGGCTATATTATATTGCAAGTTAATCCTCACCATGGTTTTTCCCACTTTGGGTTTTCCATGTAAAAATCTTGGTGTCTATGTGTTGTGTGATATTATGTTCATTTCCATGTTCTTACTTACTATTGCAGCAAGATAGATTATAATAATTGGATGGTTATCAATCTATTGGTTTAATAGAATACTAATTCAACTCCCCTCTTAGTATTTTGTGTGTTCAACAAGCACAAGGGTAGGTTTTCTATTTCACACTTGTTACACTTAAGGAAGCCTTAGAGATCTCAATCTGAAGATAGAAAGGGGGAAACAAATATTGCAATAAGGTATCCTAGGGTGTAATTAAAGATAATAAGAGGGTTCAACACCAAGTCGGGGCTCAGAAAGATAAGAAATGTGAATGACATGCAAAGTACTATGCAAAACCTAACTAAATGACCTAGGAAATGAAACTAAAATGCATAAATGAAAAGTTGAGAATGAAGAAAGGTGCAGCTAGAAGAAGAATGAGCTCAAAACAAGCTCCAAAACCATGAAAACCTATTTTTTAATTCCAATTGTGACTCATACATCAATATGGGCAATTTAGTCCTAGACTACGGTTTCTAGGTGGAAACAAGAATCTAATAGTGGTGAGTCTAAATCTCCTGAAATCTAGAAAAGGCCCTATACTAGGACTCATACACCACAAGTGGTGTATTAATCCCACTCAAATTTTTTAAATGGTTAAGGCTTGATTCTTCTCTCCTTTCTTTTCTCTTCCTTCCACACTTCGTTTCTAGATCTGAAATGCTGATTTTCAACCTGTAGGTGACTTTTAATGGAGATAGCAACCTTGTGACAACTTGACTACTTCTCTCAACCTTGTAACTTAATCTTCAAAGATCCTTAAATCTCCAAGATAGCAAGATCTACAATCACACATGTAGAGAGAGAAAAACTTGTTTATTGTTAGGGAATTTGGGTTTCCCTTGGTCAAACCCCATTTATGTAATTAAACCAAATGATGAGATAATGAAATAAAAACATGAAACACAAACTATGATACCTTGAATGATGTCTTGAGATGAAAAACAATAATCTTACATGAAGTGGCCATGTAGAATGTAGATCTTGATCTTGAATATGGATATGAAACTATGCTTGCAAATGGACTTCAATGCTACATCACAACACTAGCTCAACAACATGCTTGATGATTGACAACCTTGACATGATGATGGATCTTGAATTTCTGCAACAATTAATGAAGAAATTTTCCCTTGAATACTTTAGAAATGTTCTTGAATGCTCTCTTGACGCTCTTGTGAAGTTGTGGAATCATAAAATTGCTATTAGGAATGCTCTCTTGATCCTTGCCATGAAATAGTTGTAGGATCTTAGCATACTCACTATTGCATATTTTACATTAATTGTAAATCATTTCCTTTTTTACAAGGAGCAGCATACCATCATCCATTCTAGGCTCATCCTTGTCTCGCATTAAGTGGGGGCAACCTGGGTTAGGTAGCCTTATCTTCGTATGTCATTTGTCATTTCTCTTTTGGCTAGTTGACTTCCTTCCATGTATATGTAAGAGAAAGCTTGGGATGTGGATGACATGCCTTAAGTGGCCCGCATGTGACATACTTTTATTTCTAGATTTAGCATTGTATTTGTGGCGGAAACCCTTCCTCCCTATTTCATGATGCAAATTTCTTCAGAAACATGTGACTTGGCATAGGGTTTTTCAAGGAAAGCTCTCATTTCTTAGGACAAAACATTGGCTACTTTAAAGAAATTTATCATAGTAATATTGTAGCAACTACTTTAAAGTGGGGGCATACATAGATGACATCTTTTGGAAAAATTTCATGGCATGATTTTTCTTTTTTCTTGCACGATGTGTCCTCTTCTTTGTGGTTTCATTGGGTTTGATTCCATCCAAGAGTGTACGATCTACTGTCATGGCATGATATGAATGAGGCATCCCATGGGCAATGATTTGACACTTTTGACTTGTCCTCTCTTGGAGACATTAGACATAATGCTCCCTAAGAGGAAGACTGCTACATGAACAAAGTAAAATCCCAGGCTATAACAATTTTCTTACATGAGATTCAAAAGAATTTACAAAATCATTTTCATTGTGGTGCCTTATCAAAGTTGTTAGCCTGAGGATAACTTCAAATGGTATGGTATGAGAGGATAATATGATTCTCTCATTTTTTGCCTCATTGGGATAACTCACCTAGTGGATAGACTGAGATTCCACTACCCCATAGTGAGCACACATATTTTGCGACAACTCACCTAGTGGACAGACTGAGGTTCCACTACCCCAAAGTGAGTAGCATATGTTATGGACAAACAACCACTGCCTCACATCATGTTGAATCAGTTGTGCTTGATCCCTTTTTTTTTCTTGGCCTTTGATAGGCTATGATCATGTATCTCTCTTATTGTTGCATACTTAAATATCTTGAATGTCTACTTTAATGTGAGTTTGACATGAGGTCATCCTCTCACTAAAGTGGGGGAAAAATGTAGTAATAGAAAAAGTAGTATTTTCCATGCTTGATCTAATAATTGACATTAAAGCTAAACCAATGGTGTCTTGGAATAGTTTTGTAATGTGTTGTACACATTCACACTATTTTAGGACCTTTATTTGATTAAAACATGCCTTAATTGGTCCTTCACAAAGGTTTTGTAAAGTGTTGTAACACACTTTAACACTTTTCTAGGACTTATTTGCTTAATTAATCCTAATGGGCCCCTTTCTAAATAAAATGTACATAATGTGTACCTTATTTAAGTGTCAAAGTTTTTTAAACCACTTTCATACTTATATAGGTGGTCTTAATTCATTGTAGTTAATTGTAGTTATTAACCCCCTTTTGATTCAAATTGAGGCCTTAATTTTGACACCTCCCAAAGATCTTTCTGGACAATCATAAATTAAATAACAAATTATTTCATTGGGAAAGATTTGGTCTTGGTAAGTTGAGCAAGGACCCATTCACCCTTAATGGCGAATGGGTCCTCCCTTAATATGACCCCCCTTTCTTAGTTGATATGGAATGGGTTTTTGGCCTTCTTTTAGTGCCCCGAAGCTTGGTCCTAGAAAATTTTCCAGGACCCATTCACCTTTGGTGGTGAATGGATCCTCCCTTAATGATACCCCTATTTTTGAATTTCATTTTGGCAAGAATTTAATTACCTTTCTTTCCAGATATAGTGTTGGCCTTAGTTCTTTAAATTTTGGGGTTAATCTTCTAATTTGGTATCAATAAGGGGTTAATTCACATTGTTTCTCCTAACACAATCTATCAAGTTTATGAGGCATTCAAACATTCAATTGATCAAGCATTAGAGAATTTCAAAGGTATCCATAAGCCATTTCAAGGCAGATTTCAAGTGTTTATTGCATCAATTCAAGGTACTATCATCATGTCAAGGGTTTAATGCATTCATGTGCATTGAGCTAAGAAGTTAATCTTGCATTGAGGATCCATTTAAAAACATCGTCTTACATCTAAGATCTACATTCTTCATTGCCACTACATGATAGTATGCAGATTTGCTTCACAAGACAACATCCAAGGTGACATCATTTGCATATTTCACATTTCATGTTTCATCTCATTCATTTCATCATTTGGTTTAATTACCTACAAGGGATTTGATTGAGGAAAACCCACATTCACTAAAAAATCAACAAGTTTTCTTTCCCTTGAGTGTGTGTTTGCAAATTTACAGGTTGAAGATCAAGTTGAGAAAGATTTGGAACAAAGTTGTCAAACTTGTAAAAGTTGTCATTCAAAGTGCAAGATCACAGAAAGAGCTCTAGAAAATTGAATGCTAACTTCGAGAACTTAAAAACTAGGATTTCAAGAGTGCAGAAATCAAGGAACATGATCCTAAAATTAGTTTTTTGAAACCCTAAAAGGACCCATTCACCACTGAAGGCGAATGAGTCATCCATAGCTCAAAAACAACAAATTTTTGGCCAGGTACACAACTTTTTATTCTCTAAAAACTTCCCTCATAGTTGCTATAACAGTTAGGTTGCATTTCTAGATGTTATTAGCATCTTATTTTTCATTATTTGAGGTGTTTAGGGCCTTAAAAAGTAAGTGGTCCATCACATTTATCATGCATTTGGGTGGATACTATTTTAACCCTTAATCATACATATATGTGTGTGTGTCATTTATTTATATTTTCTTGTATTGAAAGACATTTACTAATATTCAATCAACATTTTGTCACCTTCAAATATCTTCTTTCATCTTAAAATCATTTAAGGTATAATCAATAGCAGAACACATCAATTTAATCTTCAATTAGAATCTACATACTCAGTCTTATCCATTATTTAATCTCTATCACTCTTTTACACGTGTTTTTTTGGAGTTGAGCTCAAAGAACATGTCCCCTAGCAACATAATGATAACCTTCTAGATTTTTTTTTAATTACTATGAGTCCTCAAAGTAGAGGGAAGGGTGAATAATGTGAGATATTATAGAAGTTCAAAAATAGTAAGATTAGATCAATATTGTAGAAGGATGGATCCATGGAAGGTGAGCTATAGGAATATACTTGGCTTGGGATAGAGCATAAATCCAACAAAAAATTGGACACAACACACAAATAGAAACGTTTAGTTTTCAAGGTAATAGAAAACTAGAATTAATATTCTTCGTAAGAGTCACACATTCCTCAATTATCAAGCTAAGCATCCCTATTATTTTACATTTACTTTCCTATAGTAGTATTTAATCCATAATTACATATAACCACATATTACCATTAGTTAATCTAGGTTGACTAAACAAGTGTTCAATTGCACTCATTTCATTTCTTAGCCTAATTTAAGCTTAGGGAAAGTATTATTTTCTTGTACAATATCTTTTTTTATAAAATATTTATGTTAATATAAAACCTTATGATATATATTTATGTAATAGCATATTCATGTCTTATTGGGAATTTTCATTCAATTTAACTCACCCTTTTAACTAGACAATCATATCAATTTACTTTTGTATTTTAATGTTTGTAATCATTACTTCATCCAAATTTTCATCTTATTTTAGTGAGGTGGCCATTGTAAATTAAATATTTTATTCATTTTTTATTATATACAATTTGAATTGGGTGGTAATTATTGTATAACTATCAATATTGGATGAAAAATTAGCATTTCTACTGATTGTTAACATTTAAGATATAAAAGGCTATCATAGTAGCAAGTAAATTCATAGAGGAAAATTAAGATTGACACAACACTTTTTAGATGTAGATTATGAATATCAAGTTGAGAAAGTCTCTAACCTTAATTTTAGTGTAGTTTTAATCAAGGTTCAATTTTGCATACAAATTTCAAATAATCTATCTTGAAGATAATTGTCATGGACATATAAGTGACCTTCAATTCTAGATATATTTTTTGTTAGTTTGAATGTGATTGTTTGAAAGGTTCTTGTTTTATAACAAGCTAACTTTTAAATTAAGGAAAATTTTGTTGTCTATATGCCACCATTTATCTAATTTTGATATTTCTATCCCTATCATCAACACTCATTTTTTGCAATTACCTTTTTGGTTACTTTTATTTCTTGAGTAGCCTTTATATTTATAGCTTCATTTTTGTGCCTTTTGTTACTTGAAATTACACCCCTATCAAACTTACTTCAATATTTTAGACATGCAATGGGAATGATGTATGAAGTGTAGGACTTTGCTAAAATTGAGATAAGTCCTATAAATTGTCAAATTATGCATTTGAAACACTTATTTATCTAGTTTTTTGAAAGGGAAGCCAACTTTTAATTAATGCAATTAAGATTTTAATCACATTGGAGAATGAGTGTCCTGGGTTTTTAGGCCATGACTCATTCACCCAAGGGTGAGTGGGTCCCCTCTAAGTCCTAGGACCCATTTTTAAATATAATTTTGGTGGTATTTTAATGATTCAAATTTCATATGAAATTGTTGGATTTTCAAATCTAATTTCTAATAAATTAGATAAAGACCTATAAATACATAGTATTTTTATCAATTCAAATATAACATGCATGATCATATATTTTTAAGAGCAAAAATTATTGTCAAGAGTATTCAAGAGTAGATTTATAAATCATTTGTTGTTGCAGCAATCAAGGTCCTAACATCATGTTCAATATTATGTGTGTTACTACTAGATATTTTGAAGGCTAATATTCATTGTTGATCCTCAAATCATCCAAGCATTCAAGTATCCAAGAAATCAAGAAAAGCAAGATCAGGTACTTGGAGTGATGTGTTTGAATTTAGTCCTATAAGTGAATCCATTGAAGGTTTGGTGAGTTGTAGCAAGAAAGTATTCATTTATGATTTCCTTCTCCATTGTCATTATTCTTCTATCAAGGTTTAATTACCAAACATGGGTTTTGACTAAGGAAAACTCCCATTCAGACACAACATTCGTTTCCTCTTTGTATGTCAAGATTATAGGTTTAAGACGAATTGAAGATCTTGAAGAAAAAATTCACAATCTTTCATTTGTTGCATTCATTGTTGTCAAGACATGTAGAAACTTAGATCCATAATCTATTTCTAGTCGTATGAGAGTGGACCCTGTGCAAAATAGAAGATAAGATCTTGCCTTACAGGGCTGCAAAAATAATTTTTAGGACCCCTAACAAAGACCCATTCGCCCTAGAGTGAACCTATCCTTCAACAGAGCTCAAATTCTACTTTTGGTAATTGGTACATGTGTCTTTAAAACCATTTTTAGATCTGCTTGCATACTATGTTTTTAATTCCCATACTTTTAGAAATTTTCATTTCATATTCTAGGTCTTACAACTCATTTAGTTTAGGCATTGCATATCATTCCAAATTGGTTTCAAATTTATCCCATTATCCTACTACCCTAAAGGAACTAAGATTTACGTCTAATTGACTCACCTTTGAGGTTGAAATTCAATCTCTACTCCTTTTGATCTCTTTCCTAATGAAATGCCCCTAAGGAAAGACACCTATTGTGGATCTTTAAAGTCCTATTTAGGGAACCCCCTTTCCCAACATTTTATTTTGGTGAAATTGACATTGTTAAGGTGTCTTGTTCCCCATTTTGGTGAACTTGACTATCTTACATCATGCCTTTTCTAATTTGGAGACATTTGAAACCCTAGATCTAGGTTTTGCATCATCTTGTCTTACATTGCATTTAGTGTTACATATTGCATGTTTTCATCATCTAAATTCGTAAAAATCTAAAAAAATTGCATACTTTTTGCATAGTAGCTTGCATTAAAGTGCGTTTCAATCATTTAGATCAACATTTCATCCAAAATTGCATTAAAAAAAATTGTCTTTTTGTTCATACATTGTCATAAAATTGCATTTGCATTTTCATCATATTTCTAAAAAAAATGTCATTGAAGAATATGTTTGTTGTTAGGAACATCGAGCTCAAACATCAAGTCAAAAATTTAGAATTTAATTTTTCAGACCCCTGTCCTAGGACTCATTCACCTTAAGGTGAACCTATCTTGGTACAAGTTCTTTTCAAAAAAAATGAACACTTTTTTGTCTCTATTCTATCAGTCTATTATAGATTCCAAATCACTTTTTCAGTTTCAAAAATTGTGGATTTATATAATTATTTGCTTCTCGTTCAATTGGTAAAAGGCAGTGCATTGTTTGAAATTAAAATTGGCATTTAAAAGTAATCATTTTTTAGGTTTTTTAATCTAAAATTAGTTGATTATCATATTTCAGATCTAAAAATTACAAATATCTTGTTGAGTTTATTAGAATCTATATAGGTCTATGATTGGGGCTCTACTATTCTTAATATAATCAAGTCCCAACATTACATGCAAGTTGTTTTCTTGGTTGCAAGGTTTCAAGCTAACTTGAGGGAAACTCATGTGAAGGTACTGAAAAGGAATTTTAGATATTTGAAGAGCACTCTGAATTATGGATGGTGGTATAAAAAAGGTGATGAATTTTCCCTGAGTTCATATACTAATGCAGATTGAGCTAGTAGTTTTGATCATAGAAGAAGTACTAGTAATGGAGCTTTATTTTCAAGAGATGGATTAGTCTCATGGTTTAGTAAAAAGTAGGATTTAGTGTCCTGCTCAATTTAGTAGAAGAAGAGTATATAGTTTCAACATCTTGTTGCACTCAAGTGTTATGGATGAAGAAAATATTCAAGATGGATATCAAAGTAAGGTATGATGAGTCCATCCTATTCTATGTGACAATAAAAGTGCCATCAATATTTCAAAAAATCTAGTGATACATTTTAGAACCAAGTATGTATATCTATCAAGTATCACTTTTTAAGAGAGAAGGTTACAAATCAAGATGTCAAGTTGGAATATGTGCCTACAAATGGTTAGGTTGCAGACATCTTTACAAAGTCACTTTCTATACGAACACATTTGATTATCTTAGAAAGAAGTTAGGGGTTGTTGCCCCTCCTTCTAACTAGATGCATTTAAATGGTGCATATGTCTAAGAGGAGAAGTTCAAGATATATATTTATGCCTAGATTGTTGAAGGCTACCTCTCAAGGGGAGTAGGTAGAAATAGACTAAGAAGGGTGATAGGATTTGTGTAGATATGAGGAGCTTTTATGTTGTTACAAGAACAAAGGAATACCACTAGCCCTTTTCCCTTAATGTCAAAAAGGGAGAAAATTACATATCAGGTTAGTGTTGCCATCAATTCCAAATGGGGAGATTGTTGCATATGTTGTCATTGATGTCAAAAAACATGTATTGTGGATGGTCACAGATTGATTAGAAGTGTTGTAAAGTAAAGGACATGATGATAAATGTAATGAGCATGTTGTATAGTGTTGTACCATATCTTATGTTGCTCATGAATAGGTGAAAGCTATTAGATGGAAGTTCATGTTGTTATAAAGAAGTTGTGGCTTTTTTCTTTTAATGAAAATAATTAGAATTGTTAGCTATAGGAGTGTGAATATTGTGTTCTTTTCCTCTTGATGCAAAGCATTGTATAAGATAGGAAATAAAGTATGAAAGGTTTTCTAACAGTCCAAGGCACAAGAATTTGTACTGAAGAACCTCTGGAGAATGCTTTGTATTCCTCTGCATTTGAAGATACAGCCATGTAGATTGGATTTTTGATAGAGATAGGTGTGACATATATATGATCTTGATTTTAAAACATAGAAGTTATTGCATAACTTTTCAAAGCTAACAGAGAGAAGACTATGTTGTTACAGTCAAGAAGGTTCAAGGGAATGCTTTGTATTTCTTTGCATTTGAATATGTGTTCTTGCGGTTTGGAGGATAGGTTCAAATTTTTTTTAGGATCTATTTACTTGTTCCAACAAATAGTAGCATGAAGTTATGAAAATGGTGTATAAGAATGATTTTAAATGTCATATAATGTTTGTAAAGTGATCCACATGATACATTATCTAGTCTCTCCAGTACCACCTTTGGTTTGGAGCTAATGTATGGAGGATTAAGTGTTTGTTGGGCCAACTTGGTATGTTGAGATGTTTGCGCCAAGTTTTTGAGGTGTGTGCTAGCACATGGGGGATGTGTGCTAAGGCAAAATAGGTCTTTCTTATCTTGTGGTTTTGTTTGCATTTGATTCCTTCTTACCACGGAGGTGTTTTGGAGCTGACTTGTTGTTGTAGTTGCATGTTTCATTTTATATGCTTCATTTGGCCAACAAGGAGAAACTTTTTGAAGCTTGGAGAGGATATAAATGTAAGATAAAGTTTATTTCAAGAAAAGGATGCATGTATGAGTATTCAAGGTGGCATGCGTGATTATATGTGTGAGAAAGTGTGCTAGAAGTGGTGAGTTGAAGGTAGCAGAGGTTTTTGAGTTCTGACAGTAGTGAGCCAAAGGAAAGAGAGTGTTGCAGTGGTGATTGATCACCAAATCATATCTTCTATATAGAGGTTTCAGCCTTACTTTGTAAGTTATTTTGTTTTAGGGAGTTGTAAGATTCCTTTGGGTTGTAGCCCATAAAACCTAGTGTAAATATTGTTTTATTTGTGAGGTTGGATTTGGACAGAACCTCCAAGCAACTTGCTCACCGTGGTTTTTTCCCTTCTAATTTTTTCACATAAATCTAGCTTATGGTTGTGCACTTGTTCCTTTGAATTGTATTTGACACTTTATTTTCTTAAGGTAATAAGAAAATTTGGATGATAAGTTTAAATTGGATTGAATTGTGGGATATATTAATATGCCCCCTCGTCTTAGTATATACAACATTGTGTTCTAATAGTGGTGTTAATTATAATGCCAATTGAGGCATGCTTATCAATTGATACCATATCACTTTAATCATTTATGCATTCCTTGAAGCATGGTTGTCAATGTGTCCCTCATGATATTAAATGGTCCCCTGCAATGTTAAACCTTTATATGCTTCCTAAAGTGTGAGTTTCCAAATAGTCCACAAACCTAGAATAGAAAATCTTGTTGGCTTGTGAAGTTGAAATTTTTTATATGGAAATCTATAGCATAACATAGCTTGCTAGCTAGTAGATCTATGTGTCTCATGAGTAAAATAGAATAAAAAAACTTGCTAGCCTTATGGGACCCATCATTTATCTTACATGGACACCTAGCATAAAACATATTTCTAGCTAGTAAATCTATGTATCCTTATATTTACCATTTTATCATTTTGGATATATGTATCATGTTGTGCATTCGATGGATGATTTTTGATAATTGAAACAACCTTACATAGTAAGTTATTTTTCAGTTGTTGACTCAAATACTTAGTTTTTTGTACTAGCATTTGTTGTTTCATGTGTGTGATATGTTTGCTTTATGTGTATCATGTTTTCTTTGTGTATATCACATTTTTTATTTGTGTATTCCACATGTTTTCCTCACCTATTCTTTGTATGCATTATGTTTTCCTTATGTGTGATTTTTTTATGCTTTTTTATGTACTCTATTGATTTCTCATTGAATGCCTTATATATGATTGAACCTTTCCTTGTCTTGTGTGTGATATATTTGTTTTCATGTTTGTCTTAACATTGTGGATTGATGGTATCATAAGTTGGGGCTAGCACACCACCCAAATCGGTGTCATCTTGTCTCTTCAATATTTTGATAAAGAAATATATTTCTTTAGTGTGAGCATGAATGTAAGATCATACTCTCACTAAAGTGGGGGCTAAATTTGACATCATAAATTGGCAACCCTAACAATTTCACCTTTACTTGGACACCCTATTTTTCCTATTGACCTAAATATATTAATAATTTATTCTTTTCAGGGTCATATTAAGAAAAGAAATTAAAATCATCAAGATCCTAAAAAGTATGAGCCTAAAGCACCTAGTCAAGGGAAAGGGCACCCTTGACCTTAAGAGAGACCTATTTCAAATTTAATGTTTTGGTGTTGGTTTTTGGAGAATTAAAAAGGATCCCATATCATCCTATAATACAAATATCAATCATGATACATATATAAATAATTTTTCTTCTCATTTTAACATTAGTAATGATGCATTCTGAAGAAGGAAGCTATTATGATCAATCATGATATTATTATGAAGATTTATGAATTATCCTATGCATGCTAGCTACAAAAATATATTGCTTTTGTCAGTACAAACCTCTTGCAAGTCTTCAAGTAATTCAAGCCTCCATCAAAAAAATGTTGGTGACAACTTATTGTGTAGATATCACTTCGATAGAGATTTCATACCCATATTAACATTATCCATTTTAATTTCTCATTACAATGGATTATTGTTATTTGGCCTCTACCCGACCTAGGGTGAACCCTCTTGATCATCATCACTTTTTGTTCATGGTGGTAAACACCAAAATTGGGTTTGAATTAGGCAAGACCCTATCCAAGACAATCTTTCCCTCTCTTTTCATGTGTGTAGGTCAAAACTAAAGGTTTCATCAGCAACAAGTCATAGAAAATACAAAAAAAACTATGAAACACTAATTGATTATCGAAGATCCTAAATTACTTCCTTTCTGGTCTAGGGTTCCCATGCCCCTAATCTTAAAACTCAAGATCAAGTTTTATTTCTAGGTTCCTCTCTATCTTCATTTCCTAGATATGTGTTTGTTCTTTTAGTTTTCATTTTTTTCTATAAAATAAACTACTTTTTTGGGTATAGGGTTTATGTCAAATGGCTTATTGAAACACACATAAAATTTCTTGTCTTTGCAACTCAAAAGAACCTAACCCTAGGATTTTGGCTCTAGCTTCTGGTAGCTATCCAATCACAAAACCATAATTAGTTTGTGTTGTAATGTAGGGAAAGAAACAGAATTGATCCTAGTTAATCTACTATTTAGATCAAGGATCCCTATCTTACACTACAAGCTCAATAACTTGGTTATTAAAAGTATCATTAATATACTTCAAATTTCACATTAAATTATTTCTACTTAATATTTCTAATTCAAACTCATTATTCTAAATCAAATTTATTTTATCAAATATACATTAATTATTTTTTCCCAAATTAAATCTATTAATGTATTACAACTAATTAGATTTCATTTAGAATCCAAAAATAAATCAAGTATAACAAATGATTACACTTGATATCTATACAGTATTTACCACTAGAGGAGATTAATAGCACACAATGCAATAATCATTGAAAACAAATATGTATGCAATAGTTAAAGATAATCAATTGAAAGATATATGTACATAATAGTTTAAGATGAATGAATACAAATATAAGAATCATCAAAATATTAAGTTCATTTATAATAGCATTTACCTCACTCATTACATGAATGCAATTTTAGAAATATACATAGAGGATTTCTTATCTATTAGCAAAGAGATAAGGATAACATATCTTGTTCAAAAGCATATTTGAGAATTTAATCTTATATTAGGATCAATAACATGGTTATAAAATTATCGTCTAACTTATGAATGAGAATAAAATCCCATCTTTATAAAAAGAATACACAATAATTGTTTTTCTACCTAAAATTTAATGTGAATTTAAAATGAATAGAGGAAAACACCTCTCTATGGATTTTGGAACTTTAATGGTTGATATTGATGATTGGGCATAAATTTGAGGTCTTTTGATCTACTTGGTTAATGAATTCTACCACTTAATACTACCATATTAAACAATCATAGTACATAAAAGTCCCTATCAAGTGTTGTATAGTCACTAGCTATCAATGCACAGACCTTCTTTAGTAGAGAATTAAAATTCTAGATGTGATACAACTTACTTCAACTACTCTAGTTGTATAGACCTTTGTATGATGGCATGGGATTGCTAGGAGTGTCATATTGCATTGCTTAGATACAAGATGAAGTAGTGCTACAAAGCAATGGTCGCATATCACATAGTCTATCAAATGAACTTTTTGGTAGTAGATCATATGGTTGACATTAAATTTTATAAGGATTAATCTTTACTTTTATAGGACTCCCCAGGGAAGTGCCATGTGGCCTTACTCATAGTATAACTAGCTTAACTTATAAAATAAATAGATTTCACTAATACTTATATGTAGAGCACTCTTGCACTTAACGATGTGATAGTATTCCCATGTGTCATGAAATTGGGGATTTTCAATGAAGACCAGGTTTACTATTTGTAAAATTAATGAACTATTAGATTAGATCCAATTAGGAGCATCAAATAGTGTAGTTCAACAAGACTTAGGAGAAGTACTAAAAATACATGAAGCCTTCAAAACAAAAAAGTTGTGAAAGTGGGATGGCCTATTAGTTCAACAATGCATTCTTATTGATCAGAATGCAAGGTAGGATGGATCAACCACCTATAGTAAAGGATTCATTATTATTATTCATCTCAAAAGAGATTGCCAAATATGCATGATCCATGTATGCAAATGGATCTCTGCAAGCGGCTTCAAAATTGAAATTTCTCTAAAGGTAGGTGAGAGAAGATAAATGCAACTTATTACTATCAAATAATTAGTTTTAGCTACAATTTTTTTTTTCCATGAAGCATCACACCTCCCAATGTCATAAGTTTTTTATCAAGAAACCAAGAAATAAATCATTGTATGTGAGACGCACTAGGTTGGCTAGAGCCATGTCTCATCACTATGTTATTTCTATTGGTGTTCAACTTGGGATGGATTTCCTATGAAATTCTGCAAAATATATCCATTCATATAAAGCTTCTCCTACTCAAGTTGTGGACAATTTCTCAACCATTGATGTTGTTAATACTCTATCTAAGCTCAAGAATATTCAACCATGCATGAAACTAGAATAAGATTCCAACATGTTGAACAACAAAAAACTAGTTTTGAAGTAATCAAGAATGGACACAAGATGCAAATTGACAAAATTGGTTTCCTCAAAACTCAATCACCAATTTTTTTCGGTCATGATTGAACTATAGGAAAAAAATTTAAAAATAAGGTATTCTCTTAGAGAAATAATAAGCGCCAAATAACATTGAGATTGTCCAAAAAAAAAATGAACTAGTATGGAATTATATTTTTGTTACATGTCTACTAATATGATCAACACCTATTTTTTGCTATTTTTTTATACAAGAAAGAGGACCACATGTTAAAATCTATAGATTTTTTTTAATAAAAATTATAAAATTAATAAAACTATTCAATTACTAAATTAAAACATATACTAAATCATACAATTAATAATTTAATACATTTTATAAAATGAGTAAATATTTATAAATTTAATATTATAAAATTAGATAAGAAATAATTTTATAAAATAATAAACGCATAAACATAAACAAATTAGAAGATTAGAAAAATAATAAAACTATTAAAAAAATTATTTGTATTTTAGATTTTGTACATTTCCGAACTAAGATTAAGATGATCCTTTGCTCCACTTCACTTCCAATCCTGGCCAATCTCAGCACTACAGAATCCACAAGTCAGCTTAAAATTATCCAATCTAATCCAATCCGGGCATAATCTGAGGCGATGAAAGAGATAAAGGTGGCGACAGGTACAACGGCTTTTTTATGTGAAAATTGTAGAAGCGCCAGGTATATCAGACAAGTAAGGCCAACCAGAAACTGTTGGTATTTAATTCATCTGAATCATTGGTCCCATTTAATGGTCTAAATTTTTCTGCAGGCACATTTATTAGACATTCATTCTCTACACAGATTTTCCTGCTATATCATTTTGGGTAGTTTTATAGTCACTGGATTGACCTCCCATCCAGTTTCATCATTTTGGGTCATTTTTACAGTCACTGGATTGACCTATCATCCATGGATCTGATTTCTGATTTTTTAAATTTAAATTTAAATTTGTAGATTTATGTTTTCTTGATTTATTCTTATGTGCTTATATTTAGAACCATTTATTAATATCTAATTTATATTTTATTGTTAAGTAGAGCTATGTTCTTTACATTTGCTTTCTTAGAATAAGATTTAATTTATAATTACATATGATTGTATATTAACATTAGTTGTTTAGTTAGTAAGCATTTCATTTATTAGTCAAGACTATATATATAGCTCTAGGAAAATTCACTGCCAGCAATTCATCGTTTGAAAATGTCAACAATTCATTGCGGAAAAATTCATCGTCATGACAAATTCATTAAATTCCGTGGTGGTGAATTTTCCTTAAGGTGAATTTGTCATGACCTGAATTTTCCTAATGCTATATATATATATATATATATAATATCATACTTATTTATGTCTTATTGAGAATTTTCCTTGTCAATTTAATTCATTTATTAACCAATCAATGATATCAATTTACTTTTCTAGATTAATGTTTACAATTTTTCACACTCAATATAAAATGACAAAGATTTACATTATTCAATTCTCTATAAATATGAAAGCTACTAGTTTAATTAAATTTTTCCTCCTTTTGGGAGAGGTGGTCATTGTATAATAAATGCTTTATTAAATTTTCTATGGCACTGGATTTCAATTGATTGTTAATGTAATTGTATAATTGCTAATATTGGACTAAAAAATACCATTCCTATTGATTATTGATATTTAAGATATAAAGAGACTATTTTAGTATCAAGTGGAATCATAGCTCCATAGCTCCTTGAATCCCCACATTTCCTTTTGTCATCCAAATTCTTGCAAATTCTCCAAAAGTGAAACTTTACCTTTATTGGATCCTTGCTAAGTCCTTTTGTACTTCATTCATCCATCAATCACTAATACATTCTTACTTCGTCACTTGTGGAACTTTTGACCCCTATTAGACTTGTGAAACTTCCATGCACTACCAGATATATTTTAATACCTCTTGTGTTCTTACAAATTCTTGATGCCCTTCATTTCTCCACAAAACCTTCTTAGTGGAACTTGTATCACCATGTGGACGTGTCCACATGGCCTCAACTTCCCAGCATGACTAAAAGCATCCAAGCTGATGTGAAACTTCTCAAGTGAACCAAATACATCCAAATGACCTCTAGATTCTTACATCTCAATGATGCCCATTTCTCATAGAGTTTTCAATTGTGAAACTTTCAGTCATGTGAATATTTCTCACTTACCCTTTGAAATCCCACATCCAATGTCCCCTCAAACTTTCATAGCTCTCTTTGCATATGAATAGAAGGCCTAAGGAAGAGCTTCTCTAGGCATAAGGAAATGTCACAATGACTTACACTTTCCTACATCATCTCGATGGCCATGATTTCACCACATGATGTATGGCAAAGCCACTCAGGTTTCTACAATTGTGTGTAATGTGACAAAAGGTGTTAGAGATGGTTATAACAATTTGCAAGCATATCTCTATGGCCAATAAGGACTCAACATATGTCTCATCACTCTGAGACCTAGAGTGGCCAATAGCTTTTGCATGCTTGGCTTTAATTTAGGATTTCACTTATTCTATAGGGACAACATTCTTGTAGATGAGTTGGTTGAATGACTTATTCAGGAAGACTTCTCCTACCTCAGTGAGAATTATTTTGAGGGATAGAATAGTTTAGGGTTCCAAAATGAGGGTGAGAGAAAACCATCTAATTGAGGGCATATAAGTTGTGAGGATTTGAAGCCAAGGCATGTATGAGGTTAAAAATGCATGTCAAGATACTCTTGTTGTAACAGTTCATTTGCATGTAATAAAAGTTTAACTAGTGTTTTTCTATTTGAAGTTTTGTTTCGCTGTTTGATTTAATAACCAATTAAGGCCCTTGAATCTTGACTTGCACTATTTTCTCATGGGCTTTGTGCCCCTACTAGGCTACTAAAGCTATTAGTATTTATATTGGTGACTTCATGCTCCAAACTCTTGCTAGGCTAGTTTGTTCGTGGCCTTTGTGCCCTTGTTTAACTACTAAGCTTACAAGTTTTGACTATTCATATTGATGCAATACATTCATATTAGGGATGAGATCCCCATTTGTAACCTCACTTAACTTGAATTAAAAAATTAGTATTAAAATCAAATACAAATTCTGACCATTCATATTAATACAATACATTCATGTTAAAAATGAATTCCCCCTTAAACTTATTCGAACTAAAAATTTAATATTAAATCAAATAACTTATAATTAAATAAAATCAATATTAAACTATTAACATTTTTTAAATAAACATATTTAAATATCTCTACTAATTCTAATCTTCTCTAACTGAAATGCATTGAAAATAAGCACATTAATGTCATATCCATTAATAGAACATAAAATCATTACTGGAATTGTGGGGAGAGGTAAAGGAAGTGATCATATTGTTCTGACCAGGTGATCTTACCTGGTAAGATACTCAATCTTTATGGAAGTAAATGTAATGGGAGTCTTAGGCGAATCTTTACCCGCCTTTGGGACGAGCGTAACGAGTATTTCATCGTCTTCAGCTACGCCCAAATCTTCCAACGTCTCAGAGATCCCAATCTTCACTTTCTCTTTAGAAGTCATTGATTTCATAGATTCTCCCTTCACGGAGGCATGCCCAATCGTCGTAAACGAGCCCACATAATGAGGGCTGTTAAAGCGAGTGCTGGTTTTGGCCTCGGGACTATTTATAAATATATCGAACCCTGAAAACCCGAATCTGTCCGTCTCCACTCCCTCAATGCTAAGAACCTCCTCCTGCTGCTTCCTAAGATTCTTGTTCGGCCTCGCAACCAGAACAGTCCCGGGAGCCGTTAGCTTCTTGGGCTGCTCATCGGTAAGCTTTTTAAAGTCGGATGTTTTAGGCTTAGGCACGAGCTTTCCGGCCTTCTTCAATGAGCGCCCCTGCTCCAACATGGGGAGCTTTAAATCCTGGTATTGATACCTAAGCTTCTTTATATCATAACAGTCGCCGGCTTTAACCTTTACAAGCTGCTTCTTCTCATCGTAGAAGAGGAACTCTGTGTCCAGAAGGTCTGTGTCTTGGTAGTTGCTGAAGCCCAATTTGTCGTTCCAGATGTACCACATGCATGCGATCTACATTGGAGTGGTGGGAATAGAACAGAGGATCTCTGCCGGCCGAGTACAAGCTGCCCATGTTTTCACGGTTTTCGTTAGTTGTATATGAAAACATTAATAGATTATGCCTATAGAAAATTAGAGATGGGTATGGATGTCATGTGTTAAAATTTTTAGTTGTATATGATTGGATTAAACAATTAATAATAAGTGTTAAATAATGTAATGAGATAAATTTAGACAAATCTAGATTTTCTTCTTAAAGAAATTAAGTATTATTTGATTTTGAAATATTTTCAATAGATTTAAAACATAAGACAATGAAAAGGGAAAAAAAAAAGTTGTCATGGACTAAAAAAACATTCAAAATAAAAATAGAATGTTTCCATCCAGCTGGAAAATCAAAATTTATGTGGATTTTATGTGGTAAGTGAAATTTTGGAGGCTTTTACCATTAAATGACACTTGGTTCAATTTGCAATGTGAGACTTGTTTCAAGCTCAAATCTCACACTGTATGTAGCTTATCCACTAATTAAATAAAAATAAATTGTCATATATATGTATGTATTAAACTATTTATTGTTTGAATTTTAATTTTTTTTTCTAAAATTAGTTGACTCATTATTTTAAAATTTCATACTAATTTTAAATATTTACGAAATTTTGATATTAAATTTTAATTATTAATTTTTCAAGTTTTTAAATATTTATAAAATTCTGAATCTCTTAATTAAAAAAGTTGTAAAGGAAACCAAATATGTAAAAATTAATTATTTTATTATAGTGGTCATAAAATACATTTTTCTTTAAGTAGAATTTCAATCCTCATATTTATCCATAACTTACAAAGTGATTTAATATTATTTATTTAAGTTTGTTGTTTAATTTTTAATAATGCATGTAGTTTTATGTAAGTTTTTAGTTCAAAATATCTTCTTATAAAAATAATTAGATTTGTGATAAATAAACAGACAAAATTGATAAAAACTAGCACTTGCATCTAAAGCAGGTTCAAAGATTACACCCATAAAAAAACTATATGTATGTTATTATGTTAGAGAGTACGCATTTGTGTATGGATCATGGATGCTATGTGCTGCAAATTCTAGTTATATGTCCTTGGATTAAACAATTAGTCTAAATCTAGATGTTTTCCTAAAAAGAAATAAGTAATATCTAATTTTGAAATATTTGCATATAGATTTAAAACATAAAGCAATGCAAATGAAAAAAATAAAGTGAAAAAAACATTGCAAATGAAAATAGATTGTTCCCATCTAGTTGGATGGTGAGATTTTGGAGGCTTTCACCCAATATTTTGGAGGCTTTACCATTAAATGGTCGTTGGTATACCCGGCAACTAAAACTTTTTTTCCCATCACTCAACCGTGGTTTGCAGGTGTGAGACTTGTTTCAGACATAAATCTAACATTATATGTAACATATGAACTAAAACTATGTTATATAACTACATAAATTTCTCTGTTTTATTTTTTATAATTTTTTTTTATATTTTTACACATAATAAAAAAAATTAAATTTTATAAAGTAGACAAACAACCATTCATTCTAAAATATTATTGCTGAAAAAAAAATCAAAATTATTCTCTATATTTAAAAAATACTCAAACATAACAAATATATTTAATAAATAAAACTATAAAATAACAAATAAAACTATAAAATAACAAATATTTTAAGTAAATAAAAGTAATTATTGAGCAAATAAAATAATTCTTAAAAAAAAAAAAATAATATTTATATTTAGCTCACCTGAGAGGCTTACAGTTCCCGCGCCAGACGTCATGTGTGAGTAGATGTTAGCATAGTTGGACTATCGCAGCTCTTTGGGGTTTGCAGACTGATACGCGTGGGCTGGGCTTAAAGATCACACAATAAGCCTTTGACTGATTAGGTGGATCTTGTGGGGCCCATTCAATCCGTTGCCTGTTTTCATTCCCTAAACTGTCCCGTAAATTGTCACAGTGGAGCAGTCAAATCACCATTGCATCAGCCAAACCAAATTCAAATCATCGTTGCCGCGCTGCGGAAGTTTGAATGGGTCAATAGAAAGAGAGCCTCTGTGATTATTGCAGCAGATGAAAGACATGGATATCTTCAGGAGGTAGTCAAACTGTGGCACCATATGCAACAAGCAGGTTTCCAACCGGATAAGCTTACATTTTCCAGCGTACTTCCGCCTGTGCTGAAATGGGAGCTTTGGAAATTTGTTAGATGTTGTAGTTGGAAATGCTCGGGTGGACATGTATCCAAAACGTGGAAGCATAGACAATGCACGTGAACTGTTTGTCTGAATGCGTTAAAGAACTGTGGTCTCATGGAATGCCATAATTGTAGGATATACGAAAATGTATTTGTTGAAAGGCTTCAGGAACTTCCAAGAAAATGCAATTGGCCGGTGCAAAGCCAGACTTCGTAACCTTTGCTTGCAGCCTCCCTGCCTTTGCCAAAATGGGAGCTTTGGAAAAGGGTATCGAATCCGTCCAAGGATAAATGATACAGGAATTTCGTAAGATGTTGTAGTTGCAACTAGCCTGGCAGACATCATAGACAAGGGGCGTGAACTATTTTGCCAGAATACATTAAAGAAATGTGGTCTCATGGTTTGCCATGATTGCAGAATACGCAGAATGTATAAACAATTTTAACAGAATGCCTTGAATAAACGCATTCCTATGGAATGCCCTGATTGTAGATTGTTCACAAAGCCAATTTTTTTTAAAGGCTCTAGGAACTTTCAAGCAAATGCAATTGGTAGATGTAAAGACAAACTTTGCAACCTTTTCCAGCATCCTCCTAGCCTATGCCGAAATGGGAGCTTTGGAATAGGGTATGGACATCCATCAAAGAATTAAGGATAGAGTAATTTTGTCATATGTTGTAGTTGAACTGCCCTAGTGGACATGTATGCAAAATGTGGAAGCACAAACAATGTGCGTGAATTGTTTTTAAAACCACATTCCTTATTTACAAGGAAATCAACATTCCTTTTTTTTCATTTTTCCAAAATTTTAGCACTCTTTTTTTTGTTATCTATCCTTATTTTTTTCTAAAAAGTTGCATGTAATAATCGCATGGTTACACTCTATTAAGTGTGCCAAAATTCTTATATAAAATTGGACTCTATTCCTTTTATTCACAACCTGAGTTTTTTTAGTAGACCTTTCTATCATTTTTCATCAACTAGTTTATCTACTTTGCATCTTTCATTCTTATTGCCTTTTAAATGTCTTTAAACAATATTGTCATTCATAAATTTAATTTCTAGTAAATCAATCGATTTCTTGTTTTGTTATCATTTCCCAACTGAATTTCATTTAAAGTAAGAATTTATTTTAAGCAAGACATGTTGAGCAATCTAACTAGAAAGTAAAATAATTTGTTATTTAATTGGTAGAGAATTTTTTTCTGTTTGCATTAACTTAAGTAAACCCATTTATGATATACTATTTGTTGAATCCACCATCTATAACCAATCTAAGAATTCCTTTAATGGACTCCCTTATTTTAAAATGTTCCTGTTGTAGTGTTTTGCATTAACTTAAGTAAACCCATTTATGATATACTACTTGTTGAATCCACCATCTATAACCAATCTAAGAATTCCTTCAATGGTCTTCCTTATTTTAAAATGTTCTTGTTGTAGTGTTTTTCCTTTTGTTATACTTGTTAGTACCTAATTATCTCAACCAATCTAAGAATTCCTTCAATAGACTCCCTTATTTTAAAATGTTCTTGTTGTAGTGTTTTTCCTTTTGTTATGCGTGTTAGTACCTAAATATCTCAAACTATAGAAGTTTCTAAGTGTTAGGTGTGATTGTGTCTATTTCTAGCCTTTTTTGGATTTATAGATTTTCTCTTGTTGTTATTCTTTCCCTCCATTCCTTGAAACCCAACATTTCCATTTTTGTTTCCAAGAATTTTGATTATTTTAGTCTTTTAGACTTCTCATTACCTAGGCTAATTATCATGGTTTTCCCCATGCTTCCATTGCCTACTTTGTCTTTGCCTTTGGCCTAGGATTTTAGGTCTTCATATAATCATATACTTCTTAAGCTACAAGACTAATCCATGAACCTCAATTCTCCTCCTCTTACTCTTTTCCATGCTTCCTTTGGCATTGAGTATATTGACCATCCTCAATTCCTAATTTGGCTGTTCACATTTCCTTTAAGTCTCAAAATCTATGTCTTTTAGCATTTTCCTTACTCATTTCCCTCATCTAACTTCCCATCTCCCTTCCGCCTTATGGGACCCATACTTGTAGGATTACTCATAACATCATACCCAAAAGGTATAAGGTATGCGGTAAAATGAATCTTTGAACCGTTAAAGTCTTCCAATCCATTTCTCTTGCTCTTTTTTCTTCTAGCATTAGGCACACACCAAATTAATGATCCCTAACCCATTTCTCTCGATTCATAGAATTTTGGACTTCTATATTTTCCTTTACCAAAAAGTGCATCTGGCACTCTCTATCCATAATCCTTGATCCCTTTCCTTTACAATTTTGTCCATATTATTTAGTGGTATCAAAATTTCCCTCACCCCAATACCACTTATTCCATTGCTATTAGGTATCCCTTTCCTTGATTAGGTCACCCCTCTTTACATCTTTTCCTTTTAAAATCCTAAGATTATTTATACAATTGTAGTGTAGGAAATCGTAAACCTTTACAATTTCACACTATGTTAGGGTCCCTTAATTAATTGGACTTAATTAAACTTCTAATTTGTCAAATTATGCATTCCAAAGCCTTATTTTTCTCATTTTCTGAAAGGGGGTCCTATATTTAATTGATGCAATCAATAATTAAATTACATTTGAGAATGTATGTCTTGGATTTATGGGCTAGGATCTAGGACCCATTTTCTCAAGGGCGAGTGGGTCCTCCTTAAGTCATGAATCCCAATTTTTAATATGTTTTTCGTGGTATTTTAATTATTCAAATTTCATATACAAATGTCAGCTTTTAGAATCTAACTTTTGAGAAATTAGATAAACACCTATAAAACATAGTCTTTTATTATTTGAGATCTATCTAGCAAGACACATTATCAAGAGTTTACAAAAGAAAATATTATTTTCAAGAGCATTCAAGAGCAGATTTTTCATCATTTTGTTGCAGCATTCAAGGTCCTAGCATCATGTTCAAGCTTATGTGTGTTCATGTCATCTTGTGAAGGCTAACATGCATTGTTGAGCCTAACACATCCAAGCATTTTCAAGTGTCTAATCAAGCAAAGCCAGATATGGTTTCCTTGGAGTGATATGTTGTTTTTAGTCCTCTAAGGGAAGCCATTAAAAGTTTGGTGAGTTGTAGCAAGCAAGTGTTCATTCATCACTCATTCCTTTTATCAATTTTCATTATCTTTCTATCAAGGTTTAATTACCAAACATGGGGTTTGACTAAGAAAATTTCTCATTTAAAAACAAACAATTTTTCCTCTTTATATGTGTAGATTTGTAGGTGAAAGAAGGACTAAAAATATCTCAAGGAGCAATTTTGCATTGTTGTCAAAGTTGTCACCATTGTCAAGTTACAAAAGCTCAATTAAAGATTTTATTTCTAGCTTTCTGACAATGGGACCCATACAAAACACCAAAACAGATTTTGGACCCCTATTTAGGACCCATTCACCCTAGGGTGAACCTATCTTTCTACTCGATACTCAGAATCAAAATTTTATGCATGGTACATGTGTTCAGACCCTTCTCAGATCTACTTACAAACTGTTCATTTCATTTTTTTAACTTTAATAAATTGCATTCCATTATCTAGGTCTTCTCATTTAATTAATTTAGTTGCATTAAATCATTTCCAATTAATTCTAAATCTATCTATTAGCTCAAGGAAACCTGAGAAATCTAATTTAGGGTTGAAAGCCAATCTTAACCTCTAGTGATTTCTCTTTCCTAATGAAATTTGAGAAGAGGGGACACCATTTTTTCCTAAGTTCTTTGTATGAAGGACCTAGGACACCCCCTTTTCCCCACCATTTAATTTTGGTGGACTACTCCTCTCTTTATTTCAAAAACCTTCCCTAAAATTAAGGTAGCATGTGGTAATCCTAAACCCTAGTTCACAACTACTCAATGCAACTTAGAATTCTAGAGATTCTAACAACTAATTAAATCCCACCACAAGATAATCCTTTAATGAGCAAGCCAATGCCATATACTAATAGTGATATTTCCTACATGTCACCTAGTCACTTTCTTGGACCAATCACAACATGAGATATCTATTACATGGACATAACCACCCAAAGCAAGTGAGAAAGTTTACTTTGATGTGATTAAATTTGAAAACCTCCCCATCCAAGAAATGATTTCCCTTTGAATGTTCTTCTAAAATTAAAAAGAGTGACCAATCAAAAGGCCTCCATATCCAAGAAAATATATCCCTTTCACACCCCTAGAACACAAATAACTTTAGGGTTAGCACTAAATATGACTAGATCCTATTATATGATTTTACGGAGTCTAACCTCAATGATGAGTCACTAAGATGGTGCATTACAGATTGCTCTTTAAGCATGATAAAACATGGAAAGATTTGAGTAACTTATTTTTGAAAAATTTCCACTCACCTAATGTATGAACAAAAAGATAAATAAAATAAATGGAAGTTGAGAAAAATTAAGGAGTAGGTAAAATATGATGAAAAATGATTTTAAAATGTGTCTAGAAAACTAGAAGAAACCTTCACATAAGAGAGACTAATCAAGTGGTTTATGTTAGGGCTAACCCTTCACATTATAGTAGAAGTAGATGAAAGAATTTCCTCTTCATATAAGGATGTGGTAGAATTGATCACCATAGTAGAATCTAGGTAGTCAAAGATATGAGAGAACAATTAAGTAGGAAATGATGAAATTGATAATTTCAAATTAGAGTTGGAAAATATAATGTTGAAGTAAGGAATTTTAATGAAAGGTGAGAAGGCTAAGACTTCCCCCAACCTAGAACAAGTAAATTTTGGTTTAAAAATTATAATAGGGAAGAAAATCTAAGGAATGAATGATAATCAAAAGCACCAAGAGCCTTGCTACCAAACTAAGAGGGGAATTTGAGAAATTCCCTAGAAACATAGTAAGTATAAACTATAAAATATAAAGTGGGACAAACATGACACAAAAAGGTTTCCAATGTTACTTCATGAAGATGAATATGAACTAATGGTTCATTGATTGACTATGGAAGCATTTTTTGGATATGTGTACGGATGGAGCATAGGGTTTATCTATAAGAACATTGAATATTTATTTGGCACATTGATAGTGGGAAATTCAAATGAGAGCAAGTATAACAATACTTAACAATATACACTATGTGGTACCACAAATTCAAGATGTAGGACCCTCCATGAGTTTCAATGATAACTATAGAGAAGGATGTGGTAGGGGAAGCTACCACAATAAGAATAGATGTATTATAGAAAGATGAAGGACCAAAAGGCCAAAATGTTATAACTATGGTAAAAGTTTGGAAATTACACTAATGATCATAAAAGGAAAAAAGAAGGGAAATCGACATGTGGCTTTTTTGGTGATAAATCACATGATATTTGTAGTTGTCCAAATTTAGTTGTATAAGAATGTGTTGGAACCATGATTAGAAAGTGAATAATTGTCTAGTATAAATATAATAGATATGTTGCTAAAGTAGTAATGAATAACTAAAATAGAGGAGCAAATGTTAAACAATGTAAGAAATAAAAAATAAAAAATAAATGTAGAATACGAGAATCCTCATTGACAAAAGAGAAATTGGAAAAATAATACAAAGGAAAAAAGAAAAAGCTCAAGAAAAAAGACCATGTAGAAACTTAAGAAAAAAACTACAATAAGTACCTAGGGTTGGATTAATAGAAGCATATCTTAGGAGAACCCTATGAAAGTGAAGAGAAAAAAAAATATTTAGGTAGGGAGGAACGTGATTTGGTGATAAGGAAGTCCAAAGAACTAATTAAGGAAAAAAGGAGAGGATGATAGTAAGGCATGTTTCATAGAAGAATAGATCTATAGACTAAAAAAATTGGAAATTTTGGCAGATTAAGAAGAGGTTAGGGTTCAAGGGTTGGATATGAAGAAGTTGGATAAGGTTATTGGAAAGAAACTCATGAAAGATGGATTTTGAGGGTTTTCTAGCTTCATCCAATTAGAGTTAGCTTGTGAACAAAGGGAGATAGTAAGTTTAGATGAGGAAGAGGAGGAGTAACAGAATTTTGGTTAGCTTAGTTAATTATTTGATAAGGGTTAGGTTAACGAGAAAATTATAAGTTATTGGTGTTCTTCTTTGTATAATTGTCGATTTATTGAGAAGATGATGGGGCTAAAGAAATAGAGGCATCATAGGTCAAAGAGGAGATGGCCTTAAAATGATCTATCACCTATGTATAATCATAAAAGGTGGTTCAAAGTGTTATAAAAGTTGGATATTAATGCAAGAGATTTTGATTACCAAGCTTTGGGAAAAGATTCGTAATAAATACTCTCTCGATATATTAGAGTTGAGAAGAAGTTAGGAGATATATGAAAGAATCCATTGATATTAGAAGATAAAATCCATCATCTTCTCATTTACATGCCTTGATTGCAACACATAACATTGATGAAATCGACCTACAAACCTATGTTGACTTGAATGTGTTCCATGAAAATATTTAGTGAGATAGAGGAAGGAACCCATAGAATATGTAGATAAAGAGAAGAACCATTTTAAGTATTTTTCCTTAATGAATATAGAAAATAACTAGCTATGAATTAATCATCAAAGTACAAATTAATGCATATTAATCTATAGAGGATTGAACATGTATCTTAGGGGCGCTTACCCAATTATATATGTATGTCAATGTTTAATATGATGAACTATGGTTCTTGTGGGTGATTTATTATAGTCAAGCATATCATATTGTGGAGGAGGTTTAAGGTTCCATACCTATGATATAAGATGATGGGAGAGTAAAGCCTCAACTTGTCTACCATGGGGGTGGCTATTTGTGCCACTCTATTTCCTTGTCCATCTACTGATATGGCAGAGAGTCTCTTAGCCTTTTTCATTCTTAGTTGTGCCTTGAATACTATCGCTAAAGAAGAGAAATCTTCTTCTTCTTAAACATAAGTTCATTTTTTTCTACAATATGCTGATGAGCTAAATATACTCATAATTTGATATTATAGTGACTTTTAGTGACTTCATTTTGCTATTTCATGTTTGTTTAAACTTTTATTTAGAAACCTTTTGTAGGATATCTATAACAAGACCTTTTATATTCTTGACCTATTGTGTTATTGATTGCATTGTGCCCCGTGACTCCAGAAATGTTTGGTATATCATATCTGATTTTGAATGGTGAAGTAGATTTGAAATGTGATTTAATGAATAGATATACGTGTATGTACATATTTACTACAAATACATTACTTTTGTTTCCCATGAGGTTGTTGAAGAATGATCAATTAATGAGCGATCTTAGCTATATGATGAAACCCATTTCCTACGACTTTGAGGCTCTCGCCAAGACTCTTTGGCCAAAGCCCGGTTGGAAAGATTTTTAATGGAAGTCAATGCGGAGAGTGGGCGCTAGATTCTCTCTGGATCAGGTTGAGCACATAAATTCATTTATGAAGTTTGTTCCTTGATTCTGGGATACATTTTTTACTTCCACGTCTTTCTTTGATAGAGTTAGTTAGTTAGTTGTTCCTCTGATTTAAAAATAAGATACTCCTCCTGCGTGAGAGGGTGGATGATGAATAGGATGAGTAATAGATGATATTTAGAGTAAGATAGAAAACAATACATGGAGAATCATATAAAGTCAGGTATGATAATGAAAGGCAGTCTGTTTTATTGAAGGTTTGTTTGTGGTTTTCGACCAACAAGACAAATGTATTTCGTTGTTTTCCTTGAATAAGATCTGAGTGAGTTACGAGTTCGACATCATGTGTCGATGGATGCTTGCTAAGGAGGCCGCTTAAAGTAGTATCCGTAGTTAATTAGTTAGATGTTCTTTTCGATATCAATTGGCTTTCCATCTTTTGAAGTTTCATAATTTCAGTGCCTGCTTGCTCACACGGCCTTAGAAAGCATAGAGAGTCCATCCTTGTGACTGTTCCTGTAGCATAAGGCCAGTTCATGGTTTGTGCTTCAGTCGTAGCTGTTACAGTTTCTGTTTTAATCAAGCATAGTTGAGTTAAAGAATTCTACATTACCATTCTGTAGCTTAGATAGAATTTCTTTCCAATATGTATTTTTGCTAAGATTTGACCAAAACAAATTCCTAGTGCATATATTTTGCTGCGCCATTTAAAGTCTACGTCCCCTGGTTTGACAAGTAAATGAACGTCCACAAAAAGATATTAGTCACCTGTCAGAATGTCCAATTCCGGGAAAGTTTCAACGTGATATTCATATCCTTTTAAGTCGCGAGCCAATATGGTTGAGCCATATTGGAAGACTTGTAGCCCATGTATGTAGAGGTTGAGGAGGATGAGGGAGAGTCACATTCACATCATCTTTATTTCTTGGTGAGTGTTGAATCTACTCCTCGACTTGATAGAGCTCTCCCTATGCTTAGGTGACAAGATATTCAATCTCCGGTTCTCTTAACATCTCATCCACTTGGTCACCATCTCGTTCGCATTGGTTCTCTAGTTGTTTGTGAGTAGATGGAGGTATGATTTGAGGTGGGGAAGAATGAGGAGGTGAAGGAATTAGAGTTTGATGAGGAGGTATTATAAAATAAAAAAATCAAAGTAGAATTAACTAATTTTTGGACATTAGAATGGGAATTTATCATTTAGAAAGAAAAATTCTTTCGAGGATGAAAAAAGGAACAAATAATGAAGGTTAGGATTCACATCAAGTTCACTATAAATATAGATATCAAACAAATAGCCTACATAATTTAAATGTAGGAAAGCCTTTTCAATTGTCTATATTAGGATTCAACAAGTAGTCTATCATGAATGGGTTTACTTAAGTTATTGCAAACACAAACAAATTCTCTACCAATTAAATAACAAATTATTTTTCTTTCTAGTTAGATTGCTTAACATGTCTTACTTAAAATAAATTATTACTTTAAATGGGATTCAGTTGGGAAATGATAACAAAACAAAAAATTGATTGATTTACTAACAATTAAATTTATGAATGACAAGATTGTTTTAAGACATTTAAAAAATAATAAGAATGAAAGATGAAAACTAGATAATCTAACTAATAGAAAATGATAGAAGGGTTCTATTGAAAAAACTCAGGTTGTGAATAAGAAGAACAAGGCCCAGTTTTATATAAGAATTCAACACACTTGTAGAGTGCACCCATGCCATTATTACATGCAACTTTTTAGAAAAGAATGAGAATAGATAACAAAAAAGTGGTAAAGTTTTAGAAAAATAAGAAAAAAATGAGGATGTAGAATTCCTTGTAAATGAGTAAGGAATGTGGTTTCAAAAAAATTCACATACATTGTCTACTTCCACATTTTGCATACATGTCTACCAGGGTAGTTATAACTACATCTCACAAAATTGCTCAATCCTTTATGCTTTGATGGATATCCATACCCTATTCCAAAGCTCCAATTTTAGCACATGCTAGGAGGATGCTGGAAAAGGTTGCAGAGTCTTTCTTTACATCTGCCAATTACATATTATTGAAAGTTCCTAAAACTTTTTAAAATAATTGACTTTGTGAATAATCTGCATTCAGGGTATTCCACGGGAATGTGTTTATTTGAGGAATTCTGTTAATCTTGTTTATGCATTCTGAGTATCTTGCAATCATGGCAATCCATGAGACCACATTTATTTTAGGTATTTTTTCAAGTAGTTCATGCCCCTTGTCTATGATGTCTACCAAGTTAGTTGCAACTACAACATCTGACAAAATTCCCATGTCCTTTATCCTTGGATGGATTCGATATCCTTTTCTAAAGCTCCCATTTTGGCACAGGCAGGGAGGCTACAGGAAAAGGTTACGAAGTATGGATTTTCACCAACCAATTGCATTTTCTTGGAAATTCCTCGAGCCTTTCAACAAATACATTTTGCATATATCCTGCAACCATGGCATTCCATGAGACCACAGTTCTTTAACAAATTCGTACAAACAGTTCACATGCCTTGTCTATGCTTCCATATTTTGGATACATGTCTACTCGAGCATTTCCAACTACAACATCTGACAAAATTGCAAACCTCCCATTTTAGCATAGGATGGAAGTACGTTGGTCGGGTTGGAAACTAGATTGTTGCATATGGTGCCATAGTTTGACTTCCTCCTGAAGATATCCATGCCTTTCATCCAAGCACTAATCACAGATGCTCTCTTTCTATTGACCCATTCAAACTTGGACCCCAATGTGGAAACGATGATTTGAATTTCGTTTGGCTGATGCAATGGTGATTTGACTACTCACTGTGATGGTTTACGGGATAGTTTAGGGAACAGAAACAAGGAAGGATTTAATGGCCCCCACAAGATCCACCTAAGCAGTCAAAGGCTTAGTGTGTGATCTTTAAGCCCAACCCATAAATTGTAGTGGATTGATTTCATTTGACTATGTAAGACACATGGTGACTCTTGATTAGAGCACAAAATCTTTTTTGCATTGCATGTTTTGATGATCAACACATAGGTAAATTGTGCTATCCTTATATTGTTTAAGAGGGTGACACTTGTCAATTTCTCATTGATTTACTTTGTAGTGCATTTTACAACCCAAATATTCCTCCCACAATCCACTGATGCCTTAGCAATTAAAAGATAATGAACATGTGTCCATTCCCCACTCCAATGCACAATGCTAATTTACTATATTTTGACCTAAGCCTTTTTGAATCATTTATGTGGCATACCTTGTGAACATGCTAATTGTCTATCATACCATAATATTTCAAGATCAACGAATGATATTGAATGATGAAAATGAGTACTTGCAAACAACTAGTTTCATTTGCATGAACAATTATTATAGCAATTAAGGAAAACTACTATTGTTTTAAAGAAATTTATTTGAACTTTTCTATATCATTATAATCAAATCATTTTTGAATTTATAAGAATGAGAAATTTGAGTTCCTAAAGAGGGTTGTGTAGTAGAAGGCTAGGGTTTCCAAGAAAAATCACAGGTAAGCCATTCTTATTATAGCTAAGAACTTAAAATAACTTTTAAGAACTGCTTGTAATTAAGTTTCTAAAAGTTCTCTGCTTGTTCTTTCCAATATTTTGATGGATGTCAAAGCCCTAGGTTGTTCAATATTTTAAAATCCTACTTGTTTGAGAAGTATCTAAATGAGTGAATTTAGTACAAAGTCTAGTGGGGTTAAAAGGTTTGTCAATGATGATTCGATGAAGCAACTGCCTAGGTCTACTAGGGTTTAAATAAATTGAATTATTTACACAACCAATCAAAATTTTGGGATGCCATTATTCCTTAGAAAGGATGAAACCTTTTTGAATATGGCTATAAGAGAAGTAAATTTTACAAGCCTATTCAAACCTATGGAGTTAGGATTTAGAAAAATTGGTGGTCCCAAATATGTTCATCAATATTAATTTAATTAAATCCTTCAAAAAAAATTATGCTACTAAGAACAAGGTCATCAAAAGTAGTAAGGGAGCTCCATTTTTTTTTGAGATAAATAGGCGTTTCATTGTGGAAACTTTCAAATTAAGTGTTAAATCCAATGTGGATATTAATTTTGAAGCTTTGGGTGGAATGACATTATTCATCATCAAGGATGAAACCTTTTTGAATATGGCTATAGGAGTAAATTTGATAGGCCTATTTTAAACTTATGGAGTTAGGATTTAGAAAACTTGGTGGTCCTAAATGTGTTCATCAATATTAATTTAGTTAAATCCTTGGAAAAAAATTATGCTACTAAGAACAAGTTCATCAAAAGTAGTAAGGGAGCTCCATTTTTTAGATAAATAGGCATGTCATTGTCAATGCTTTCAAATTAAGTGTTAAACCTAATGTGGATATTGACTTTGGAGCTTTGGATGGAGAATTTTCTAATAATATGCACAATTTCAAAGTTATGTGGTTTCCTCAAAACAAAATAAGAGGGCCAAATAAAAAACTCGTAAAGTTTGCTAAGGATGAGATTGAAATATTTTAAATTTATATTTTTGAAGAATACTTCTATGAAGGAGGGGATTCTCTACTCCCAAGTCCCAAAATGAATAGTGTCTAAAGAGAGGAAATTTTCCTCGATCACCTCAAGACTACCTCAAGCTTAATCAAAAGAGATAAGATGTAAAGTTAAAAACATATTAAAAGCAAAGTTTTAGGAATGATAATTAATAGAAAAGTTTAGGGACTGAAAGAGCAAATTACAAATTTTTTGAAACAGATAGAGAAGCTCTTAGCCAAAGGAAATTTGCACATAAGCATCTCAGGGACATGTTGGCATCTCGTATGGAGAAAAAACTAAACCTTGGCACATAAATCAAAGAATCTACTTAACTATTTAGAACTTGAGGTTTGTTTAACCTATTAATTTAACATAGAACAAGAATGCTAATAAATGACAAGGAGGACAAGATATTAACTCACAAAAGGTCATATGCTTTGAATCCTCCCGCAAAGCTCTAGACGAGCAACTTGCACACAAGGTAGATGAGGAAAAATATTGGGATTTTTTGGGGATTTCCTTAGTTGAACCCCAATTTTGGTGTTCCCACCTCTATAGACATCCAAATAGATAGAGAGAATTAAAGACATAAACTAAAGTAGACACAAGAGTGATAAAAGCAAATCCCACTATAGAGGAGAACCCATATCACAAAGTATAAACATAATAGATTATGCTAGAAAATTGACAAGAAAGCAAGAGAGAGTTACTAGTAGCCCATGTCTCCCTCTTGGATTGATAAATGTGATGTTGAGTTCTTGCAAGAGAGCTTCGGCTATCAGTGAGACTTCAATCCAATAGAGCTTTACCATAGACACAATGTAAAGGAGAAGAGTAAGAAGAGAGCAAGTAGGAGTGTGTTCCAGTGAGAAGTATTGCAAATGAGAGTGAAAAGGTGATTTTTGTGTAGCTACATGGGTGGGAAGAGTCATTACACTCAGAATCTTTCCATGATTACACATTTCATGAGAAAAGAATTCCAAGATTCCTCATTTGAATTTGTAAATTACGGGGACACTAGCGTGCCACATGCACATTGATGCATTGCACAGACATCTAAATCATAATTTCATAAGAAACGAGGTGGTAGACTATTGTTGCTTCATCATTGGTCCTTGTAGAGTTGAAATCATGAAATTTTGACTTATAAGGTTCTTGTAGTAAATGTGGCTAGGTGCCATAAATGTGGGAGGAAAATGTGCAAATGTGAAATTGCCATGAGGTGCAATTTTATGACATTACATTTTTCCACCACTTTAGCGAGTTTATTTTTTAGAAAAATCAGATACGCTAAAGTATAAAAGAAAACATTAGTACAAGTTGAAAAATTTGAAAATTTTATGAATTTGTGTGCCAAAAAAATACTATAGAGGTCGTAGAGGTCGAGCAGGAAGATACTCATGATGCCCCTGGTGATCGAGCTTAGTGAGAAACCACAACATCGGATGTGAAGTTATATTCTACAAAAGTCAAATTTAGGTCATCTTAAAAATTGAAAGAAGCTACTGAGGTGAGAAGAATGTTGAAGTAAAAATCAATGGTTTGGGAGAAAAATATGATAAAGAGGTGAGTATATGCCGCCTCTTCTTTTTTCCCCCAACTAGGTGGGGTAAAAATGAGCAAAATGAGAAGACCACGATCATCGAGAAAAATGGGCCCTAGCGGACCTATATATACTCATGTGGGCCCCTAGAAGGGTCATTTTCACTATTCATCGTCAGCGATTGTTGAATTTTGTGAGAAAAGGATTAACAAAATGCCTCACAAATGAAGTTTGAGGAGCTGAGAGTTGAGAAATTGTGTTAGGTGACAACCAAGGGAGGCGAGAAGGATGAAGTAAGTCTAAATCAACCCTCACTTGTCATTTTATGTCATTTTTTTAATTTATCCAATTTTTCGTAGTGTAAGTGTCCCAATAATGAAAAGGTGTCCCACCGATGTGCTAGCATCCCGACTATGCGTTGGCAGCCTTTAGCTACTTTAGCATCCACCAGGTGCACTGCTCTCCAAGAAGCTTTAACGGTGGACAACCCCAAGTAGGAGTGCATGGTGCAAATGCCTATGGGGCATGCCTCCATCCTAAAGACTGTTTTAGAAAATAATTTGATGTAGAAGTAAGGATATTTTTTTGATGTAGATGAGTTTGACATAAATATTTTGTCCTTTTAGCGGGATTATCCTGAGATGTGGGAGCACCGAAGGTGGGTCGCGTCTTAGGATGTTGTAGGATCAGGCCCGGGTTTGATGCATCTTGACGAGTGGGGATCATCTCTAGTGGGTGGGCCTATGGTTGGTCTACACGTTGTTAGATATGTTGTACCATGCTCCGATGTTGATGACACTTATGGAGAGATGGGATGCCACCACCTTGACCTTCCACTTTCCATCAAGAGAGATGATAATGAATTTAGAGGATATCTACTGTATCACTGGTCTATCCCATCCGTGGATAGTGGATGGTTCATCATGAGATGTATTTGGCTTAAGAGGTTCCAAATGGCCAACAATACTGTGCAGGGTACATGCATGATTTGATACACTCAATTGGGTGAGACTATTTACCAGTAATTGAATTTATTTATTTAAATTTGTAAATAGATTCATTCAAGGGATCAATCATTTTACGACCAAAAAATATTTTCCAACATTATTATGAGCCTTGTTTTTAAATTATTAGATATATATAAAAATGAAAATCCTTGGACATGTTAGATATCAAAGGATGAAAACCATTTAGTTTTGAGGATTGAAGGATAAAACCCCTTTGGTTTTGTATGCTAATCTCATATAGAGGTTAGCTATTATAAGTTTATGTAATTTATATATTATGATAATCTCATACATAGGTTTTGTATGATAATCTCATACAAAGGTTTGCTTCATTAGTTGCAAGTTTAGCTATTATAAGTTTATGTAATTTATATATTTGTTGTAGTTGTTTTAAATATATTTTTTCTATGTTTTGGTTGTTGTTGTACATGCTATTGTTTAAGGTTACTTTTATTAAGATTTTCTGAAAAACTGGCCTATTGAGAATCTAATGACTGAAGGAAAGCAAAACCAAAAATATGAGGAGGAATAAACTATATTCCTCTCAAGAATGCAAAGCTATATTCGGCTTGAGAATAGAGATTACAAAGGAAATGTCTTGGTTATATAGGCCAAGGGGAGATATAGATGCAACCAGATTATGACGAGTATTGTCATCCTATAAGGTGTGACAACTCATGTCATTAAAGGCTCAACCACCTTATCCCTATGTAAAGTTAAGCTAGTGTGAAGAAGACTTTAGTGGAGAACTAGCCAAGAATGAACTAGTTAGATAAAGTACCCCTTTCACACTAACACCCCCCCTTAAGTGCAACTTAGGGAGAAGTATACAATGTAAAGATGAAAATATGGGTCCCAACTACTAGGCCTGATGGGGTACCCATGTACATAATAACCTTTGAATGATAAAGGAGAAAACCCAGTGGGAAAAAACTCCTACCCATGAAAGGGTGAATGAAGAAGGTCTAAGTGACCCCCTAGAAGAGATGTGCCTCACCCCCAAGAGAGACCAAAGATGAACATACTTGATCTCAGTGAAGGGTTTGGTGAATATATCTGCAACTTGATTTGTTGTAGGACAATATCGCAAATCAATGACCTACTCGTGAATCAGCTCCCAAAGAAAATGTATATGGATTTTGATGTGTTTGGTGCGTTAATGATGGACCAGGCTCTTCGAGATCTAGATGGCACTCTGGTTGTCACAATAGATGATTGATGGCTTCTGAAATGTGATGCCAAGTTCAGTGAGGAAATTCTAAAGCCAAATAGCCTCAGTGGCAGCATTTACAGCCCCCTGATACTCAACCTCAGTTGAAGAAAGAGCAATGGCATGTTGCTTCTTGCTCTACCAACAAACGAGGCTAGAACCATAGTGAAAGTTGTAGCTGGATGTGGACTTGTAATCATCAATATCACCATCCCAGTCAAAATCTGTGTAGCCAAGTAAGTCCAAACTTGTGCCTGCTGCATAGTGAATCCCATACTGATGAGTGCCTTGGATGTAGTGCAAGATGTGTTTGGAAACTTTCCAATGAAACTTATGTGGTTCAGTCATAAAGCATGAAACAATGCCAACCGCAAAGGAAATGTTGGGGCGAGTACGAGTCAAGTAGATGAGGCTACCAATAAGTTGACGATACAAAGTAGCATCAACTAGTGGTGTGGAACATTTGGCCTCAAGATTAACTCCAGATAGAAAGGGAGTCGGTGTAGGCTTATAATCAACCATATGAAAATGTGACAAAAGATCAAGAGCATACTTGGACTATGCAAGTGAGATCCTGGAAGAGGTCTGAGTGATCTCAATCTTGAGAAAGTAGTGCAAGAGACCCAAGTCGGTCATGAAAAATCTATCATGCAAAGCATTCTTCATAGTTTTGATGATGGATGAAGTGCTCCCAGTGACAATCAAGTCAACATAGAGAGCCAAGAAGAGAAAAGAATCCTCCTGTCGTAAGATGTAGACATTTGGATTAGAGTGACATCTGGAGAACCCAATGGAAAGAAGAAAGAAGTCCATTTTGGCATACCAAGCTTGTGGAGCTTGTTTGAGGCCATAGAGAGACTTCCTTAGTTTGCAAACCATTGAAGAATCTTGAATGAATCCTTGTGTCTACTCCATATAAAGTTCTTCATGTAGATCTTTGTGAAGAAATGCACTCTTCACATCCATTTGATGTACAACCCACCCATGAGTTGTAGAAATAGCAAGTAGCAAGTGAATGGAGTTCATTTTAGCAACAGGGGCAAATGTCTCAGTGTAGTCAATACCTAGTACTTGAGAGAAACCTTTGGCCACAAGTCAGGCTTTATACTTGTCAACTAAGCCATCCTCTGCAAATTTGGTTCGATAGATCCACTTACACTGAACCAATTTTCTTCCCTTAGGAAGTGGAACAAGATCCCATGTTTTATTCCACATTAAAGAGTTGTACTCTTCCTCCATTGCAGAATCCCACTCAGCAATACCAGATGCATCACAAAATGACTGTGGATATAAAGTTGTGGTGATATAGGAATGAGGAATGTCTTGATGTTGTGATTGAGTCTTCTGTGAACTTGAAGGATCCCCAACAATATCACTTGTAGACTCAAGTGTTTGTTGAGCCCAACGAGGCATGGTAAAAGGGATGAAGGAGGATATTTTGAACCATCTGAGGAGATTTTGAACCCTCTGAAGAGGAAGATGAAATCTGAAGATCAACTTGACAACTAGAGGAAGTTTGAGGAAAATCCTCAATGTCAAAATCCTCTAAATCCACTGTGGAAGGAGGAAGATTAAATGATGAGCTAGAAGAGCTTTCCTCAAAATGCACACTACGCTCAATGAAGAGCTCATGTGTTGTAGGATCCATCAGTCGATATCCTTTGACACCATCAAGGTAACCAACAAAGATATAAGGCCGACTTTGAGGTTCCAAGTCCTTGCATTTCTCTAAAGGAATATGTGCCCATGCAGGGGAGCCAAAAACTCAAAAGTGCCCCACAAAGTTTCCTACCACACCAAGCTTTGAAGGGAGTGATGCCCTTTAATGCCTTATGTGGAACTCTATTTTGGATGTGAGCATCACAGTTGATAGCTTTTTCCCAATATGCAGGTGCAAGGGAGAGAGCGTGGATCATGCAACCAACCATCTCTTTCAGGGACCTATTTTTCCTCTTAGTTACACCATTTTGTGTAGGCAATAGTATGTTGAAGATCAATCCCTTCAAGAGTACAAAATTGCTCAAATCGATGGTTCACATATTCTATGCCATTATCAGTGCAGAGAATTTTGACACACTTTCCAAGTTGCTTCTTAGCACGAGCTTTAAAATGTTGAAATCTATCAAAGACTTCTCCTTTGTTTCGAAGAAAGTAGACCCATGTGTATTTGGAATAGTCATCAATGAAGGTGAGCAAATAACGAGCCTTACTGAAAGATAATGATGGAAAAGGACCTACCAAGTCACTATGAACCAATTCAAGGACTTCTGAAGCCCTCCAAGCCTTCCCTTTGTCGAACTTCTCCTTAGGATGTTTTTCCAAGGTACAATCAGAACATACACCATCTGAAAAATTGATTTGAGGAAGACCCGTGATCATATTTTGTTTGCTGAGTTGCTGAAGATAGCTGTAGTTGAGATGGCCAAACCGCTCATGCCATAGTTTGTTCACAACATTTGAATGGGTGAGTAATGCAGTTGAATATGAATCAGGTACAAAATGAGAGAAAGCATACAAGCGAGACTCATGATTGGTCTTACCAATTGCATGGAGTGCATTATTTTCAAGATTCATGATGTTGACAGAATTTGATGTGAATTCAACTTTTCTACTGGTCATTCTGAGTGATTTGGTAGACAAAGAGAAGGTTGGTTGACAAATCAGGAACACAGAGGACATCCTCAAATGTACCATTTCCACTATCAATTGAACCCTTCCCAATGAATTCCACTGTAGAATCATCCCCAATGAGAATGTGAGGCACAAAACAAGGCTCCAACAAAGAAAATTGTTCTTTACTAGAACCCATGTGATGTGATGCCCCTGAGTCAAGAATCCACTCTTTTAAAGAATCAGTAATAGCAACAAGTGCATGTGCTTTCCCTTTACCTGATTGGGAAGAAGGAGTAGAGGATTGATGAGTAACAAAAGAAGGCTTATTAATGTTGTTCTTTTTGAGAAGATGCTTTAGCTCGTCAATTTGCTTCTTATGACAAGAATGCTCCTCATTACCAAATTTATTGCAACTGTAACTACAAGTTGGTCTTTCCTTCTTTTGAAAATTCTCGTTTGAAGAGGAGTTGGAGTAAACTTTTGTTGTTGAAGATGATTATGCTTGATTTCTTTGTGACTTCTTCTTCAACTGCTTTTGTTTTTTGTCAGGTTTCCTTGATTCTTTTTGACCCTTTGGTTGACCAACCATCAAAGCTTGTGAGTGTGAAGGCTTAAGAAGACCCATTGAAAGAAGCTTACCTTGCTCTTGCATCAACATTTCAGAAAATGAAGCAGAAAAAGGTGTAGTGAATGTAGATCCCATTATCAATCTATGAGTGTGAAAGCTAGAAACAAAAGCTACAAATTTAGGTCCAAGTTTATTTAGAGTGTTATAGACAAGTTGAATGTCTTTCTTCTCTAAGCCACATGATTTACATTGTGCTATGAGGTCATTGAACTTTGTTACATAATCCTAGATGTTATCAAAAGACTTTGGATCAAAACTCATTAATTCATTATCAATTTGATAACCATGAACTTCATCAGTTATGCCATAGAGAGTTTTTATTTTGTCCCATGCATCATGTGAATCTTTACATTCTTCAATTTGAAACATGATATCAAGTGAAACTAAACTCCCTAGACAACCAAGAGCTTTTGTATGTTCAAACATCCAGAGTAGTTTTCCCTTATCATTGGTGGGTTCAATTAACTTCTTCTCAACATAAGGTGAATATCCTAGTTACATTAAGGCATTCCATGCATTTTGGTGCCATGTGTTGTTGTAAGGCATGAGCAATGGAAACTTAAATGTACCCATAGTGAAGGAAAACCATAGCACAAAGCCAAAATCTGAAACTATCTTCACCAATGTAGCATGAAAAATTAGCCAAAAACAATATTGCTTTGAATTCAGAGGTCAGGAGCTCGAGTCATCAGCTTTCAAAGTTAGCCTTGAAAAATCAACGCATCAAAAGAGAGGGGGTGAAAACTCTTCAATTTTTTTTTGCCAAATTTAGTAGAACTACCGCCAAAGTTAGCAGTCCACCAAAATTAGATGTCTGCTAGCTAGTTTAAAACTCCACCAAATGTAGCACTTTTCTAGATAAATCTAGTTTATCTCCAATTTGGCTGCCGCTAAATACTCCTTCAAATTTAATAGTTATAACATATTTATATTTTTTTAATTAAAAAAATATAATTTAAAAAATAAAATAAAATGTGTTGGCAGATATTTTGGAAAAGTGCTGGCGGAATTAAAAACAAATTATGTTTTTTTAATTAAAAAACATTAAAAAATATTAAATGGCTTAGATAAATGACACACTTTTTTAAAAAGTTATAATAATTAATATTGTAAAAAATATTAAAAAACTTTTTAAAAGATCAAAAAAGTAGGTGGGTTTTTAATAAGCCCGTCGGCGAACTTCCCAATATATTATATTTTTTAATAAAAAGCATTAAAAAATATGAAAAGATGGCATATTTAAAAAAAATTGGATCTTTTTTTTAGTATTTGAAAATATTAAAAAGTTTATAAAAACTTTTAAAAAATTAGAAATTTTAATTTGCAACCAAAGATCAAAATTGTGCAGTCGCCTGCATGCTGCCCAACACAGGTGATGAGCCTAGTTTATGGTATAGTTTTGGGTAGAATTTATGGTTTATTTGCTAAAGATATCATGGACCTTGATGTTAAGTGTTGATATTTTTTATGATATTTCCTCAAAACTATTGACATTGGGCTTAATCCTATTTCTGCAAACCTTTAATGTTAATGGCATGTTATATGGACTATCTATATTAATTTTGCATGTGGTTAATAAATGTTCTTTAAGGTGGTTACAAATATGCAATTATTGTGCGTACACCATGCAAATATAATTTGAGAATGCTAAATTGAGGAAGACACTGCCAGTTGGGCATGCACCATAACGTCCAACAAGGGAATCGTTGAAAGGTCAAAGGAGGACGATGACACGAGATTCCCCATGCGAACCAAATGTAACCTCCTTGTAGTGGTCTTGATTGATGTTGAGAAACTATGCACGTTACTCCAGTGCTAAATCTGAGGTTGGACGTGCATATCTGACCAGATTCTATGCATGTGTAACCACCACCCCACTTTCTCTATTTTCCCTAAATGGCATCCTCCCAGTTCGTGGAGTTGACTACCCTATTTAGTTGGTAGTATAAATAAGGATCAGATGCTCCTTTTCTAAAGGTTACGTGATCTAATATTGTACTTGCATTCTTAGTTTTCAGTAATACAATTATGCTACTCTTTGTACTCATGTTTTTTGATGAATAAAATAAAGTTTTGAGTTCAAACATCTGAGTTTTTCGTTAGTAGTAGAGGATACTCATCCAAGGGGACCCACTTGGTGAGAAATCTATTATTTAGCTTAGTTTAGCCTAGTTATCACTTTCTATTTAGTAATTAATTAAGAATCTAGCGCTGACTGTTCCTGTAGGCACTAGAATTTCATTCTGTGACTGTTCCTGCAGCCAAAGCAGACAAAGTAGTTTTCTATTTGTTGTTCAGTTTTTCATTTCTGTCATGCATTTCAAAGCTTAGTATGGTTGTTGGTTGATGTTCAACATTTATGTTATTCCTTTCCAAGCAATTTACTTTCAACATTGTGTCTTTCTTACCTGTAGAATGAAAATGGCTACTTTGAGTTCCAAGTGCACATACTGTGCTGACCCATTTCAAGTTCACATCCTTGGGTTGACAAGTTTAATGCACCTTCATGATGATTGAATGGCTATTCAGTTTAGATGTCCAATCTCTGAATCACAACTGTAAGAGCTTAGTTGTTAAATCATTGTAGGAGGCCAATAATAGGAAACATGCGTAGGTACTTTGGTACCTGTGCAATATTGCTTTGCAGGCCTGCGCAGTACTGCGTACTACAATTTTTTTGTGTTTTTTTATTAAAATTGTAAATGTTTGTTTTCTAATTTTTAATTTTTGATTTTTTGATTTAAAGAAAATAGAAATAAGATGTATTTTTAAATAATTTTTTTTAGAATTTTTAAAAATAAAAATATATATTTTTGGGAAATTTTAAAATAAAAAAAATATTTTTTACTATTTTAAAATAAAAAATATATTTTATTTAAAACAAAGAAAATAAATAAAATAATTTTTATTTTTTAAAAATAAAATGTTTTTGTTTTAAAATAAAAAATATTATTTATTTGTTCATGGGAGTAAAATGACTCTTTGGAAAAAAAATTTGCCTTACCTAACAACTTTGTTCAAAATTGACGTTTTGATAGCCAATTTTATCGTTTGCAGGTCTTCTGAACATGATGGCAGGATCAGATTTGACCCAAAATGCTCCAAAATGATGGCTTCTTGTTGGATCTAGCAATGAACCTCCCACTTCAAATTGTTGTAGATCTGGCCTTTGATGTCTATTTCAGGCAAAATAAAGGGCAGATTTGAATGTCTCAGTTGCTTTGGACTTAATGGCGAGCTCAAAATCTTTCCAAGAAGCTTCAATAGACCTGTAACTGACAAGTCAATATATGAACCCCCCCATAAACTATTTTTTTTTCACACCTTTCTGATTCTCTAGATCATTTGAGGATGCAAGAGAAGGGCATACTCAGTTTTTGAAAAAAAAACTCAACACTCTCAGATTGCTAACCCACAACTCAAATTTGGCTCTGATACCATGTGCGATTTGCTAACTAGTCTACCAAGAATCTAATGACTAAAGAAAAGCAAAACCAAAAATATGAGGAGGAATAAATTGTATTCCTCTCAAGAATACAAAGCTATATTTAGCTTGAGAATTGAGAAATACAAAGGAAATGCCTTGATTATATAGGCCAAGGGGAGAGATAGAGGCAACCAGATTATGACAAGTGTTGACATCCTATAAGGTGTGACAATTCATGTCATTAAAGGCTCAACCACCTTATCCCTATGTAAAGTTAAGCTAGTGTGAAGAGGACTTTGGTGGAGAACTAGCTAAGAATGAACTAGTTAGATAAATTACCCCTTTCACACTAATAAATATTAACCCTAAACCTTACCCTAGCCTCAACTCTAACCCTAACCCTAACCCTAACCCTAACCCTAAACCTAACCCTATTTTTAACACTAACCCTAACCCTAAATTTCACCTTAACTCTTATTTTAACCCTAATGCCAATGGTAACCCTAATTCAAACCCTAATCATAACATATAAAAATATAACAGTTGTAACTTTTAATTGTAATTATAACCCTTACATTGATTCTATTAAAAAATGCAACCCTAATCCTTATTCCATCTCTAACCCTAAGACTAAGCCTAACCCTAACCATATAGCCAACCCTGATTATATCTATAACCCTAACCCTAACCCTAATTATATATAACTCTAACCCTAACTCTAATCCAAATGATAATCCTAAATTTATCTCTAAACTCTAACCCTAACCCTAATCCTATTATTAATCCTAACCCTAACCCTAATCTTAAATCTATTTGTAATCCTAACCTTAACACTAATACCAATGCTAACCTTAACCCTAATTATAGCTATGATTATAATTATAATTCCATCTCTAACCCTAACCCTAAACCTAATCCTAATATTAACACTAACTCTAACCCTGATCTTAATATTATCTCTAAGCCTAATCATAACCCTGATCCTAATCATAATCCTAATACTAACCCTAACCCTAATTCTATCTATAACCCCAACTCTACCCCTAATCTTTATTTTATCTTTATTCCTAACCTTAACCCCAATCTTGATGGTATCCCTAACCCTGATCCTAATTTTAACACTAACCCTAACCCTAAACCTAATTTTAACACTAACCCCAACCCTAATCCTAATTCTATCTCTAATGCTAACCATAACCCTAATTTTGATCCTAATCCTAATCATAAGTTCCCTAACCCTAATTATAACTCCAACCCTAACCCTAATTATGATGTAAACCTTAATCCTAACCCTAACCCTAATCCTAACCCTAATCCTAGCCCTAATCCTAATACTAACACTAACTCCAACCTTAATCTTAATTCTATATCTGATCCTAATCATAATCATAAATGTACCACAACCCTAACCCTAAATCATAATTGAATTGTAACTATAACCCTAACCCTAATTCTATCTCTAACCCTAACCCTAACTCTACCTCTAATCCTAATCTATCCCTAATCCTAACCATAACCCTAATCATGAGGCTAACCTAATCCTAACACTAACACTAACCCTAATCCTCACACTAACCCCAACCCTAATCCTAATACTATCTCTAACCCTAAACCTATCAATATTCAACTCTAAATCTAATCCTAACCCTAACCTTATCCCTAATTCTATCTTTAATTCTAACCATAATCCTAATTTTGATCTTAATCTTAATCCTAACCCTAACCCTATCTTTAATCTTAATCCAAAACCTAATCCTAACCCTAACCTTAACGCTAATTCTATCTCTAATCCTAACGCTAGCCCTAATCCTAAGGCAAACCCCAACCCTAATTAATTTTATGTGTTCCATGTTGCGCTAGAATGCTACTAGCATATATATATTTAATTTAATATATATAAAATATGCTGAGAGATATACTTCTCGAGGCGCTTATTGCACTTTTATGTGAGAAATTGATTAAACAAATAAACACCTCAAAAAGGATATCTCTCGAGATATTTTATATATATTAAATTAAATATATATATGCTAGTACTTAAAAAAATTGTATATTTATCTAATAGATAATTTTACCAAAATAATTATTAAGTTTACTTTAAAATATCCTATATTTAATAGGTTTTAATAACTATTTATAGATTTGAATAATTATTATGCTAAAATGTACATCTAGGACGCTGGAGAGACGATGCTTTGTTCTATATATATAAAAAATTGGGAAAAAAGCAAATATATATTCTTTTTTAACCACTTCTAAGTCCGGAGAAAAAAGTAAATTTCTCTCTTTAACCAGGCTTTATGCCCGCTGAAAACCGTAAATATATTTACGCTTAAATTATATGCACACCCTCCAAAAACAAACCAGGTTTTTTTAAAAAGAGACGGCAATTAAAGCCGATGGAAAGTGGACTGCAAAACCCAAAACCCTTATCCTCTTAATATCAAATCCACAATCTCTGAGGCAGCACTCTGTTTTCTCGCTGGATTCAACAGTTTAAATACATTTTGCTGTAACATTCCTCGACAGCCATCAATTGACGGAAGAGCTGAAACAAAACTTCAAACAAAGGCCAAAATAAAAGAAGCCCTAGGAGGTATGTTAAGTTTATAAAACCCTCATCCTTGTAAAGTTTGTAACGCTCCGATCCCCGTTGTGTCTGAAAGAAGGAAAAATTGTCGAGAATTTATCAGTACTGTATTTGAATGGAGAGAATGATGTCCGACTCACTATCAGTTGTTTTCCTCCATGCGTATTATTGGAGGATTGGGCTTTTATGATCAAATAAACAGAATTATGACAGAACAGCGTTTTTTTTAATTTTTAATTTTTTTTCTTTTATTTTATTTTATTTTAGTAAGCTGTTTTAATTTCCTTTATATATTCATTCAATTTAATGTCAAGGTTTTGTATCGTGGCCCCTTATGCATTTTTCTAGTCCATGTCTTCAAACATGCTCAGTTATCTTTTGTAGAACCCCATTGTAGCAAAAACAAGAAACATAACTGGACATAGAGAAAACATGAAATGTAAACAGCTATTCTTTTCAACAAATTGAAGGAACTGCAAATGATACCATGAGCGACAGGGTATTTCAAAGTTCAAAAAACCAACATACATCCAGAATCATTCAAGTATCGTAATTGTTATCATTTGAAGTGTTTATAATATGCTGCTGGTTTTGGCAGCCATTCACTTTTAAGTATGTTTATTGCATTTTAATAATCTAGAAATAACTCAACCTACGCAAAACAAGCCTGTGAATTTGCAGTTCAAGGATCACCCAATAGCAATGCATTGGCGTCTTCTTAATCTAACTCAATCTGGTATTCTCCTCATACGACAAAACAATATTAAACATTGAACATGGCGGATGTCATAAATGGATATTTATAGCTCTAGCATTAATGTGGTCCAAATGGCATACGTTTACTGTACACGGGCTTAATTTTTTGAATATTTTAAAAATGAAAAGACAAAAAACGAAATAGTAAAAAATTGAAAACCTAAACTAACCCTAGAGATAATTACCTAATTACATTGTCAACACTAACAACACAAAAAACAAAAGCAAACAATACTGCCTACCCTTTGTTCCTCAATCACCAAGCTCCATTGATAATCATTGTTCAGGTTTGCAAGTGCAATATAATGATTTGTATTGACTTTCCATGACAGCTGTATGTTTCAACCACAGAATATTGCTGTATCTTGAACATATATAAACTGTTCTGGTCTATCTTTAGCATTTTAATTGAATTATCAATTATCAGCCTTGTGTTGTATTTAATTTTGTATAATTTGTGCAAATTATGACTAATTTATATAGTTGCCAGAAAACTCCATTTTGGGAACATAGAGAATGTACCAGTCCCCATACCCAAAATTTCCGGTGAATCATTTACATATAAATAGCCATCTCCTTATTCATTTAACTGACGTACCCTAATTTGATTGGCGTCCCCGTTCCTGTACCAGTACCAGTACCCTGCGTCTCCTGGCAACTATGAATTATTTAATATTTTTTTTAATATTTTATATGGCTGTACCAAGCTGTACCGAACTGGGGAAAAGATAAATTGGTGAACCACCACACCCGAACACTGAACATAAATGTATTGCTAACTTAGGTAATTGCTACAATTTATTCTCTTGTCAGATGTCCATCCACACAAATTTAGACAGCTTGATTGAGAGCTCAGATCAATACAATATCGCAAATGATTCCGTTTCAAAATATATTTGCAAGGGCCTGGGAAAGATTGCAGATTTTACATTTGGGTGTACTGAGGAACCTATTGACCCTGATTTGAGATTTTGTTCCAACTCATAAGGTTTGTAGATACAGGGTGCTATTTTAGAATCATCTTGGTTTCTGCAATAACATGCAGTTGAGAGCATATTTAATTCCTGTGCACGCACTATTCTCACTATCTAAAAGGTGACATATTACATGGTTCCATTTATGTATCTCTGATGCATAATACGAGAAGGAAAGAGCAAGATTTGATGGTTCTGCATCCTCACATGTTTATGGAATAATTGAGAATGCCTCTCTGTAGAAGTAGGGGTATGCAATAGAGGTCTCAACTATGGAGGTGGTGAACACGAGAGAGAACAATTCTACAGAGAAATGTACTTTACTCCACAATTTCTTTTCATCACGATTCCTTTTTTTGACATTCCAAAGCATCCATCTAAACACTATCAGTACAGGGTTTGGGAGAACCTATTTATTGCATTACACCCTGGTATTGTGACTACCAGTTGGGATTAAAGCGCTTCCTTATTGCATGGGCTGAACTCTACAATGGGGCTTAGGTGGTGCATATAAGGTTGTTGGGGGTCCTTCTTTAGCGAACATACATGGAATGGGTCTAGCAATCAGAGCCTTACCTAACTGTAGAAATGAGATATGTTTGCCGACAATAGCTAGACCTGGAGTGGAGTTGATCCCTTGAAGGAAATAAATGGGTGAGGTGCCTCAAAGTTCTTTGGGACATATGTTACCCACATCTCTCTTCAGCATGCCTGTCCTGGAGATTGAAAAGGGCCAAGGTCACATTGGTAAGTTAGAAAAACAATCAAGCCAATAAAAGATGCAGCCTTATGGAAACACACTACATTTTCCAGACATTATAGATTTGCAAATAAAACATATAAAAATGATCACTGATGGATGGTAGAGAATGCAAACTATTTTGGGAAATCAATCTCATAAATTTTCAATCAGCATTTAGGGTTTTTAAATTTCTTAAAATCCAAGCTTTCATTTCAAATCAACAATGTTAGCTGGGTGCCAAAGAATAGTTATGAATCTAGTGCTCACAGGGTCAAAAGTTTCAAACTTTGATTATTCCCCAAGATTGCCTAATCCAGACTTAGTTCACAGAGGACATTCTCAACCTTCAAGTGAAAGATAAACAAGAAAAGGAATCTACTCCATAGATCTAAACATTGCACACCATCAAAGTTTGCCCAAAAATTAGCATCTGCATCTATATAGCAAGTATGAAATTCATTTTTCAATCTCTCCATGAATGGGGTTTTGATGATAGATTTTAAATACACAGCATAACCAAAAAAACAAAATCCCTGACACTTTGACCAAGTGCCTTATCTAAAATCAGTGTACACTCTCTATTAGCCATGACTAACAATATCTCAAAGGAAAGACAGGAGCCTATGTGCTTTAACATAAGGTATTACAAAAGGGTAGAAAGGAGGAAATGATTGTAGTTGTGAATCTTTTTTACGTTATGTCTGGGATCCACTTGAACTCTTAACAACTACTCCTCTCAAGGTCTTGCTCAGAACAATCTCAATCCACGTGTTTTACAACCAATACAGTATGGATGTCACATATTGCATTCTCAATATCAGATGACCACAGAAATTCATGTACTGTGTGTGTTTATTTGACATGGTTTCCTTGTCTCATGCAAGGGATTCTCTGCTTATCTTTGATTGTGCTGTCTCTACTTTGCAAACCTCCAATATTCAACCATGAATAATACTCATATTTAAGCATGTGGTAATTCCAACTATGTTATTATTTTGCTGGAATCAACTGCCTGTTAATTTCGAGGCAATATTAATGACACATTTTTCACGAGGAGTTGTCCAGAACTTATCTCTCATGAGTGTGAATAATTCACTTTCTTCTCTTTTTATCAGGTGATGCTGACTTAGTGATGTGGAGGGATTCAAGCTAGCAAACTGAACCATCATATAGCATTAATTCTCATTGGTAGGACTTGTGCTGGTTAATCAGGATTTCCTGGGAGGTCACCGGCTCAGTTCTATTTGGGCTCAAGCACACTTAACCATGGAGTTTCCTTCACAATTATGCCTGCTTAGCTTTCTATTCATTTACAAAACCTTAAGGAAGAATTGTGTCTTGTGAATCATTTATTGCGGAGCTCTTTATCACTTCCATCTTTCTGTTGAATGTTTCTGCAGTGCATCATCATGTAATACCATTTTACTATTGGTTCAATCATCATGACCCATCTTTTATGAGTATTTGTTTACAAGAATCCTTTTGATGATTGTGAATGGTCTGCTTGGCACGCATTGCATTGGGTGATGCTCACAGGTGCGAAGTGAAGGGATTGAAACTTGCAAAAGTGTTATTCGTCTATGCTTACCAAGGTAGTTAAAAGTTGTTTCACTGTAGCACCCTTCATAAAATGTCTTGCAACATAAGGGTAAGAGTCAAAGGGCATTTTAATACCTTACAACAAGGCAATAGAGAGGTAGAATGATAGATTGTAGACCCTGTTATTATTGATACTTTATATTTGAAAGTGCTTTCTGTAAGTTACAAAGGAAAATGGCTCTGGAAAATTTACATGATTGGGCTTCAAGGTTTATTCCTAGACATGGTTAAAGCAAGGAATAAGTTGGAGTTGAGGAGGAAATTATTCATTCTTGAAGAATGAGAACAACAAGAGATTCAAGCTATTTCTTCTGGCAACTTAGGGAGAAATCAATATCCAACAGTAAGAGTATAGAAGCAACACTAGCACTCATGTCCTAACAAGCACCAAGTTAACTTCATGTATAGATCTGAAATTTGAACTTTTACAAAAATCTGTAATGTCCCCATTTTTGCCATTCGCCCTTCTGCAACTGATAGCCTATTTTTGGAAGCCTGTAGGCTCGTCAAAGGTAAAATTAGGGTTTCCTATTTTTTAGTTGGGTTTTGAGGCAATTTTGAGGGTTTGCATGTAAGAGTTTCTGATGCATGTCTGGTGGAGTTTTCTGGGTTTTTGGAGAGCTTCGAAATGGTGTGACATGCATTTCCATCTGACAACCTTTTCCGGAACTTGCTATTTTTAGCCAGCGCATGGGAGTTTTGAGATTTGGATTGTGGATTCTTTCTGGGTTTTCAGAGAGCTCCGCAATGATATAACATGCAAAGTGAGTTGAGCAACTTTCCATAATTTGTTATTTTTAGTAAGTTCTATTTTTGGCAGTACTCAGGTTGGCAATAGTTCAATGTGCTTTCTACTTCAGGCAGGGCAGTTGAGTATTTCTGGATTTGGCTTTCTGAGGTGCATTTTTGAATAAATGATTTATTTAAATCATTTAAATCATTATATTGTGATTTTGACCCCTTGGCTTAGCACAATGGCTTAAGTTGTTTTAAAATGGGGTCCTTGAGGGTGGATGCCACATGAGGAGATAATATTTAATATTTCAAGTTTATTATTTCCCTTGGGATTTGGACACCACTTTAAAAGGTTGATATTAATCTTTTTTAAAAGTCTTATTTCTCCCTCATTTGGACGCCACAGGGAAGGAGGGCAAATGTGAAGTTAAAAATTAAAATAATCTCAAGGCTTTTTGGGCGCACCTTCTAGAAGCTGCTGGAGACTCACCTCATAGTCTATAAAAGGAGGCCTTTGCTCACTCATTTCTTATCAGTTGTTTTACCTTATCAAAATGCTGTCGAATTGTTTGCAGAACCTGGCTAAGGGGAAGCTTAGCTTTTACACCACTCTTCGGGCCTGAAACTATGGCTCCCTAGATGGCCTAATGGAGTGTGCTACATAGAGTAGTGCATATTGAGTAATATTGTTTCAGTTTTGATGATTTTGTTGAATTTCAAGTTGCTGGTTTTGTCTATGGCTGAAGCTAACTTTCATTTTCAGCCAGTGTTCCACGGGGATGCGTCCCCCCCAAAAAACATGGAGTTTTCGAGACAGGGAGACGCCTGGGAAACGTCCCTCCACCGTCCCCAAGTGTTGGTGTAATTAATTAATTAATTATTACACTAGCATAAGTTTACTTAGGTCTTGCATTTAATCATTAAGTCCTAGGTTGCATTATTAGATAAATCATTTAATAAGTGGGATAAGATTCCTTCTAGAAGATGAGTTGTCCTTCTAGAACTTATCTCCTCATTTAATGATCACCATTAGGGTTCACATGTTGTCACATGTTGTTTGATCTTGACACATGGCAACATCTCATGCATATTAGGATTTGCCTCTTGCCTATTTAATCAGGCATCTTGTACATTTGTAATAAATCAATCATATCAATATATCAATATATCAAGATATCAATTAGATATCATATCAATGTAGAATCTTTAATCAAGCATTCCATTGTTGCAACACTTCTTTTGTGGTTGATTATCTTTCATGGCTAAAGTCCTCCATTGAAGATTCCGGAGCTTCAGGGGCTGTGCAATCCATCATCTCAACATGGTATTAGAGCTAGTCCATTGAAACATCAACCCTTGATCAAGGAAGTTGGAATGCGAGATTCTTTGCAGGCTTAGGGTTTTATGTTGCAGGCTAGTTGGCTCTACCCGGGAGCCAAGCTGATTTTTGGTGCAGATCAGGCTCTCTCCGACCTCTCCATTGCGTCCAGAAGGCCTCAAAACCCATAGATCGCCTATCCATTCGTCAAAATCGGAGACATCATCCGGGAGCCTGTGAGGTACATCTTAGGGTTTGCATTTTTTGTACTATCCGTACAGTTTTGCAGAAAAAAAATCATCCTTGTAAGTCCTCCATCAAGGCAAATTTTTTTTAGAAAAATCAAAAAATTTTTGGCTATTATTGGGCAAATTTTTGTATAGTTCTCGCAAAAATTAAATTCTGCAGGAATCGACCTGCCATTTTATTATCCAGTCGGCAAAATTTTTTTTTGCGCAGGCATATAGTTGGGGTTAATTATTTCCCTGTCGGCGTTTTATATTGGCATTTTTTATTTAAATTGCAAATTGAATTGCAATATTTAAATTTTGTTGTCGGCATCTCCCGACTGGTCTGCGGACACCGACAGTCTGCGTCATCCGTCGGCCCCGCTCACGTCCACCGTCGCCGGAGTTCATTTCCCGGCATTACCGACCGCCGTCCTTCGGTCAACAGTCATCCAACCTGCTCCCATCCGTCGGCGTTGCTCCCGGCGACCGCAGATCACCGGCTGACCCGACCGTTCACCGTTCGTTGCCAACTCCGACCGAAGCCATTTAGCCACGGTCCCATCGGTAACCGGGGGCTCCGCTAGTCTCCGGTGGTGCAACACCGCGCCGCCGTTTTTCCCCGGGCGACTTTTTTTTTTTGCCGACAGCCCCCCGGCATATCAGCGACTGGGGGCCGATTTTTTTTAGCCCCTGGTGCTTAATTATTGCACCTGGTTAGCCAACACTAATTCAAATTGCAGTTTTTCTTCCGGAGGCCATATCTTCGCGCCACGATATCGAAAATTTGCAAACAAGATATCGACGGAAAGAGAATTCAGAGCACTATCCAGTGGTGCCATCCATTTTGCAGGATTTGTCTGCTATAACCTTTTACAGTCAACTGAAGTCCACCCTCCTTTCTGGACTCAAAAGCACACATCTTCGCATCAGATTGTCGGATTTTGGAGATTCCAGTGGCATTCAGAAGATATTTTCAGTGCATTTTTTTCATCAGTCCAGTCTTCTTCTTTGGTTTCAGCTCCAGGTATCTTTTTTTTGGTTTTTTGATTCTTGGACATCCTGAAGACTAAAGTAGAATTTGTTGATCTCGAAGGCATCTTCTCAGTTGCATATCTATTTGGAAGTCTTTATTTTCTGTTGAAGGTCAGTGTCTTTGATTTTTGTGGAGAAATTTTCGTTATGGGGCTTGCATATTTCTCTCTTCCTTTGGTTATGTTGCATACGGGTAACTATCAGCAATGGCGAGATGGCATCTGCCACCATCTTCATTCACTTGATTTGTTGCTATATCTATCTGGTATAGTTCCTCATCCAAGTGAAGGTATTCATGAACTTGCTTTGAGTTGCAGCAGGTACACTGTTTTGGAGATTCTTGAGATGCAAGTTGATTGTGATGTTTTGAGATCTATTGATCATTGTGATTGTCCTCACCTTCTTTGGACAAAGCTTTGGGAACTATACGGAGATTCAGATACTCCACCATTCCCTAATGATCATGATTCAGAATGTCATTCTTCAGATCAAGTACCCCATGATGCTATTGTTATGCAGGAAGTTGATTACCTTGATCTTTCCGAAGAGGTTGACAAGGTTCCTTTCAGTGCTTCTTCTTCATCAGAGACAATTGGTATCCCTTCACATTCAGTGATTCCTTGTCCAGAATCATTGATTGAGGCTTCCACTATCATCATCGATTAGGACACATTTAGTTTTTCAAACTTGACATCACATGATGGCTTTGTTTCAGGTATCACTGCCTTGGCCACTTCTACAGGTTTGGAGAACATTCTTGAGGGGATATCACTCCTCTATTCAGATTTGGCTTTGGAGAGTTGTTTTGAGTCTCCTCATTCCTTTGTCTCAACCTTGTTTGGGAATTCAGAGACCATCTTGGAGGCGCTTGGTTTCTCTTCAGAGATTTCATATCCGAGACTTCTTCCCTGTCATTCCATTCAGGATTTGAGGTTTCTTCAACATCCACCATTGGATTTGCTTCTTCCTAGCAGGAGATTTGTGGTTTGGACACCTTCGTTGCTTCAGACTTCTTTCAATGGTTTTGAGGACACTTCATTCAGGGGGGGCTATCAAGTCTCCATCACATCCATCATATTCATTCTATCATTGTCTTTGGATATTGTTCAGCATCAGTTTCTGCATCATCCTGGTTTGTCACCCTCTTCATTGTTTGGGACTATGGCATTTTCATCATCAGGCAAGGAGACACTTGAGCAGAGTTCAGAGACAACATCATCCATCTTCATCCTTCCTTCCTTCAATTCCTATCCGGAATGGGAAGCATCTCTCCACTTGCAGTTGGTTTTGTTTCTTCCGAAAGGGAGACAAGTTGTTTGTCGACATTGGATCTTGATCTGTCTTCAGACACTTACCTTCTTTGCAGGTGATCTCATCTTTTGGGAGGGCTATATTGTCTCTCTCTTTCCCTCCTATGGGGGGGCTTTTGATTGTATTGTATCCATGTGACGGATGGTGTCCTTGGGGGGTATTTGGGAGTCCTCCATCCTTCCCATCTTTTCTCACATTTTTTCTTTTTCATCTCCTTTTTGGAGAGGGGTTTTGTTCCCATTGGGTTTTCCCCTTTTCTTCGTTTTTGGGAGATTTTTCTGCATCTATCATGTACATGGGTACCTAACATGGCCTTGTAGCCGGGACCCATCATCGATCATCATCTTTGCATAATCATTGCATTTTCCTCCCTAAGGTGCACTTATGGGGGGGTGTTGGTGTAATTAATTAATTAATTATTACACTAGCATAAGTTTACTTAGGTCTTGCATTTAATCATTAAGTCCTAGGTTGCATTATTAGATAAATCATTTAATAAGTGGGATAAGATTCCTTCTAGAAGATGAGTTGTCCTTCTAGAACTTATCTCCTCATTTAATGATCATCACCATTAGGGTTCACATGTTGTCACATGTTGTTTGATCTTGACACATGGCAACATCTCATGCATATTAGGATTTGCCTCTTGCCTATTTAATCAGGCATCTTGTACATTTGTAATATATCAATCATATCAATATATCAATATATCAAGATATCAATCAGATATCATATCAATGTAGAATCTTTAATCAAGCATTCCATTGTTGCAACACTTCTTTGTGGTTGATTATCTTTCATGGCTAAAGTCCTCCATTGAAGATTCCGGAGCTTCAGGGGCTGTGCAATCCATCATCTCAACACCAAGTCCCCCCGCCATTTCCTTCCATGAGGGAAACGTTTCCCTGAAGTTTCTCAAAGGGAGACGCCTGGGAAACTTGGGAAACTCCTGGGAAACGTCTCCCAAGTCCCCTCCAAAACTAAAACTTGCAATTTAATAATATTTTTATAATTTTATTAAAAAAATAAAATCTAAACAATGACATGGTATAATGTTTTAGAATATGATATTTTGGTCATTTTTATGTGTGCGACCTGGGGAAAGAGCTGCTGTAAGAGCTTGGAGCCTGAGATTGAAGTGGAGACTGGACTTGGAGAGCAGGGTTTTCTGAATTTTTCAATTTTCGGGCCTTTTCCACCATCAGGTTAGATTTATCATTTTTTTGTTTTCATTGAATCATTTCTGATTTCTTTTTATTTGTTTTATTTTTTTTATTTTGTTTGTGCTTGGCTGGGGTTGGGAATGCCCGCGCCGGCTCAGGGAATGCAATGGGCGTGGGCTTTGCAGAAGCTCGTGGGCTTCTACAAAGCCCATGCTCAGTGCATTCCTTGAGCTAGCGCGGGCATTCCCAACAGCCAAACAAAAAAACGAAAAACACCTCCTCAGCCTGTAAAAAAATAAAAATAAAATTATAAATTATTATTTATTAAATTTAAAAATCATTTAAATTTTATTATTTTTATGAATTTATCATATTCATAATTCATTGCATTCCATGAGATGACATCTCTTTGAGGCATGCTGTCAAAAATTTCACATGCCTACAACTATGCTTCCACATTTTCTGAACTTGAAGCCTGATACTGATATTTTGCCTACAACTATGCTTCCACATTTTTTGAACCTTGATACTGATTTTAAAATATTTATATGAATATTAAATACTGTTTTTTTTCAAAATTTTTGATAATCATAAATTCATAATTCACTGTATGATTTTCAGTTTAATGTGAATCATTAATCTAAGATTTTGAATTTCTGATAAATTGATAATTCATAATATAATTATATAAATTATTAAATATCATAATGATAATACTGTTTTTTTATTTTTCTTTTTAAAATTTTAAAATTTATAAAGGTCTGATTTTGTTTTGAAATTGTTTTTGGGAGCATCATTTGACATTACGTGGTTACCATAAGGCATAATGAGTTCACCAATCAATAGAAGTGATGATGAGGTTGAGGATGAAGAGGTTGAACTTGAAGCAGAAATTGGAAGTGGAAGTGAAAATGAATCTGATGATTCAGATTTTCAAATAGATGAGGGTGAACATGACTCAAATACTCAGACTCAAGCTGAAACAGATTCTATTGGGAGTAGAAAAGATAAATGCCCTTCAAAAATCCTCCAAAGATATGCCAAGGGCCCCTTTGATCCAAAATCACCATTAAAACAATTTGCATCTAAGATGCCGACACAGCCTGGGACATGTGGGGGCACTAGAAAGTGGGAGTGCCACCTTTGTCATCTTGACTGGAAAGGGAGCATTACTAGAACTAATGCTCACTTACTTCTTATTCGAGGCAAAGGTGTAGATGTTTGCAAAAAGGTGAAAAAAAATGCAAAGTATAGAGCTGAAATTTTAAAATTATGGGGTACTAATGAGGAAGCAACACCTATGACTGCTACACTGGGACAAAGGAGTAAGAGTGATCAGATTGCAACAGTTTCTACTTCTACTTTGCAGAGTCAAAGGCCACCAAATCCATTTAGTTCAGGTGCAGGAGAGCCTAAGGGGAAACGTAAAGTTGCATCTTCAAGTTCACAACCATTGGTAGATTTATTTAATACACAAGCAAAGGATGAGGCAGATGATGCTATTGGCAAATTCTTCTTTGCCAATGGCATTCCATTCCATGTGGCTCGCTCTCCTTATTATAAGGAAGCTATGTCAAAGGTAATAAGGGCGGGACCATCATATGTGCCACCAGGGGAGACTAGATTGAGGACAACAATCTTGGATCAAAACTTTTCCAAGATTAATATTTTGATGGAGAAGATGAAGAGAACCTGGGTCACAAGTGGATGCAGCATAGTCATGGATGGGTGGACATACATTAGGCATCGTCCACTCATCAACGTCATGGTCACATCTATATCGGGCCCTTATTTCCTTAGGGCTATTGATTGTTCAGGGCATAACAAGGATGCTCATTATTAGTTCCAGATCCTCAAGGATGCCATAGAGGAGGTTGGGCCACAAAATGTGGTGCAGGTAGTGATAGATGCGGCCCATGTGTGTGGAGCTGCAGGGAAGTTGGTTGAGGCAGCCTATAGACACATTTGGTGGACTCCTTGCTGTGTGCATGCTATGAATAATGCACTTAAAGATATGGGTAAAATCAACTGAATCAAATCAATTGTGAGTGATGCTAGAGATGTGCAGATGTTTATCTGCATCCACCATACTTCGCATGCTCTTTTTAGGACCTTCTCCAAGAAGGAATTCCTGAAACCTATAGAGACTCGGTATGCATCATACTTTATTCTCTTGGAGAGGATGCTTGAGTTGCAAGAGCCATTGCAACTAATGGTAATGACAACAGAGTGGAACCGATGGCCTGAGTCGAAGACACAACAGGGATTGAGGGTTAAGGATGTGGTGAAGAATGATGTATTTTGGGTTGATGCCAAATATATTGTCTCCATCATTGATCCAGTCTTCAAAGTTATTAGATTTGGGGACTCTAATGCACCTTCCCTTGGAGAGGTATACGAGTGCATTGATTCCATGCTTGATCAAATGAAGGCTAAAGTGCGAGAGAAGTACCCCACAATGCAATTCTACACCGAGCACATTTATCCAATCATTCAGTGTAGATGGGAGAAGCTCAACACTCCCTTACACATGGCTGCCTATGCATTGAACCCAAAGTGGTATGTGCCACGTCTCGACAGAATAACACCTATAGAGGATGTTGAGGTGAAGGAAGGGTTCATGAAGGCCATTAACAAAATGTATGATCCTGTAGAGGCCAGCTTGCTTCGTACCGAGTGGACAAAATTTGCCACTCTTTGGGGATATTTAGAGGCAGCCAAGGTAGATTTGGAGACTATGTCAGAGGAGGACCCCAAGTTGTCGTGGACTATGCATGGGCCTAGATCTTTGATTACTACTCTAGCCATTCGTTTGCTGTCCCAGGTTTCTAGTTCTTCTGCTGCTGAGAGGAACTGGTCCACTTATAGCTTCATTCACTCTGTTAAGAGGAACAGGCTTACTTCTAGGAGGGCAGAGAAGCTTGTGGCTGTACATAGTGCCTTACGTTTATTTGACCGCAATACAACTACATACAAGGAGAGTCCAACAGCCAGATGGGATGTAGAGCCAGAAGAGCTAGCACAGATAGATGATGATCCTACACAGACAAGGTTGGTTGGTATTGGTTTAGATGACCTTCAGCATGTGGAGTCCAGCAGTTCCAGTGATGAGGAGATTGGCATGGAGCTTGGAGATGATTAGATCATTAGAGGCATTAGGCCATTAGCTTGGAGCCATTTACTATTAGTATTTACTAGTATTTTGTTACTTGTACTCTGTTTTTGAAGTTTGAAGTTTGAACATTGATGATACAGTGATACTTGATTGTAATTATGATTCATGAATCATGATTATGAAACTCAAATTATGAAACATCTAGTTCTTGTTGCATTTTCCAATGTCTATATTTTCATTTTGATTTTCAATGTTCAGTGGTTCACTAGTTCAATGAAATGATATATTATTGCAATGTGTTATTGTGTTTAAAGTTTAAACAGTTAATCTTTTAAGTTTTAAGTTTTGTTTTTATGTGTAAACTTTACTTATTCCTTAAGCTTCTACAATTATGTAATTATATTGTTATACATCTTTTTATAACTAATTTTTCAAGTACTATATGTATTTTAGCGCCGCCCCCCTGCCGCTGTCCCCCCGCCGTCCCCAAAATTAGGCCCCCCGTCTCCCCTCTTGGAAACGTGTCCCTCGCCGTCCCCCCGTCCCCTTCCCCGAGACTCCGTGGAAAACTGTAATTTCAGCTCATCGCCTGATTTTCTTTTCATTCTGGGTATTGGCTAAAACCATTTCTATGGCCTAGGCGCCCCATTGTGCAAAGTTTGGTGATTTTTAATGAAGAATTTGATTTTATCTTGCAAGGTCGCCCCCTTGAAGGTTGTTCTTGCCTGACAAAAGTTTAGAAAATTCATTATAGGGTTGTTGCAGTTATTTCTTAGTCACAACTTGGTCGCCATCACTCTAGGAGTCTGTTACATTTGGTTTCATGTCATTCAGTGAAGTTTTGGGGAAGTTGTGAGCATGTTAGTGAGTTTATGCTTGCTGGTCTGAGTTTGTGTTTTGCTGGTTATTTATATCAGACTTATAGAAGTTCAGATTTTGGGTTGCATTTTCAGTGTTACTGAGTCTTTGAAGTTGGAGAAACAATCTTACAGCTGTTGCATTGATTTATCAATTGTAATACTTTGTAATTTGTAGATTGTTGCATTGTAAGGCTGCAAATAGTAGTACTATTTTAGTCATTTAATCTCTGCAATTACTTAGTTTTCTTTAAGAGCGAACATTAACAATCTTTGGACGGTTTACCGCTAGAGAAAGAGAATGAACAAGCACACTTAATCTCTTGGATGGTTTACCACTAAGAAGGGGAATAAACAATTTGTATCTTTCTTTCACCCACTGAATAAGTGGAGTATTCCCACTGCATAAGTGGATGCTTGCTGATAGCAGAAGTTTGTTATTTCATTGTAATAACTCCCGTTGAATAAGTGGTCGAGCCTTCTTTTTATTAGTTACTCTTTCGCTCCCACTGAATAAGTGGTTGAGCTTTCATTTCAGCATTGTACTTTCTTTTGAGCACTAATGACCCCCAATGCCATATGATAGCACCTCACCCACCTTGGGTTTTGAGTGCACATTCTTGGTGTTGGGTTACTTTCCAACATTGTAATCTTTTCAGTTGCTACTAATGATCTTCGGCGCCATATGACAACACCTTTTCCATTTTGGGATTGAGTGTGCATTCTTGGCGTAGAGTTACTTTCCAGCAGTTTATTTGGATTTGGGCTAACCATAATGGGTGCTTGTTGTATTGAGTTGCTCATTGAAAATTCCAAAAAAAAATTGGTTGGCTCATTACAAAATCTCAAGCACCAACGGCCAATGATAAAATGATGGACTGAAAAGGATTGTTGGAGGATTGAAATTAAAATTGGCTAGCTTTAAATTATGCCTGATTCTCAATGTTGTAGCATTGGCCAGGGATGACATAGCCATGGAGGTACAATTGCTGAAAACCTTAGGTGAACTTTGTATGAATGTGATTTTGTACATGAAATTTGAGAAAGGAAAGTAGTCTGTCACAATTGAATGGCTGATTCTGGGTGCAAATATGCTGATTTCAGCACACAAAAAGTTACCAACCAACTCACTAAGGGTGAGCATTATTTCTTTTTTTTGGTGTATTACCACAAAAGCTTTAGTTTTGTTTAAAAAGTTTCAACTTAGAGTTTTTGTTTGAGTTGTAGGTGGATTTTATAGGATAGGAACATATCATCAAGGGTAGTAATTTGCATTGATAATAGTAACATACAAAATTTTGTAAATAAAGGACTGGTTAAAAGATCAAATATATTTCATAAAGATGAAATACAAATACAAAATTGATTTGTGTATCATCCTGTAGATTATGTTTATGTTTTCATCAACTTGAGCTGGATTTTATAGGATAGGAACATATCATCAAGGGTAGTAATTTGCATTGATAATAGTAATGTACAAAATATTGTAAATAAAGGACTGTTTAAAAGATCAAATATATTTCATAAAGATGAAATACAAAATTGATTTGTGTATCATCCTATAGATTATGTTTATGTTTTCATCAACTTGATCCCTGTTTGCTACATACACAAGTTTTAGTTTCTCTTATTGGCTATCTATGAAACCTTTAATTAGTTTTTTTTTTAGCGTTTCCCTGATGGGATTTGTAGCCCTGGTCTGTTTTTATTAAGAGTTTTTTGGAATCATCAGGTTTTAGTATTTTTTTAATATACTAACAGATGTATATATATATATTCAGATGGCTTCACAAGTTGACCCAACAAACTCTGCTCCCTCCAATGAAAGGCCTCTTGAAAAAAAAATAGAGCCAGTGCAACTCCCTACATTTGAAGAACTTCGAGGTCAAGATATCTGGAACAACTGTGCAGTTCGCAGTGTGGTCAGTGGTGTTTTGGGTGAGGAAATTTTTCTGTCATAATCTACTAGGGGAGACTTTATATGTATTTGTATGTTTTATATTTCATGCACGTATGCTATGCAAGTTGCTTATTTTTCTATAAATTTAATAATATAAATTTATATATACACACACCTCCTTATATAAAATTTAAATCCATATATACACATACACATACATAGTGATGCAGTTGTGGATAGGAGTTCTAATATTAGTTTTTTTTGTACTTGTCTACCCTGTTGACAAAGCTACTTGGTTAATCACTGGAATGATTGATTAATGGAAGCAAAAAGCTGTGGAATTCAAATAAAGTTTGACATAACAGAAAACCATCCAGGAAACATTACATAACTAACTAGAACAATTTAAAGAAATGAGGAGAGAAAATTCTGCTCTTTTAGCATAAGTGCTGCAAAATCAGGGTAACTTTAAATTTAATCTGGTAGATGAGAAAGATATCACTAGGGAAATAATTCAATCTACAGAATGGGCAAGTAGAGTTAAAAAATTGAGTTAGAACATAAACAACTTTGTAAATTTACAACTCACATTTCCTTTTACTTCTATAGCGGGGCTGTTTCTTCTTTTGGGAGGTTAAAGAGGATTCAAATATCGGGGTCCTCACCTGAAAAATATTTCCATGAAATGGTAATTGATTATCGTTATTCGTTATTCAACAAAGTAGAGAAATACTCCTTATATAATAAATTACAAGACAATGTTTCTAAAAAGAAATAGTCGTGAACAAAAACAATAAACTGAAAGTTGCTAAAACTAATTAAAGTAAGCTAACAACTAAGATAACAATTAAATCTTACAATAATACTTTAATACCCTCCCTTAATGGTCATTCTACTAACTACACCAAGTTCACCTCAAAATTTTACAAATTTATCTGGACTTAGGGACTTGGTGAGAATGATTGCAGGCTGATCCTCAGTTGGAACATACTGCAACATCTCTGATCCATTTTCAACAAGCTGTCGGATGAAGTGACAATGAAGCTCTACATGCTTTGTGCGCTCATGGAAGACTGGATTCTTGGCAAGCTTTAGTATCCCTTGGTTGTCACAAAACAAGGGTGAAGGCCTTGCTTGAGACATCTACATATCAGCAAGCATCCTCTGAAGCCATATTGCCTCACATGCTGCCTTAACTGTTCCCCAATACTTTGCTTTTGTTGAGGAAAAAGCTATTGCTTGTTGCTTCTTATTGGTCCATGTGATTGCATTCGTTCCAAGACTGAAAACATACCTAGAAGTGGACTTCTTGTCATCAACTGAACCTGCCCAATCTGAATTTGTAAAACCAACCAGCCTCAGATCTTTGCATATGCTGTATAGAATGTCAAAGTCAGGTACCACTTTTACATATCTCAACACTCGCTTCGCTGCAACCCAATGTTTTGCCTTAGGGGCAGTCATGAAATGATAAATGTAGCTCATAGCATAACTAAGATAAGGTCTAGTGGCAATAAGATAGATGAGGCTGCCCACTAGTTGTTTGAACACAAACTCATTCACCACTGGTGATTCTGATTTGGCTGAAAGTTTCAGCTCCTCCATGGGAGTGGATGAGATTTTGCAATCTATCATCCTGAACTTCTCCAACAAACTCCTGGCATACTTCGATTGAGAGATGAAAATATTGCCACCTGTTTTCCAGACTTCTACACCAAGACAATAGTGTAGGAGACCCAAATCCATCATATCAAATGCCTGACACAAATTCAATTTGATCTGCTCAAGCAAATGTAACCTACTGCCAGTAATGATGATATCATCCACATAGATGACAATAAGAATGATATCACTACCAGTGTTTTTGATATACAAAATTGCATCTGAAGGACTCCTTTGAAAGCCCTGTGTTGTCAAATATTTGTCAATCTTCAGGTACCATGCCATGGGTGCTTGCTTTAGGCCATAAAGAGCCTTTAGCAATCTGCATACCTTGTGCTCTTTGCTTGCAACCTTGAAACCAGGAGGCTGCATCATGTAGACCTCTTCCTCCAAATCTCCATTGAGGAAGGCACTTTTTATGTCCATCTGGTAGACCTTCCAACCAAACTATGCTGCCATGGCTAGGACAAGGCGGATGGTGCTCATCTTTGCTATGGGTGCAAAGGTCTCCTCATAGTCTTTGCCTTCTCTTTGCAAGAATCCTTTAGCCACCAACCGAGCTTTGTATTTATCTAGTGTTCCATCAACTTTGTATTTCACCTTGTAGACCTGTTTGCAGCCAATGGGTTTCTTCCATGGTGGAAGATGTGACAGAACCCAAGTATTGTTTTTCAAAAGACTATGATGTTCATAATCCATAGCCTTCTCCCATTTAGGTTTATCCTTTGCCTCTGAATAGTCCCGGGGCTTGTAAACACCCTAAATGTTGGCCATAAGAGCAAAGTTTATTGTATTTTTGCCTGTTCTTGCCTTTAGACAATCTACCTACCCTCAACAAGCTCATCATCGTGAACATCACCAATGAGCTTCGCCCACCACTTAGGATGAGGAGGGGATGCATCTTCTTCCAAATTAGGATGATCATCATGACTTGGGCTGCCTTGAATAATATCATTTGGATGCCGATCCAAGTTATCTTGAGGGAAATCTGCTGGTATATGTGAAGAGCACAAAGATATACTTGGGGGGGAGGGGGACGGGGTGGGGTGAATCAGTATATCAACAAACTTTTATAACAATATGAACAAGTTGACACCAAGATTTTATGTGGAAACCCTTACGGGAGAAAACCACGGTACAAATAATGTACTTTATGAATTATATAAGTATTACAATGAATGTAGGCACCAACCTACTTGAATCACCAATCTGATTTAGTAGGCACCAACCTACAAGGAGCACCAACTCCTAAAGTTCATAGGCACCAACCCCCACTTGCCAAGCACCAGCTTAGCAAAAATAATAACTTCAAGAATAATGTTCCATCTTCAATGTTGCTTCTTCAACGGATGATGGACAGTTAAATAATAACTTCAAGAATAATGTTCCACCTTCAATGTTGCTTCTTCAACGGATGATGGACAGTTAAATCTCTTGTTTAATATCACTCTTCCTCTCCTTTTCACATTAATGATTTACTTCATGATGATATCATTTAATTACTTTACCAAATCTGCATTATACTCTTTTTCTCAAATCTTCATTTATTCTCATTCACCAATCAGCTCTCAAATAATGCATTGTATGCTCCAAATTTTGCCTTATGAATGTTACAAATTCTGCTCCAATATTCCATTATCTTCTCATAATTTATTCATATCTTTTATATCTCCACATTCCATTCCACACTCTTCTCGACACACACCCTGCTGTTCTGATTTTACACAGCCATACTCACTCTATTTTATTCACACACTCTTACATATTCACAATCATTTTCTCACATCTCAAAACTCAGAAATATATGTCATTGTGTTGCCTCTTCCTCTTCCTTTATACTCAGAAATATATTTAATTCTATTCATGTCTTTAAATGAACTCCTATCTTCTTATTTTTATGTCTTCAAATGAGGGTAAAGGACATACCCTTTTGCAAAGGTCACTTTTTAGAATAGATACATCTCTTCAAAAGAAATTGCTGCTCTCTACGAAAATCACGTACTTTTGCAAATAACAATTGCTCCCTTAACAAATGACTTTGTCTTCTAGCAATTTGTCTCATATGGTTTTGTCTTATCCACTTTGTCTTTTAGTGGGTTTCTTCCATGGTGGAAGATGTGACAGAACCCAAGTATTGTTTTTCAAAAGACTATGATGTTCATAATCCATAGCCTTCTCCCATTTAGGTTTATCCTTTGCCTCTGAATAGTCCCGGGGCTTGTAAACACCCTAAATGTTGGCCATAAGAGCAAAGTTTATTGTATTTTTGCCTGTTCTTGCCTTTAGACAATCTACCTACCCTCAACAAGCTCATCATCGTGAACATCACCAATGAGCTTCGCCCACCACTTAGGATGAGGAGGGGATGCATCTTCTTCCAAATTAGGATGATCATCATGACTTGGGCTGCCTTGAATAATATCATTTGGATGCCAATCCAAGTTATCTTGAGGGAAATCTGCTGGTATAGGTGAAGAGCACAAAGATATACTTGGGGGGGAGGGGGTGGGGTGAATCAGTATATCAACAAACTTTTATAACAATATGAACAAGTTGACACCAAGATTTTATGTGGAAACCCTTACGGGAGAAAACCACGGTACAAATAATGTACTTTATGAATTATATAAGTATTACAATGAATGTAGGCACCAACCTACTTGAATCACCAATCTGATTTAGTAGGCACCAACCTACAAGGAGCACCAACTCCTAAAGTTCATAGGCACCAACCCCCACTTGCCAAGCACCAGCTTAGCAAAAATAATAACTTCAAGAATAATGTTCCATCTTCAATGTTGCTTCTTCAACGGATGATGGACAGTTAAATAATAACTTCAAGAATAATGTTCCACCTTCAATGTTGCTTCTTCAACGGATGATGGACAGTTAAATCTCTTGTTTAATATCACTCTTCCTCTCCTTTTCACATTAATGATTTACTTCATGATGATATCATTTAATTACTTTACCAAATCTGCATTATACTCTTTTTCTCAAATCTTCATTTATTCTCATTCACCAATCAGCTCTCAAATAATGCATTGTATGCTCCAAATTTTGCCTTATGAATGTTACAAATTCTGCTCCAATATTCCATTATCTTCTCATAATTTATTCATATCTTTTATATCTCCACATTCCATTCCACACTCTTCTCGACACACACCCTGCTGTTCTGATTTTACACAGCCATACTCACTCTATTTTATTCACACACTCTTACATATTCACAATCATTTTCTCACATCTCAAAACTCAGAAATATATGTCATTGTGTTGCCTCTTCCTCTTCCTTTATACTCAGAAATATATTTAATTCTATTCATGTCTTTAAATGAACTCCTATCTTCTTATTTTTATGTCTTCAAATGAGGGTAAAGGACATACCCTTTTGCAAAGGTCACTTTTTAGAATAGATACATCTCTTCAAAAGAAATTGCTGCTCTCTACGAAAATCACGTACTTTTGCAAATAACAATTGCTCCCTTAACAAATGACTTTGTCTTCTAGCAATTTGTCTCATATGGTTTTGTCTTATCCACTTTGTCTTTTAGTGATTTTGTCTTTATCTACTTTTGTCTTTTTCTGATTTTGTCTTTATGTGACTTTTTGTCTTTTTATTAAAAATATGAATCGTTGTTTTTCACTTCTAATTGCTGCCTTCTATCAACACTTGATCACTACTTTAACTTATATTTGTTTTGTTGTTTATTACCAACTTTAATTGCTGCTATCTTTGAATGATTGCTGTTTCATGTTTGAGACTACACCTTCAGATTTGCATCCTAATTTTGTTCATGTTTTGTCATGTCCCCCAAAATTTGTAGCACCAAGATATCAAAATAGTAAATACAACTAAATATCAAAATACCAATACGAAAAATTATTAAAATACAAATATATAATTATAATTATCACAAAAATATTATAATTATAAATGTAAATTATAAAATAAATATCAAAACATAAATATAAGTACTTGCCATTTAAACATCACTATTATAATATAATTATCAAAGATAATAATTATCAAACATAGAACAAATAAAAATTATCAATATATATATATATATATATATATATATATATGAAGATATTTGCAAATTTATTATATTTATAATCATCAAAATAAATATAAGAATTTAATGTCATAGCATATAAATATTGGATATAAATACATTAAAATAAACATGTAAAACAAAATACATAATAGTCCTTCTATGGCAAGTCACGTCCATCCAAAACTAAAAGAGCACGACTTTCCTCAAATCGCATCTCTTCTTACATGAGAGGATATAAAGAAAGGTGAGGCAAAAGGTGAGGGGATCGAATAGGAAAGAAAAGGAATATATCCTGACAAAGAATCAGACTCTGAAAATCTGATCACAGACAGAGAGCAGCAGATAGGGATAATACAAACAGATTGAATTTGTAAAGCAACAAGGAGGAAAAAAACAGGAATATAATCCATCAGAGAACCATTTATGATATTTTGTGAAAATCTGATTTCTAATGAGCAGCAACCGGTGGTATGTTCCATTATAATTATGGTATGCTATGGCTGTTGTGTATTCAGATAATGTCTGTTGCAAGGAATAAATGAATGCTTAGGTATTTAAATAATAATGTGGATGAGTACATTCTGAATACGGATGCCAAGGGTTGCCAAATACATTAGGTATATATATATATATCAAGGCTCTATCACAGTTCATGCATTAGAGAATGATATCGATGCGACCAACTAATCACCATTGAAATTTCAATTCTCCTTTTATTTTAGAAATCTTCACAACCAGCATGAAATAACTTGCAATAAATGAAATCTTCAAAGGATCTTATGCTAGGAACGTAATCCAAGAGAAACCACTATCTCTCTTTACTAATTACAAGATCCAACTAAATGAAGTAACTGAAATTCAGCCTAGAAAGGTGATTTCAAACAAAACAAAGAATACTTATCTCTTTAATATTCTGATGGATGCAATTACTGAACACAGTATGCTGCTCTTGCACTCAAATCAATCCACAACCTTCACGACTTGAACACAAGCCCATCAAAAAAATGTTTGAAGCTTTTCTCTTAGAGCTTTTGCACAACATAAGTGACAAACAATTAAATCCCGCCTAGCTCGTTTCAGTTCTCCAAGACTCTAGCAACAAGAAATTCAATCATAATCTTTGATAATATTATCACTTGTTTCATATAACCATGAATAACATTCTTCCTGAGAAAACAATCTTGTTGCACAACTTCACAGAGGATTGCAGGCTAAGATCGAAGCCTCCAAAGATAGCATGCGGAAGTAATAGTAGCTTGTTGTTTTTTGAAAGAAGTAATGTTGCACTGCCAATAGATTCGGGTCTTCTTTATGTAGGAAGTATTAATTAATCCAATAGATCTACTGCCACCTAAAATCACTAGATTAGAAACTCAGCACATAAGAATATTGCCAGACTTAATCATAGTCCAACCACTTGACAATAATTAGAAGAATCGAAATCTAGAGATACACGGTGACAGTGATATGCAGATTTGGGACAAATTTGCATACACAGCAGTAATAAGGACTAACAGATGCAATATTCGTAGGCCAGACCCTTCGCCTTTCCTCAAGGAACTTGAGCTGAGTTTGTAACTCAGAAAATTCTGATAGCATGATGTCTTCGCAGTCCTGTATTATTTCGTCATTCAATCCTTCTGCTTGTAAGCGACATCTGAGCTTCTCAGTTGAAACAACAATCTCCTCCACAGGCATAAGAAAATTGCTGCTGATTGACCTAGAAGGAAAAAGATCTTTGGCAGCCACTAAAGAGTCAATCCATGTTGAACAATCCTCTCTAGAATTAGTTTTCAGATGGAGTGTCTTAGTGTCAGTGAAAAGGGAGAACCTTTTATCATCCGATCTACTCTCTCGGACAGAGAATACCTTCAAGTGTACTGCTCCAACCGTCTTTCGCTAATTTTTCTGAACACCGTGAGCAAATGAGCTTTAGGGATTTCTCATAAGCTTTAAGGATTCCTCACCAATAACCTTTCAACCTTTCTCTGTCATGCTGTTGATCAAGGATGAGAAGGAGAATAAAGAGTATTGATGTAAGACTAAATCTGATCAAGATCTTCTTCTAACCCGCTCTGATACCATGTTAGTTTTATGATTAGATGTAATGCACAGAAAATTAATTCAAAATCAGACACAATAACACAACAGATACCCTGGGAAAACCCTCCTCTTGAGGGGAAAATCCCAGCAACAAATATCTCTCTATTATATATCAATAATGGCAACAAGTCTCTTTACAATGAGGCCAATCGCAAGGCCAATATGCAGCACCTTCACAAGATGCAATGATAACAAGTAATCAGCACTTCCTTGTGACTCAGATCTGCCCTTAAGAAATTCACTATCTGCTCTTGATAATTCGCAATCTGCACTTGATTGATCTGCCCTTGAAGAATTCGCACTTGGAAGAGAACAAATGCTCAAACTTGATTGATGCACAAATGGAGTGGAATGATCTTGTATTTATACAACTTGAAGGAGAGAGGTCGCACCTTTTCATGCAAGGTCAGCCATCATAAAAATATAATTTCAATTTAATAAATACAATTTACAAGGAAGGTCGGCCAAGAAGATAAATACAAAGTTGCCATGTGAAGTGCCTCTTTACATTGAATAATCACATATAAATAAGGAAGTATGAAGCCCAAAGCTGCAATTACATCAACACTCTATATGAAGAATGTGCACCTACAGCCAAGTAGCATTTTTACAAACACTTGGCATGCATACTCATATGATAATCTAGAGCTCAATCAATATAAGCATTACATCAATCAATTGGTATGCAACTTATCCCTCCTTTATTGAATGCAATCTCAAGTACAATGCTGATATAATTAGCCAAGACTCTTGGCTTGCAATAGATGTTCTATTACAATGCCAAATCTGATATAAATGAACGCCTACAGCAGCAAGACTAAATGACTGAAATAATAATGCAAGACTACTTCAAAAATGCAAGAGGAACTTGGTATAAGATGTCTTCAATATTGATGATGAGAATGCAGCCCTCTTGACTTGAATATTGAACTCCAAACAAGGTGCAATGACCCCTGCAGGTGCTGCCCCTGTTTCAGACCTGTATGCTTCAGAAATTAATAGTTGTGACCTCAATCAAGCTCCCAATCAGCTCACACACTAACGCCACTACTCCCAAAATGGAGCACTCCAATGGCCAAGAAGAATCGATGCATATATTGGCCTCAAAGAATTAAAATCTGAGAATCACCCTTGCTGATGGCAGCCATGAAGACCCATCAACCAAAAATAATCTTCCCTGTCTAAGCCAGCAAAGAGACCCTAGGAAGGATTGCCAAGGTACAAGGAATAGATTACTTCAATACCCACAACCATTCAACCTTTCGAAAGTGAGATATGAATAGAATTGTCCTCCTTCTCTATGCAGATTGACCAACATGAAAATAAGTCTGATTATGACCAGCAACTGATGAGGAATACGATGCAATCCTCTCTCCAATTCGTATCAAGATGCTTCAATAAGCTGATATGTAATCTCTTCCTTAGCTATAGTTCACCAAGAAGAATATGGTTGCAACAATAAATCAGCTGTTGCAATAGTCAAACCTTTACTCAGAAATTGTACAATAATACATCAACTATTTTACTCAAATAAATCCCGCAATGAAGCACGAGTTGAACTTTTGAAATGAAGCCCACAACTGGCAATAATCTCAACTGATAGTTTCACAGCCTCAAAATTGCTCAACCAATGAGAGTTTCGTTCCCAAAGGTCCAATAATGGCAGAAACCCTAATTGGCTCCTTCACCAAATTAGCGCATCAAAGCAAATATCAATTTCCTAGATGATTCGAAGCCAAGCCCACCCCCTCTTTAAATACATTTTCTCCTCTTGAGGTCGGCCCATCTAGAAGCTTCTAATAAATCATTAATAATATTATTTTTATTTGCATTTTATTGTAATATTGAAATATAACTTCATAAAGTGCAAATAATTGGTTTCCCAACATTTGAATAACACATTATGTTTTCCAACAACATGTTATGTTTTCCAACACATTATGTTTTCCAACATTTAGCAGAACATAGGAAACCCCCTTATAACTATTGAATCTAGGAAAAGAAGCCAACCATTGACTAGGTAATTGCCCGAAGAAGACCCTCTAACCAAGCTCCTTAGCCTACGAGAGTCAGGAATAGGCTAAACCCTCTGAAATTGATGCTCACGATTGGGGACATTACAAAATTTGTTGCTATCAATCTGCTACACATTTATAATAGTCTTGCTAATAATCCTATCCATTTCTTTTTACATCAATGACAAAATTTGTCCTCTCATATTTGACATCAATGACAACATTTCCAACAATCTCCCCCTTTGTCATTGATGGCAACATATCTTTTGTCAACTCTTCTAACTCTCCCCCATTCTTCTCTCCCCCTTTAACATCAATGGCAAAGGGATGTTCATCAACCTTCTGTCTTTTAAAGAATCTGATTGTATTCTCACATCAAATGCACAAGAATGGACTTCTCCCCTGTCAAAGATTCTCTAATACTCCCCCTTGCTCTAATGCTTCTTTTTCTTGGGTGACTTGATTCTTTGTATTCTGATTTTGTTGGGAACAATCTTTCTCTATCGTTTTTCAAAAAAAAAATCTGTCTTCTCTTGTCATGTTTCTCAAGTTAGGAACTCATTGATCTCATCACTATCTCATGCATGTTCAATTCTTCCTTCTATGCTCTTGGCTGTTAGATTAAGATCATCAAGTCATATCTTCATGAGAGTCTTCTAATCCCAAGGATTTCTTATTGTCCTTATGCTCTTTTGATATCTTCTTTCATACAAAAGATAACTCCTTATTCAAGGTCTTCAATCTATTGTAGTCTTTCATCATGTAGATATCAATCCATTACTTATTTTTGTTGCTGATATATTGTGCAAGTGACTTCTATTTTTAGGCTTTTCATTTGAAGGTCCTTTCCCTTGACATCAATGCAATCATTTCCTCCTTGTTTCAACTTTCCATCTCATCATTATGTCTTTGTTGTAATCCTTCTACCTTGATATTCTCGACAAAAGAATTCTTATCATATATCCATGTCTTCTAAGGTATCAATGGTAACTCCATTAATATGAAGTTGAACATAAATACAATTATCCAACTTTTCACTATCAGTTTGCTTTTTCCAACGCATGCTTGCAAAATGTGAATATACAAGCATACCCTTTTTCTTTTCACATCTTCTTGTTTTTCTTTTCAGTATATTCCACAATGTTAGAATCATCAGAATCCCTCCCTTCAGGTGGAGCTAATGGAGTCTTACCCAAATCCATAGTCTTTAGAGGCTGATCCTTAAGACTCTTGATGGGAGAAGAGAGCAAAAAGGGCCCACCATCCTCATCAAACACAACATCCCTGCTAAATGTCAAACAATCAGTGTCCACATCAATCAACAGATAGGCCTTATGATTGTCTCTGTATCCTGTTAGCATCAACTTTTGGCTTTTAGAATCTAGCTTGGTCCTCTTTGCATTTGGAATCCAAACATATGTAGTCGAACCAAAAATCCTGAGATGATTGATTCTTGGTTTCCTCCCAGACCATGCTTCCTTTGGGGTCATCTTCTTGACGACCTGTGTGGGACACTGGTTAAGAAGGTATACTGCAATGTACACTGCCTCAACTCAGAACTTCTTGGGAACATTTTTGTTCTCTAGCATACAACAAGCCATTTCCGTAATCGTAGGGTTCCTCCGCTCAACAACTCTGTTTTGCTGAGGGGTATAGGGTGTGGTAAGCTAACACTTGATACCGTGTTTAGCACGAAAGTCGATGAATTGGTTTGAACAAAACTCACCTCCATTATCTGACCTAAGAGTTATGATTTAACATCTTGACTCTTTTTCAACTAATGCTTTAAACTTTTGAAATTTATTAAACACATCTGATTTTGCCTTGAGGAAATACACCCACATTTTCCTAATGAAATCATCAACAAACAAGAGGAAATACTCGACACCAGTGATTGATGCAGTATTCATTGGTCCACAAACATCCACATGAACCAGCTGAAGGACCTTGGATGCTCTCCAAGACTTTCAATTTGAAAATGGAGTACGATGCTGCTTCCTTGCCTGGTAAGCTCCGCATACACCATGTGTTTGTTGTTGAATCTCAGGTAAGCCTTCTACCAAATTCTCTCGAGCTAGCTGAGAAAGGTAGGCAATGTTGAGATGCCCATACTACTAATGCCAAAGAGTGCTGATGGACGAACTCTTTGTAGCCGATGCATGCTTATGAGAATCTCCAATAGCAACTAGCCAGTACAGGCCATGATCCTCAAGCCCAGCTACAACTGTTTTCTTGGACTCCTTATTAACAATGCGACACTTGTGTGAACTGAAGATAATGTCCAACTTTGGACAGTGTTGCATAATTTGACTCATAGAGAGTAGATTGAGCTCCATGCCCAGAACATAGTATACATTGAGAAATATTAAATTTCTCCCACCAGATGTGATCTGAATGTTGCCCTTGCCGATAATTGTATGCTCTTCGCCACCACCAAAGATGACGGAATCAGAGCAAGCCTTATACTCTGTGAACCAATCACTTCTATTTGTGAAATGTTGAGAGGCTCTAGAATCAATGTACCACATAGATGATTTGACATGATCTGCTGGTCTTTTGGTCATCAATGCATAGGAGGTAGACTCCTCCTGCCTAGAATGCATAGGTGCCATCCCTTTCGTTTTTGTAAGGCACGAAAAATGAGGTAATGAGTTGGCATAGATACCGAGGTGATCGGATGGCACAAATTCCACGATTTTATCCAAAAATCGAGAAAAAAATCAGAGGCTCGAAATACCACAATTTTGTCCAAAAATCGAGAAAAAAATCAGCAAAATGTGAAACTCCTCGGGATTGGAACCCTAGGAATGAATTTCCAAAAATTCGTCAAAAACCAAGGCACTATTTTTGTAGAAAAAATGTCAAAAAGCTTTCACCTATAGACCCACAAATTTTTTGAAAAATTTGTCAAAGAAAAGTATGCAAAAGAAAGAACCCCCTTGATTTTTTTTTTTCCAGGTTGCAGCTAGGTTTTATTTGTTTCAGAAAACCCTAGACAAACATACATAGATTTTCTTCAGGCACGAATCTGCAAGGAAACAACGCGATTTTACACAAACTCTAGCCATGAGTCTTCAAAATAATGGGTGATTTTTCTTGAAGCAAAACAGATCGTGAAAACATGTCATGGAAAGTCCACTAATCACAGGAAAATTCGAACAGGAATAACTCACATGGACAAAAAAATGTCGTGATTCTTGCAATAGGAGAAAGCTCGCAATTTGTAGAAAAAGCTTGCGATTCTCTTGTTTGAAAAACCCTCAAGATTTTTGCTTGAAAAATTCCGCGATTTTTCAACAAAAAGAACCCACAATTTTGCACAAAAACCTTCTATGATTTTCAAAGAAAACCTAGGTCTTGAAAATAGAAAAAAGAACCACAATTTTTTATTAAAAAATCAATCAAAAAATTCTAAAAAATTTTCAAAAATTTCTTAGGAAAAACCACGAATTTTTATTCTGGCAAAAGTGAGCCTATGCTCTGATACCATGAAATGGTAATTGATTATCGTTATTTGTTATTCAATAAAGGAGAGGAATACTTTTTATATAATAAATTACAAGACGATGTTTTTAAAAAGAAACAATTGTGAACAAAAACAATAAACTGAAAGTTGCTAAAACTAACTAAAGTAAACTAACAACTAAGATGACCATTAAATATTACAATAATATTTTAATATTCCAATGAATCTCAAGATTAGCCAAGAAGCTCCCGGGCATGGACCAGATGGTTGAGCAGTTGAAAAACATGGACAATGGTCATAGGTTCAAGATGCAATTTGTGTGTGGTGTGGGTAGGGGCAACTCACACTGGCCTGGGGTACTAGTGGCTCACCCTGCTAAAATTAGAGCCCTGTACTCTGGGTCACAGAACTTCGATACCCCTAGTTTGGAAAAACAAGAAAACAAAGAAGAAGATTAGCCAAAAAAACAAACCATTGGCAAGACAATAAATGAAGTCATAAATGACTAATTGCTAAGCCAAATATCCGTATGAACATTGTTGAAATGGGAAACCATAATTCTCATCTGAGCCAAAAACAAGAAAAAGAATGTCAAAAAACATTTACATAGCTACTGCTAGAGCTGACCTAAGCTTCTGCTAAACATTTTTGAAACTAAGAATTTTCACAAACTTGGATTCAAAAATTGGTTGTTGGATTTTGACTTGGGATTTAGGCACAATATTTTGGGTGGTTTTAGCTCATCATTTCCCATTTACTGAGTGGTGGTTCCATGTATTGCTTCTCCTATTTATTCAGTGCTTGAGATAGAAGTTTCATAGTGTATTTGCAATGTATGATTATGTTATTGGAATCACTCCAGATCTATATGTTGGCATAATCTATTGAGAAGGCTTTGGTCATAGGGTCACCCCCATGAATGTGAAATTGTTATGATAATATTGTCAGAATCACTCCAAAAGTTTCATAAGGCTTGTATTTGTATTATAATGCCTTTGAAGGTGTTGGAGATACAATTGGTTCAAGTTTAGAGGATGGGTTTTTTCCTGACAGGGTTTCCCTTGGATAAACACTATGTTATGGTGAAGGTTTTTTGTATATCTTTTTTTTCTTGTAATTGTGATTGTATATTCTATACATTTTCATGTAGATTAGTATAGGAAGCATTTCTGTTATCTTGGCTTCCTTTTGTTTGGTATTAGAGCCTGATCAACTTATGACTTCGGTGGTAGGATTTTTTTTTCATCTAATCTTGGTTTGAGTGGGACCGTGCATAGAGATCTTTGTTTAATGGAAGATGGAAAACACATTTAGATTGAAGACAAAACGTTTTAACTATTAAAATAATATTTAGTATATTATTAATGGTCAATATTTTGTAATATTGTAAACTATTAGATTAGATTAGATTCTTTCTATTTTTTTCTTCGATACTGTTTCTCTTTTAGAAACTATGTTTTTAGAAACATTTGTATTGTAAAATCTATAAAGAGAGCGTTTGCCTCTTTCTTTAATATATTGAAGATTTCACCATTACATAGTATCAGAGTGGGAAAAATATTATTTTCTGGGGACCTTCTGAAATCCGTACGGGTTTCTTTTGTAAAGAATCGTAGGTTTGAAATCGTGCCTAAAGGTTCTCGTTTTTGTAGTGTCTGAGCATGATTTTTTGTCACGTGTCGTTTTTGGGCGTCATTTTTTTATCAAAATCGTGGCCCTTTTTTTCAGATTTTTGCGTATTTTTCCTTATTTCGTCCGCTCACAACTTTTTACTCCATTTTTCTAGCCACTTTTTTGAAGAATATTGCGTTTGCTGGTGAAATTGTGCCCTCATTTTGTTGAATCTGAAACTTGATCATGTTTTTTGGAGCCGTTTTTTGTGCCCGTGTTTTCTCTACCCGCATGCAATTTGTTTTTGGTGTGGATTTTTGTGCATTTATTGTACATGTGATCTCCAAATTTTAGACGATTTTTTCATTGGGCGTCGGATTTGCCTCTCCCCCTGCACACATTCGTCTCCTAGCCATGTTTTGTTAGTCGTGTTTTGCGACCTGGCTATTAGTCTCCTGGCCGCGACCTGTGAGGTTTCTTTTCTGTGCACGTGTTTGTGCTTTCCTGTGCGTGTGTCTAGCTTTGGTGAGATTTGCTCCCAAATCCGTGTGTTCTCTGCCATCTCTAAGCGTGTCTTTTCTTGTGCTGTATTTGTTCAGTGACCTAGGGTTTTAAGCCTTCTATTCAATTAGATTTTTGAATTTGAGGCTTTGTGTATCTCTTTTCTGTCAAAATTTGTCTGTGAAAAAAAATGGCCTCTTTGTCTCATTATGCTGGAAGGTAGTCAGAAATTCAATGGCTGTAACTACAACACCTGGAAGCAGCGAATGATGACCATTTTTGAGTATCGGTGCCTTGACCAGATTATTCTGGACAACAGGACATGTCATACAACGACAGATAAAGATCAAGAAAAGTTTGATGAGAAAAATCGGGAAGCCGTGATGCTTATTAAATTGTCTGTCACTGATGACCAGCTGCCTTAGGTACCGTTTGGAAAATGAACTAAAGAAATTTGGGATCTTTTGAAAAATCTTCATGAAACATCCGACAAGAGCAATGCGTTCTTTCTGAAGAACATGTTCTCCACCATGATGGATGAGAAGACAACTTTGCAGGCGCACTTGACAAAAATCAAAGACATCCGTGATCAGTTAGAGGCTATTGGTTGGAAAATGGAGGAAGATATGGTAGTTCATCGCTCTGAAGAGTCTACCAAAGTCTTATGAGCACTTTATTGAGACACTCAACATTACCTCAACTAATGTTGACTTGAAGTTTTCAAAACTTTGCACCAAACTTTTGCAGTAGGATCGTTGTAAACAACAGTTTGGTAGCGGTGCTAGTTCGTCCTCCACGGAACAAGCATTTCCTGCCAAGACATTTCAGAAGAATAAGGGCAAGAATCAACCCTTTCAACAACCCAATCAAGCTCAATCTCAAGATTCTTCCAAAAAGAAGAATGATTAGTGCAACTATTTCCATAAGTATGGTTACATGAAGAAAGATTGCTGGAAACGTTTGGCTTCTGAACAGAAGCAAGGAGAATCTAAACCTAAAGCCCATGTTGTAGAGCACATTAAGCAGAAGGAGTCTGCATTCTATGCCTTTATGGTCAAGAGTCCTACAGATCTTGTTAAATCCTTTGCCTGCTACATTGATTTAGATGCATCTCGACATTTCACTCATCGTCGAGATTGGTTCATTGAGTACACGCCATTCAGAGATTCTATTATCTTTGGAGGAGGCGAAGAGTATACTGTTGTCAGAAAGGGCAACGTGTAGATTCATTCTGGATGGAGAAATTTAATATTTCTCAATGTATACTTTGTACCTAGCATGGAGGTAAATTTACTTTCAGTTAGTCAGATCATGACTCACTCTCCTTAGCTAGATATTGTTTTCAGCATGCATACATGCAACATTGTTGATAGAGAGACTCGAACTACAGTTGTTTAGGGACTTGAGGATCATGGTTTATATAAACTTATTGATTCTAGTGATTCTCAAGAGCACGCTATGGCAGCTAGGAGTACTTCCATTAGCAACCTCTGGCATCAGTGTTATGGGCACCCTGAATATGCAATATCTCCCTCAGCTATCTCGAGATGATCTGGTTGGTGGTCTACCTGCGATTCAAACTCAAAATTATGGAGTATGCGAAGCTTGTCAAGCTAGAAAGTAGCATCAAACTCCATTCTCAGAATGTGACTCATGGAGAGCTTCCAAGGTATTACAGTTGTTTCACGCTGATGTATGTGGACCAATGCACACTCCTTCAGTTACTAGTTGCAGGTATTTTGTGTTATTTGTTGATGATTTTAGTAGAAGAATGTGAGTGTATTTTCTTAAAAACAAATAAGAGGTGTTTAGTATATTTTAGTAGTTTAAGGCCTTAGTTGAGAGAGAGTCAAGCTTTCCTATAGTCACTCTTAGGTCTGATAATGGGGGGGAGTTTTGTTCTTCTAACTTCTCTAGTTTATGTGCTACACATGGCATTAAGCGCCAACTTACCACACCTTACACCCCTTAGTAGAATGGTGTCGTTCAGCGTCGCAATCACACCATTATTGAAATGGCTCGTTCTATGTTGGAGCATAGAAATGTTCCTAAGAAATTCTGGGCTGAAGTAGTTTATACTGCCGTTTATCTTCTAAACTGGTCTCCTACTTATGCCGTTAAGAAGATGACTCCTGAAGAAGCCTGGTTTGGACGAAAGCCTAAGATCAGCCACCTGAAAGTTTTTGGCTCTATTGCTCATGTGTGGATTCCAGATGCCAAGCGCACTAAATTGGATTCCAAAAGCTAGAAACTCATGTTCATTGGTTATAGTGAGAATCATAAGGCACATAGGTTGATTGATGTAGATATAGATCGTTTCAGTCGTGATGTTGTGGTTGATGAAAATAGTGGGCCCTTCTATCAGCCTTCTACTTCTGTGAGCCCTGAGGATTAGTCTTTACCAACTTCTTATTTGGGTGTTTGTCTTCCCCTAGCTCCACTTGATGGGAGGGATTTTGCAATTGTGCAGGCACCTCAGTAGAATATACCACCACCCACCCCTCGTCAGGACAATCTGGATCCTAATCCAACTGATGTTCCCACCACCCCTGGTGATGTCGTTCCTCCTGTTTCAGATATTGGTACTTCTACTCTCTGGCCTAAATGGTATTGCTAAAACCATTAGTGATCTTCATGATGATGAATTAATTGAGGGTAGATCTGCTCGGAAAAAGAGCAAGCAACAAAATACAATTAATTTTGCTCTTATGGCCAACCTTATTACGAATGTAGATGGTAAAAAGACTTGATATATTTACAAAAAGAGTCGAAGACTCTTTATAGAGATTACAATAGCAAGATTTAGAAAGTTTCTAAATCTACAGTGAAGAAAAACAAAGAAATAAATTTACAAACATATTATGTGATTGAGCATTAATAAGTAATTTAAATATTATTTTAATACCCTCCCTTAATGCTCAATTTATCAACTACACCAAGATGCCCCTTGAATTTTACAAACTTATCTGGATTGAGGGACTTGGTGAGAATATCTACTGTCTAATCCTCTATTGGAACATGCAACAATTGAATTGATCCATCTTCAACAAGCTTTTGAATGAAGTGACAATGGGTTTCCACATGCTTGGTTCTTTCATGAAAGACTGGATTTTTGGCAAGTTTGAGAACTCCCTAGTTATCACAGAACAAGGGAGTTGAACTTGCTTGAGATATTTGCGTATCCGCAAGCATTCAGAGAAGCCAAACTGCCTCACGAGCTGCCTTAACTGCTCCTCGATACTCTGCTTCTGTCGAGGAAAGAGCCATTGCTTGCTGCTTTTTACTAGTCCAAGTGATTGCACTAGATCCTAATCTGAAAATATACCTAGATGTTGATTTTCTATCATCAACCGAACCTGCCCAATTTGAGTCTATGTAACCAATGAGTCTAGGATTGTGACCCCTAGTGTAGAGAAGTCCATAATCAGAAGTGCCCTTAACATAACGCAGTGCACGCTTCTCTGCTATCCAATGATTAGCCTTGGGGGTTGTCATGAAGCGTGAAATGTAGCTCACTGCAAAACTGAGGTCAGGTCTAGTGGCAGTGAGATAGATGAGGCTGTCCACTAGTTGCCTGAACAAGGATTCATCCACTATAGGAGAATCTGATTTAGTTGACAATTTCAACCCTTTTTCATAGGTGTGGAGGCAGGTTTGCAATCCTGCGTTCAGAACTTATGCAGTAGACTTCGAGCATATTTGGACTGGGAGATGAAGATGCTGCTCTATCTGCTAAACCTCAACACCTAAACAATAATGCAGAAGTCCTAAATCTGTCATGTCAAATGAGTTGCACAAATCTTGTTTGATCTCATCGATCAAATGTGCCGAGCTGCCAGTAATGATTAGGTCATCAACATAGACAACAAGAATAAGAATGTCACTACCAGTGTTTTTGACATACATATTAAAATCAGATGGACTCCTCTGAAAGCCATGATTTGTGAGGTACTTGTCAATCTTGATGTACCAAGCTTGAGGAGCCTGTTTTAGACCATAGAGTGCTTTCACCAGTTTGCACACCTGGTGTTCTTTATCGACAACCTTGAACCTTGGAGGCTGTGTCATGTAGACTTCTTCCTTCAGCTCACTATTGAGGAAAGCACTCTTAACGTCCATTTGATGGACTTTCCAACCAAACTGGTCTGCTAAGGCAAGGACGAGCCGAATGGTACTCATCTTGGCTGTAGGAGCAAAAGTCTCCTCGTAGCCAATGCCTTCCTTCTGTGAGAATCCCCTAGCAACGAGACGAGCTTTGTACTTGTCAAGGGTTCCGTCAACTTTGTACTTAACCTTATACACCCATTTGCAGCTAATGGGCTTCTTCCCTGGAGGAAGACCAGAAAGGACCCAAGTGTGATTCTTTTGAAGACTATGATATTTAGCTTCCATATCCTTTTCCCACTCAGGAATTCCTTTAGCCTTTGAATATGTTTGAGGCTCATAAATACTGTGAATGTTGGCCATGAGAGCAAAATTAACTATATGTTGCTGTTTGCTCTTGTTTCTGGACGATCTACCCTCAATGAGCTCATCATCATGAAGATCACCAATGGTCTTAGCCCACCATTTAGGCTGGAGAGTAGAAGTGCCAACATCAGATACAACAGGAGGAGTTGGAACTAGTACCGGATCTGGTATAGGTTCAACAGGTGGAAGATCATCATCATTCGGAGGAAAATTAGGCTGAGTGTCATCAAAAATAGAATTTGCATCATCCCTCTCATCAGGTGGACCTAATGGAAGATGGACACCCAAATCAGAAGCCTTCAAAGGCTGATCCTTAGAATGCTGCACAAACGAGGAAAGATGAAAAGGTCCTCGTTCATCAAAGACAACATCCCGACTGAAGATGAGATGATCAGTGTCTACATCAATCAATTGATAAGCCTTATGGTTGTCACTATACCTTGTGAACATAAGCTTTTGACTCGTGGAATCCAACTTGGAGCGCTTGGCATCTAGAATTCATACATATGCTAAAGAGCCAAAGATTTTTAGATGACTGGTTTGAGGTTTGCAACCAGTCCAAGCTTCCTCAGGAGTCTTCCCCTTAACAACCTATGTAGAAGACTGATTACGGAGATAGACAATAGTATAGACTACTTCTGCCCAATATTTATGAGGAACACTCTTTTGTTGTAACATGGAGTGGGCCATCTCAGTGATTGTACGATTGCGCCACTCTACAACACTATTTTGCTAAGGGGTATAGGGTGTGGTTAACTGGAATTTGATGCCATGTATATCACAAAAGTTGGAGAAATCAGTGGAACGAAATTCCCCCCCATTATCTGACCTAAGAGTGATTATGGAACAGCCAAACTCTTTTTCTACTAAGGCCTTAAACTTCTAAAATACAGTAAACGCATCTAATTTCTGTCTAAGAAAGTACACCCACATTTTACAACTAAAATCATCAACGAAAAGCAAGAAATACCTGCAACTAGTAACAAAAGGTGTATTGATTTGCCCACATACATCAATGTGAACCAATTGTAGTACCTTAGAGGCTCGCCATGAGTCACCATCTACGAACGATATCTTGTGCTGCTTCCTAGCCTGACAAGCTCCACAAATGCCATGATGTTGAGTCTAGATCTCAGGTAAACCGGCTACAATTCCCTCCCAAGCTAGTTGAGAGAGATAGTGCACATTTAAGTTCCCATACCGCTGATGCCAAAGATTGATAATGGAAGAATTTCTGGTTGCCATGGTTAACTTCGGAGAATCACCTGTATCCACAGGTCTTTATAGACCATGATCCTCAATACCAATAACCACAGTGGTGTGAGTCTCCCGATCAACAATCAAACACTTGTGTGTGCTGAATACCAAATCCAACTAAGGTGAATGTCGCATAATATGATTGATAGAGAGAAGGTTTAGTTCCATGCTAGGAACATAGTATACATTGAGGAATATGAGATTCCTCCCACCAAACTAAATCTAAACAGTGCCCTTACCGACAACGGTATACTCTTCACCTCCAAAAATAACTGAGTCACTAAAAGGAGAGAAGTTTGTGAACCAATCACGCCGATGGGTGAAGTGTCGTGAAGCACCTGAATCAATGTACCAGGCAAAGGACTTCACATGATCTGCAGGTCTTTTAGCCATAAAAGCGTAAAAGGCAGATTCCTTCTGCTCAGTGTGCTTGGCAACATTTGCTTTCTGCTAAGACCCTCCCTGTTTCTTCTGTTCAAAAGCCAAACGTTGACGACAATCCTTCTTTGTATGACCATATTTGTGGCAATAATTACACTGAATATTCTTCTTCTTAGGGATGCCCTGAGGATGACCTGAGCATTTCTGCTGCGAAGGCTGACCTTTCCCTTTGTTCTTAGCCTGAGACTTGGCTGCAAAAGCTTGCTTTGTAGAGGAGGAAGAGGCACTACTACCAAACTGTTGTTTCCAGTGTTCTTGTTGCAAAAGGATGGTACAAAGCTCTGGAAACTTTAGATCAACATTAGTCAATGTAATGTTGAGGGTTTCAACAAAGTGCTCATAAGACTTCGGTAGACTTTTCAAAGTGATGACTACCATGTCTTCTTCCTCCATCTTCCGAGCAATCGCCTCTAACTGATCACGGATGTCTTGAATCTTTGTTAAATGCTCTTGTAAGGACATTCTCTCATCCATCATGATGGAGAACAACTGGTTCTTGAGAAAGAACGCACGATTCTTGTTGGAGGTCTCATGCAAGCAGTGTTCCATGGAGTTTCGGTGACGAGGACGGGGGGACAGCATGGGATGCGTTTTGGGGACGGGAGACAGGGGGTCTAAGTTTGGGGGTGGCAGGGGGACGGCGGTGGGGGGGTTGGGGGGGGGGGTGTTGAAATACATATAGTACTTGAAAAATTAGTTATAAAAAGATGTATAACAATATAATTATATAACTGTAGAAGTCTAAAGAATAAGTAAAGTTAACACATAAAAGCAAAACTTAAAACTTAAAATTTTAAACACATTGCAATGATTTATCATTTCATTGAACTAGTGAACCACTGAACATTGAAAAAGGTAGTCAAACCAGGAGTCAGGCTTTGGGTTATCGAAGCCTCTATGAGAATAACTCGCATCATATAAGGAGTTATATATATTTAGAGACCGATGAGTGAGAAAGGAGACTGGGTGCAATAGTAAATGGAAAAATTTGCCACTGCAAGGAGTCCTACGTGTAGATTGGGAAGAGGACAAAACAGATAGGAGAAACAGTCAACAAATTTTCAAGATTAATTCATATCGCAGCTCTAAAAAGGTTATCGGGTCTTGTTTGTTTGGCCGCTTCAACCAAAGAATACCATGCCACCTATCTCGAGATCATTCATGCTGGATAGAGACAAACTCCCTTGGATTTATACGGTTTCTATTGGGTGCAACTTCCATACACATATCGCAACAATTCAAAGGTTGACGGGTTCTTAAAGAGACCGACGTGGAGTTTGAAAGGTCAGTCAATTACTCTACTTCACCTATCAGGTCATGCCTGCCTGGCTGCTGCAATTTGCTGGGTGCTAAATTCCTTCTGGAAAGGTTACAAATCTGGGCGTGACTGATAACAAGCAATACAGTCCAGTGACTGATAACTAAGTCTAAAACTTTAGGTTTTTGCCTTTTGGAGGGGACGTTTTGGAGATGTTGAGGGGACATCTGGAAGTCTCCTGAGAGTTTCCCTGGCGTCCCCCTACCAGAAATGGCAAGGAAACGACCCCTCAAGGAGGAGACGTTCAGGAAACAGCGGGGGTACTTGGAGACGGCGGAGGGACGTTTCCCAGGTGTCCCCTCATCTCGGAAACGTCCTCGTCTCAGGTGTGGGTTGTTTTTGGGGGGGGGGGGGCACGTCCCCGTGTAACACTACATGCAAGGTTTTCAAATGCTCCCAAATCTCAGCAACTGATTTGCCGGATGGAACATGTGGAAGTTGATCATCGGTAATTGAAAGCTTAATGAGTATCACTGCTTCACGATTTTGCTCATCAAACTTTTCCTAGTCTTTACTTGCTGTTGTGGGACGAGTAGCAGTGCCTAGAACAATCTGATCAAGGCAACGATATTCAAAGATAGTCATCATTCGCTGCTTCTAGGTATTATAATTTCTGCTATTAAATCACTGACTGTCTTCTAACATAATGTTGGTCAAACTCGCTATCTTGCATGCTTTTCGAGGAGCAAAAAACAAGACAAACAAAAGAGGCGATAAAACCGATTGCACAAAACCCAAGATATGAATTCCAATATACTAAAAGCGAGGCAGTTTCAGGCACAAATTTCAAGACAAACCCGCTTGCACAAATTCCAATGCATGGATTACGAGGCACCCAAAAAAATGGATGGCTACCCAAAAATCTTCTCGAAAAGCCCATAAAGAATTTGTGATCAGAAATTTTTTTCGACTTGAAAATAGAGGGTTTTTCAAAAACCCTAGCCGCTACACCCAAAATAAAATTCTGCCCACAATTTTCCAAAAAATCATGTCAAAGACAAGCATAAGATTGGTGCCAAAAAAATGGGTGAAAAAATTGCGACCCAGTAATAGGGAAAAAACACGACTTGAAAAAGGCTAAAAAATGCGTCTCTCTACATAGCAAAAATATGGGAAGATTTGTAAAAAAACACTAGGAATCCATAAATGATGCCGCCGGAACCAAGTATACCCACGAGAAAACTCAAAATTGCATAGTGGAAATGAGAGTAGGGAAAAAAACGCGTCGCGATTTTCTGCAGAAAAAAATCACGAACTTCAGGAGCTACGTTGCCAGATGGTTTTAGACAGAAAAAACGTGTTTTTGCAACTCGAGAGAGCCTAGAAAACACGTTTTTTAGAAGACGTGATTTTCAAAAAATATGTAGACGCGAATTTGGATAGGTGTCACAAACAAAAACAACCTGATCGCAGCCTCAATCCACAAGAATAAAATCGCGCGCCAGAAGAACAAGAGAAAAATAAATTTGATTTTCTCAGGACACGATTCAAAATTTTTATTATTCCCACTCGACTGAACTTGGCTCTGATACCATATTACGAATGTGGATGGTAAAAAAATTTGATATATTTACAAAAAGAGTTGAAGACTCTTTATAGAGATTACAATAGCGAGAGATTTAGAAAGTTTCTAAATCTACAGTGAAGAAAAACAAAAAGATAAATTTACAACATATTACATGATTGAGCATTAATAAGTAATTTAAATATTATTTTAATAAACCTTCACAACATCTTTAAGCCTCAAACATATTTAGAGGCTAAAGGCATACTTGAGTGGGAAAAGGCTATGGAAGCTGAACATCATAGCCTTTTGAAGAATAACACTTGGGTCCTCTCCGATCTTCCACCTGGGAAGAATCCCATTGGCTGCGAATGGGTGTATAAAGTTAAGTACAAGTCTGATAGAACTCTTGATAAGTATAAGGCTTGGTTAGTAGCCAAAGGGTTCTCACAAACAGAGGACATTGATTATGAGGAAACTTTTGCTACTACAGCCAAAATGAGTACTATTCGACTTGTCCTCGCTATTGTAGCCTAGTTTGGATGGAAAGTCCATCAAATGGATGTCAAGAGTGCATTCCTCAATGGTGATCTATAGGAAGAAGTCTATATGACGCAACCTCCTGGTTTCGAGGTTGCTGGTAAAGAACTCCAGGTATGCAGACTAGTGAAAGCACTCTATGGCCTTAAACAGGCTCCACGGGCATGGTACATGAAAATTGATGAGTGCCTTGTTGATCATGGTTTTCAAAGGAGCCCTTCTGATTCTAATTCGTATGTCAAACAGTCTGGTGATGATGTTCTTTTGCTTGTTGTCTATGTTGATGACCCGATCATTACTGGCAGCTCAGAACATCTGATTGAGGAGATCAAACATAATCTCAGTCAATCATTTGACATGATAGATTTGGGACTTCTTCATTATTGTCTAGGTGTTGAGGTTTGGCAGACAACTGGTAGCATCTTTATCTCTCAATCCAAGTATGTTTGTAGTCTGCTTGATAAGTTCAAAATGAATGATTGCAAACCTGTATCTACACTTATGGAGAAAGGGCTAAAACTATTAGCAAAATCAGATTCACCTATGCAAAATGAATCAACTTTCAGGCAGCTAGTATGCAGTCTCATTTATCTCACTGCTACTAGACCTGATCTCAATTTTGTTGTGAGCTACATCTCTCGCTTCATGACAACCCTTAAAACTGAACATTGGGTTGCAATGAAGCGTGTGCTGAGATATGTGAAAGGTACTTCTGAATTTGGCATGCTGTATGGCAGATGCAAAGATCCTAAGCAGATTGGCTTTATAAACTTAGATTAGGCAGGTTCTGTTGATGACAGGAAGTCTACTTCTGGGTATGTTTTTCAGTTTGGGTACAAGTGCAATTACATGGACCAGCAAGAAACAACAGGCAGTGGCTCTTTCCTCAACTGAAGTTGAATATTGGGGAACTATTAAAGCAACTTGTGAGGCAGTTTGGCTTCGAAGGGTGCTTTCTGACATGCAAGTGTCTCAAGTAGGGCTTTCCCCCTTGTACTGTGACAATCAAGGGGTGCTGAAACTCGCCAAAAATCTAGTCTTCCATGAAAGGACCAAGCATGTTGAACTTCATTGTCATTTCATCCGTCAGCTTGTCAAAGATGGATCAGTGGTATTGCAGTATGTTCCAATTGAGGGTCTGACTATTGATATTCTCACCAAGTCTTTGAGCCCGGATAAGTTTGTCAAATTTAGGGGGCACCTTGGTGTAGTTGATAGATTTGATAGATTGACCATTAAGGGAGGGTATTAAAATAATACTTAGATTATTATTAATGGTCAATATTGTAATATTGTAAACTATTAGATTAGATTAGATTCTTTCTATTCTTTTCTTTGATACCGTTTCTCTTTTAGAAACTATGTTTTTAGAAATGTCTGTATTGTAAAATCTATAAAGAGAGTGTTTGTCTCTTTCTTTAATATATTGAAGATTTCATCATTACATTAACAACAAAAATTTTGAGCTTTAGAAGCTCATAATTGAGATTTGTGGGTTATTGTAATGTCCCCATTTTGCGAGCATCAGAGTTCGTAAGGATTAGCCTATCATTTGACCCTCGTAGGCTAATAGTTATGGATAGAGGGTCTTCTGTGGCAGTTACTGGTGATTTAGAGACATTACTCTTCAGCTGGATTCGGGTTTTGGCCTTTGCACAGGTTATTTGACTCAGATTGGCACACTTACTATTTATAGTAAGTTACTATTTTGGGAGAGTCAGGGTTCCTATTAATAGAAAGACACTTGAGCAAAGCATATTGGCAGTGTCGACCTTGATTGGGCCTTTGCAACTATTTCTAGACTTAGTTTCACATACTTACTATTTATAGTAAGTCACTATTCAGGGTTTCTATTTTTAGACAGGCATCTAATCACATGGAGAATAGGGAGAGTCGACTCCTGGTTCAGACGGCTTAGCAATCGGACAAGTACATCAAGAGATATTAAAGTTTAAGTGACTTAAGTGATTTATTTAATATTTTAATATTATTATAAAGTTATAAAGTAACTTTATAATAATAAAGTCACTTTAATATAATAAAGTGCGTTAAGTGAATAATTTAATGTGGAAATAAATCTTTTATCCCACATTGGCCAGGAAGGTGTTTGAGCTCTCTTAAGGAAAGAATAAAAAGAGAGGCAAGAGCTCATTCTCAACATCCAGTTGATGAATATTATTTTGATTGATTTTTATTGTGGAGCCTAGGGCCTTCGCAATTTTCTTCTTCGATCATAGGAAACAAAAACTTCCTATTGATAGCATAACTGAGGGAGTGAAAGATCTCTTGAACGGTTGCAATTAAGGAGAGGATAATTCAGTCCTTTCAATTGTGCTTTATTGGAGAAGAATCATAGAAGTTTTTACAAGGGTTTTGAAAGTTATTATTTACAGATCAGAATTTTTGTTAGCTGCTACAGTGGAGTGAACAGTGATTTGCTACAGTACCCGCTACAGTGCACGTGAACCTTTTTGTGCTTAAAGATTGAAGAAAAATCAGAAGTAATGCATTGCCGCTACAGTGACGTGAACAGTAACTCTACAGTACCGCGCTACAGTACCCGCTTTACAGTGCTAGGTATTAATTATTGTGGATTTTGAGCATTTGTTGGGTTTTTGCAGAGGTCTAGGAACTGGATGAGTTACAATTTGATTTCATGAGACCTGCTGTTTGCTGCTGCTAAGGAATTCTGTGCAATACTGGAGGTTATTCTGACATTTCAGACTTCTATACATACTGTTCCAGGTCTGATACTTCCTTATATTCATTGTATCTTGCTTGAACTGTCAAATCCCTCACTAGTTGTTATATATCTCAGTCAGTTCAGTCTAACAGTGTTAGAGGGAAGTCTTGTAAGTTGTAACCTGATTATAAATTGAAAATCTGAACTTGTCTGGGCTGTGGTATCTCTAAGTTGTTTAGCTGTCCTATTTTCCAATTGTGATGCCCAGAAATTAGTAGTAAGGGGTCTGCATTAAGGTTTGGTCTGCGATCAGATTTATGATGAATTGCGGTACCTTTTTTAAGTCTTGCAATTGCTCAGTATGGGTGTTGAGACTTAATGTTACTAGTCTGATATAATAACTTATATACTACTGTTCATGCTAGAGTTCCCTTACAATTTCTCTGTCACATTCAATATTCAGTAGTGAACTTAAGATGTATGTGAAGATCAGATTTGAGAAGTCAATGTAATGAAGTCTATGCTCTTGAAAATCAGTTCAAGTCACATGTGCAAACTCAGTGAATTTGGGACTGTACAATCATTCAAAAAATCAGATTTGTAAGTAGATGCTTCTATTTGAGTATATTTCTACTTGGAAGTATGCGTGTGTCATTTAATTTCTTGGCAATATACCATTTGAGAATCAAAAACCCAAATATTTTGTGAATCAAATATTTAAACAAGGCAGAAAATTTAGTTTGCAAGTGTCCACTTGGGGTGGTACATCACAGTTATAGCTTTACAAGTAGGCTTGTGTTTATGTCATTGGAAGATTGGGTTTTGTTGGATAGGAAGGCAAGAAGTCTTATTAGACTTTGTTTGGTTGACTCAATGCTATTGAATGTTTTGGGAAAACCCATTGCCAAAAGCCTTTGGACAAAGTTGGGAACTTTGTACTAGGTTAAATTCCTTGTAAACAAACATTTTTTGAAGCACTTGTACAATTTGAGGATGGGTGAGGGTGATTCTATTGCTGAGCACCTCAATGCATTCAACTCATGAGTCAGTTACAATTAGTTGGTGTGGAAATGACAAACAAAGATCAATGTATGGCCTTGTTGTGTTCTTTGCCAAACTTGTGGGACAACTTGGTGATGGCTATTTAAAGCATTGCTGCAAAAGTTGTGCTTGATGAGGTAGTGGTTGCTTTACCCTCAGAGGAAATGAGGCAAAAGGCATCAAAATCTACCAAGGAAGATTTAATTGTTCATAGATTGTCGAAGGAGAAATACAAGAAAGATAATAGCAAATTTAAGTCTTGTGGGAGTGGTCTTTAGACAATGAGAGTTTTGATGGTGGGAATGTCCACCTCAACGACAACTATTACTTTAGTATTTTTGGTTGTAAGGGAGTCAAGATCCACTTCTTTGATGGGAGGATCAAGGGTTTTATTAGAGTTTTGAACATTTCTAGTTTGGTAGAATGTTTTATCTACCAATAAAATGAAAGATGTAGGTGTGTAGTTTGTCTTCAACAATAGAGGGTGTAAGATGTTTCAAGGAGCTATGGTGCTTGCAAAGGGGGCTCGAGTCGGTACTCTCTTTTTGCATCATGCTAGCACTTTCATATATTGCAATAGTTCTTCTATACATGCAATGAAGAGATTTGTTGAATTTGCACCTTTGACATTGGAACTTGCAGCCAAGAGATCTGCGGTAACTAGTTTTGATGGTTGTGCATTTTGGGTACCTAAACATGCTCTTATCTTAGAGAGCAAGTTATGTGTTGAGAAAACAATGTTATGGCACTAGCATATATGCCATATCGGTGAGAAAGGCATAAGGACCTTGAAAAATTAAAATTTTGTATATGAACTTGTTGATTGTTCTCTTGAGTTTTATTTTATGTGTGTTATATTGATGGAAACCAAAATTGTCTTCGGTTTTACTTGAGTTCTTATAAGTCTTTTGGGATTTTGGAGCTTATTTAGTTTGATGTATTTGGTCCTATTAATGTTCCTTCTCTATCAAAATCTCTGTATTATGTGAGCTTTCATAATGTCATGTGCCAAAGTGGCATTTGGGTTTATCATGACTAAAAAATAAATAAAAAATTGTGCTACAGGTGTAGTCAGATTTTCAAGTTTGAGTTAACTACTAATTTGGTCATGAGGTCAAATCCCAAGAGTATAAAATTTGAACAATATATAAGGTAAATCGAAAACAATCATCATGTGGGCTTCCAAAAAAGGTCTCTCATACACCAAGTTGGTATCTTGCCTGGCAGTAACCTTTAAAACTAAAAGTAACCACCTTGTAGGTGTCCCCATTGTGGGTTGAAGCTAGGGGTGTGTATCTCCTCAAGGACAAAGCATGGTCTGTGCTTAGGGACATGTTTTATGGTATAATACAATGAGTGATTTTTATAAATTGTGTCATGTTTTATAATGTTATGTTCCCAGGTCTTTAGGAGTATTACAAGTTACAATGTAAAAGAGGATAAGGCCCAGTTAGTAGTTGAGATTCTGAGAAGTGATTAGGGTAACAAACCCTCATCTTGCTGAAGAGGGGATCTCCCTCATGCAAACAAATCTATTTTTTGTTATGAATGCAATCATATTTATAGAAGGCTTTGCTTCATCTCTATCTTGATTTGGATTCGTGATCAATGCTTTGGGTGGGTAGGTGCCCCAACATTTATTATGTGTTGATGTAGTATTGCTTGTAATGAATGCAGATATGCAACACTGGCCAAAGGTGTTTGCATTGCACTCAATAGGGCATCTTACATCGTCTTTATGGTATTTGTGTTTGCCTTCCATTACAGTAGATGTTCAGACTTGGATTTCTCACGTAATATGATTGATTAATGTCAACCCTACACATAAACTCCGCACTATTGTTTGATTCATATCAGTTGAGATGCTAATTGAATTAATGGAGTAATAGGTGTAGGTATGAAGCTAAATATGTATGTTTTGTCCTATTTATCTAATAGACTGTTGATAAATAGAAGTAAAACCATGTCATTCTCAATGAAATGGATGAAAAAACAATTCATAATTTATCAATGCCTTTTTCATTTTATTGAGATTATTTTCATTAATCATATATTTATGTATAGTGGCTGTGTTTAACTTATGCATCTTCTAGGACTCACTTCATATGTACTTCATTAATTGGAATAATTGGTCCCTCCATTCATACAAAAGATTTAATATTGTATAGAGATCATGCACATTTAATTTGAGTATAATGCAAGCATTTACTATTCTTCATGTTGGTCTGAACGGGCTTATTCCCTAATTGGTTTCCCTTTTGGGTCCTATTCACACCTACTTGGTTAAGTTTACTTAGGACACTTTTAGGTCATTTACTTTTTGTATTTCGTGTCATATCATTGTGACACTTATCATAATCCTATGTTTTCCTATCTTTCACTTTTCCTATATATGCAAGGTTCCTCTTCTACATTATGTAGGTCATTGTATCCCAAATTGTATCTTGAATGTATTATGTATCTAGCAGTTATTTCTTGCTGCTCTCTTGTGGAAGGTTGTTTTTGGTTTTGTAGGTGTATTATTGTGTTCTGTGCTGAGTATATCAGAATATTTTATGTATATTTCATGCATGAATGTTCATGATTCATGTACATTTCAGGTGGATTTTTCTGTACCCTTACAATATCTTTTGTATAATGTCAATTTTTGAGTCAAATGAAAACCATTCATTGCCTATTATGGTCATAAATGTTGTACTTTCAAGCTCTAATCAGTGTCTTTGCATAGCCGGCCAAAGGAGCTTTCCAATGCATTAGATGAGGTGTCAGAGCTCGGATGTGAGAGGAAAGTCAAATTTGACTAAGGCATGAAAATCCAATGATTTGGAGTGTGCCATGGGTAAGGAGGGACAAAAGTATTCCAATTTAAAAATGGCCGACTAAGAGGAGTGCTCCATAAGGAAGAGTAGAGCAAAAGCTTTAAGCAGAAATTACTGTATTCTTTGCTGAATATATCAGAATATTTTATGCATATTTCATGCATGAATGATCATGATTCAGGTACATTTCAGGTGGATTTTGTTGTACGCATACAATTTCTTTTGTATAGTGTCGATTTTTGAGACAAATGAAAACCATTCCTTGCCTATCATAGTCATGAATATTAAACTTTGAAGCTCTAATCAGTGTCTTTGCATAGCCAAAGGAGCTTTCCAGTGCATCAGATGAGCTGAAGATCAGAGCTTGGACGTGAAATCAGAAAGAGGAAATCCAAATTTGACTAAGACATGAAAAACCAGTGCTTTCAAGCATGCTACATGTAAGGAGGGACAACATGGTTTTTCAAGTTAAAAATGGACAAAAGACTGAGAAGAATGCTCTGTAAGGTAGAGTGAGCAAAAACATAAAAAATGCCCATTTGCACTCTTGGCACATGCCATCAGACAATCTGGGCAAAATTTTGAAAACATTGAAAACAGGCCAAAAGAACCAAAAGCATGTGTTAGTGCTAGGGGTGTCTAGTGGTTCAAGAAAGAATACCAAAAAGTGGCAATAAAGTTCAAGAGTGTGTCCGAGTAAAATGATGGTCAATTTTTTGATAAAAAAAAAACCCCATTCCCAAGTGTGCAATAACATAGGTGGATCAAGAGTTACTAAACACAAAGAGACTCTCAAATGCTAGGACACATACCATTGCAAATTAGCTCTGAGTTTCAGTTAAAACAAAGAAATGGATATGCGATCTTCAAGTGTGCCCCTAATAGGGGTTTGTTCAAAGTTTAAATCATTTAAAAAGTAACTACTTGCAGCAAAAGTGTGTTCTGCTTCATATTATGGTTTGTTTCTAGGGAAAATGCAAAAGTGGTTCATAATGCCCTTGGTGTGTGCCAACATATTGAGGAGCTAAATGTCCAAACCATAGTTACGAGACTTGGACTCGGCGGGGGTGACTTGACTCGTGACTCAGGACTTGGCGCAAACTCGACAAAATGAAAAACCCAAGAAATTTAGAGATTTTTAAGGATTTAAAACTTGTTTCATGCACCCTTTACTAAATAAACTTGAAAGACAATAACATCATCAAATAGAAGCAAATTTGATCACATACACAAGTATACATTGATCACATAAGTTTAAGCGCAAATTGTAGTTGAGCTGTTGAAGGAAGTAACACACTTAATTATATAAATATGGTAAGATATATACAAAACTCATGGAATATGAAATCCATGACATCGAATGTTCCATACAAATATGAAATATCAAAACAATAACTACAAGTCTATGGCATAGAGGAGCTTGCATCCTTCCTATGAAGGGATGTAGCAGCTGTAGCCATAGTTTCTGCCTGTGTCTCCATGCCACTCTCACCAACACCAGCTGTGTCTGCTCATGCTCTAGCCTCCTCCTCTGCCATGGCTACAGCCTCAACCTCTCTAACTACCTGGTCCACCCAATCAAGGTCCTCATCACTAAAGATTGGATTTGTAGCCTCAGTGATCCACTCAAACTCTGGATCAACCTCCTCTAGCGTGATTGGGGTGGAGTCATGGTCAAAAATCTGCCTATGTCTGAGACGAAGGTTGTAATGAATATATACTAGATCATTCAACCTCTCCACGAACAGTCTATTGTGCTTATTGGAGTGTATGTGCTCAAACATACTCCAATTGCGTTCACAACTAGAAGAACTGCATGGCTGGCTCAATATACAAATGGCAATATTATGAAGGTTTGGAGTATCAACACCAAACATATGCCACCATCTATCTGAGATGAGGAAAAGAAACAAAATCAATCTCATTTCCAACTTTAAGTTTCAAGTTTCAAGTTCAACATTTAATAATAAATTATAATATAAAAAGAGGAAAATTATGCCCTTAAATATATTTTACTTGGCTGTAATTGTAAATCTAGGTTAAAAATCAAGGTTAATGTAAAATAGCATAAAAACTAACCCTCAACCAACAATAGAGCACAAATAAGCATGAAAACATGAAATATAAAGCAATATCACCATAAAGTCTTCATGCCATCATTGATTCACCTCCATTGCTCTTCTCCATCTTGCTTGAATGTACTTAATGCCCTCAGATTTGAGTGTGCAATAATAAGCCTATGACAATGACTAGCAAAATATTGAAGATTCTTGTCTCACACTAGCAGAATGTACTTGCATATGAACTAGATCTAGATAAGATGTAGATAGTGAAAATGACAAGGGTAGGGTCTTTTATAGAAAAGACAAATTTGAATGAAGGGCTGAGATTGAATGTCAATAAGATGTGTTAATCAATGGTCAAGAATGAAAGATGTAGTATGGAATAGGGTTAGGGAAAAATTAGGGCAAATGATAAGGATGAAGGGTTAAGATTGAATTATCGGGCTAGAATTAAATGAGATGTCAAGAGATAAGATTTGATGTGGAAGATAAGATTGACACCGATAAAAAGGTTGTAGGAGAAATTTAAATGAATAATTAAATAATAAAAAATATTATTTAATTATAGAGGACATGTGACAAATTGATTTTTAAATTAAATAATAATTTAATTCAAAAGTGGGAGGAAAATGACAAATTAGTAGGCAATTAAATAAAATTTATTTAATTTAATGGTAGAAAAGGCTAATGAATAATTAAATAATAAAAATAATTATTTAATTATAGTTGAAAGTGGTAAATAATTAAATAAATAAAATTTATTTAATTACAGTAGAGAGGGACATTAGTGACACAATTAAATAAATGAAATTCATTTATTTAATTAATCAAAAGAATAAATAAAAAGATAGAAATGAATCAATTAAATAATAAAATTATTTAATTATTAGAAGACTTATAACATTAGACAAGGGAATTGACAAGGAAAAATGGTATTAGTAGCTCTAGGACATTTTTCAATGTCTACAGTAATGTCGTCCTACTATCTTTGCACATTTGAGGTGCAAAGAGTTCTCCTTGTGCAGTAGTAAAGGCATCTATCTCATGGACTATCTGTGCAGTAATAGCAGGCTTCATCCACTCTATCATCGAGTAGAGCCCACTAAGAACCTCATTATTTGCATGGAAATCACGACAGAATTGGAAGGTTGGATTTAGGAAATATGCAGTGCATGGAGGGGCATAAGAAGCTGGTGGTGCCATCTCCTATCAATGATCTCTCAAATGGGGTGATACTTATCCTCAACTCCCCCATAGACAGATCTAATGGCCTCTTTGGCCCTATCCATGCCCTCATATATGTAGCCCATTGTGGGCTTCTTCCCATCAACAACTCGTAGGAGAACTAGCAAGGGCCCAATGAACTGCAAACATTGTGAAACATTAACTTAAGTGTGAACAAAAATAAACAAATAAAAGTAAAATATGAGTAAAAATTAAAACATAATGTAGAATTAAATTTTACCTTCACAATCTTTGCCATTGTTTCCCAAAACCCTGGCTCATCAAAAATGGAATTTGTCACATCAATCCTTGCAGTGGTCGTAGCATAGGATTAGGAAGTCCACTTCGCACCAACAAACATATGCCTCAAAGCTGCGTTTGACCGAATCAAGGATTGTAATGTGATAAAATTAGTGGCAAATCTAGTGATGCCAAGATGAGCCAACTCCCTCAACCCCGTGTATTGCCTCATTAGGCTAAGGATCCATGTGTGATTGTATACAAATTTGCAAATGTATTTGGTCGTATCCACACATGTTTTGATCCATGGAAACTTGTCAAGATCCTCCAATATGAGGTCAAGGCAATGGGCGGTCCATGGAGTCCAAAGTATAGGTGGGGTGCCTCTCCATCAATAGTCTACCAATAGCAACATAATTTGCTGCATTATTTGTCACCACTTGAACCACATTCTCTTCGCCCACCTCAATAATGACCTCCTCTAAAACCTCACAAAGGTATGTGGCATTTTTTACATGGTTGAAAGCATCAATGGACTTGATGAACATGATGGCACCAAAAAAAGAAGCAAAACCAATGATTTAATAAATTAATTTTTTTTTAAATCAGCCAGATTAATCACTAAATCAAATTCAAATTTCAAATTATTCAATGTATTGAGGGAAGTACAATTACCTGTGGAGGAAACTAGAAAATTGAGTAGCGCCCTACTTCTCCTATCGGTCCAACCATCGACCATGATGGTGCAACCCTTCTTGCTCCATAGCAAGCACTGCTCCTCTATTTGGCCTTTTACATCAGCCACCTTTCGACTCAAAAGTGGGCCCTTTAATTCATCTTCAGTAGGGGGTTTGAACCCCGCCCCACAAATAGCTATGGCATCAACCATATTTTGCCAAAAAGGAGACCTCAAACATGTCATAAATAAATTAAACAAGATAAGTGTTGTTAAATGGAGAGTTTAACTTTAAATTTGAATTCGACATACATCTAGATTCTAAATGTAAAAATCCATGAGACAAAGAAATTATGAATCAATTATCAAACTATAAATTTTAAAACAATTAAACAAAAAAGAATTACTTGGCCACATGGAAGGGAATGGTGCAATAGTACAAGAAGTCTGCAATTGATTGTTTGGCTGCATCATGTGTGTCCTTGTTCCAATCCATGATCTTAAGCGACGATTGAGAACCGGGAGTAGTGCGTGGAACAAAATATGAATCCATAGTAGATTTACAAACTCTAGGACCAATGCTAACACTCTCACTGCCACTAGCACTAGCGACAACACTAGCACTACCAGTAGCACCAACACTAGCAAAAGCACTAGCACTAGGATGGTATGGAGGCATGGAAGAAGCTCTCCAACACCACCAATTCTAGCCAACTCCTCCCTCTGCCTCTTTTTCATTTCTTTTTGCAATTCAAATGTTTCTAATTGCACTTGCACCTTATGAATAGCCCCAGGAGGTGCATTAGGGCAGCTCACTGCATCATGGATGGGTATGCATGCAATATGGTATTTCAATCTGTTTATGCCTCCATGAAAAAGTGTTTTGCAATATTTACATTTGGCCTCTGCTTTTTTCTGCCTGGGAAAGATTTCAACATGTTTCCAAATAGGGTCTTTTCTGGTTGGGGTTGTAGACATTGTGAAAAGTATGGTTTGAATTGCAAATGAAGGTTGCTGCAATAACAAGTAGGGTTTCTAAATTTATTAAAAAAAAGTAGGGTTTGTAAAAAAGTAAATGCAAACTCAAAGAAACAATGAAATTTTTGCTTAAAAAAAAAAAGAAAAAAAGAAAAAATCAAGCTTACCTCTTAGATTAGGCTAGAAATGAAACGCAAACTCCTTCAAATTGTTGGTAAATAGCTCTCAATGCACCTCCTTGCTGGTATGAAGCTGCCCGAATGCGATTTGATGATGGATTTATCTTCTACCTCTATGCTGGTTGCTCTACAATGCTCTCTGGTTTTTCCTCACAACTCTCTTTTCTCCTCCTATTTTGCCAACAAAATGAAAAGAAGTTGCTTTTAGGGCTGTGGAGAAGATACAAGTAAAAAAAAAAAAACTTCAGTTTCATGTTTTTTTGTTGCTTTTTACAAGTGCCTGCGTTGGTCGAGTCCAGGCGACGAGACTCGCTTAGACTTGGCATGTCTGGTGAGTCTCGCCAAGACTTGTCCGGACTCCGTTGAGTCCGAGTCTGAGCCCACTAGACTCGGCTGAGTCCGAGTCTGAGCCCCCTAGACTCGGCTGGGGTGACTCGACCCAAGACTCTCCGAGTCCAGGCGAGTCTCGTTTCTGTGGTCCAAACTCATCTAAAGACCTAACAAATGCTGAAAGTGCACTCCCTAACATTGCATTACTCATCTAAAGACTTGCCAAGTCCAGGCGAGTCTCATTTCTGTTGTCCAAACTCATCTAAAGACCTACCAAATGCTTAAAGCTTAGGTGCACGGTTGAAAGAGGAAAAGCAAAGGATTACAAAGACAAAAATGGAGTTGTTTTCATTCTATAAAATGGTGTTTCTCCCTCACCAAATTTTCTTTGACAAAGACAGAGCAGGTTTAGAGCAAGTTTTCAGTAGATTTCTAGCAGGTGTTCATTGTTGGAGGCACCTTTGGGATTTATTGCAGGTTTTCAGTGACATACCTTTGATTTCCATCCTCTAACACCTTAGAAGATTTTCAAGAAATTTTTGATTATTCAAACATCAGTAAGTATTTGTTTTTCAGATGCCTAGTGTTTTGATTATCTTAATTCTGTAAAAGGACGAATTTGTCATGCACGAGCATTTGGGTGCATGAGCGATCAGCATCAACCAAAAAAATAAAAAATCAGGTTTTGCTTTCTAGTTTTGTTTTGTTTCTTTGAGGTGTGTGTTGGTTATTGCTTCAGGAAGATATTTTGGCAAATATCAAAGGCATCAATGTATAGAGGGGATAAATATCGAAATAAAGATTTAAGGTTACTAGTAAGAGGAAGATTGTACCTTCATACCAAATCAACTTTTTAGCTCTCTCATCTTTACTTGTAGAATTAGTACCAAAGAAGATGAAGAGACAATCACAAGTGAAGGAGAGCACACAGGGTCATTTGATCATGGAGACAATTATTCCTCCCAAGGGGAAAATAGTTCACGAGGTTGAGCCTACATACTTTTAGGGTGTTGAGATCGATTTTGGCCCATGGTCATGACAAGGAGACCTTAATTGCTTACAAATTGCCTTTGGAAATCTGAAGGAAAGAGTCTTTAGAAATGGTGAGGACAAGGCTGCTTGCAAAGTTGAAGTCTAAGAACATCGTGAATTCATTGCTTATTTGTTATGCCCCACACCAAGCTTCACAAACTTATGTGTCTTAAATAATGCATTCTAGTGACCAACAAAGGCAACTTGATCAACTAGTTGCTCATGGAAGGAATATAGAAGAATGCATTGACAAGATAAGTAAACAAGGTTCACAAGCTATAGACACATGATGTGGTTTGTTGGATAAAATGTTTAAGTTAAGAAGATAAATCTTAGACACGACATACTTTAATAACCCTAATGATTATTTTAAGTTGATAAATTTAGGGTTTAATTATTTTAATCAGATTTAGCACAACTCAGTATTTTTCCTTTACAAAACCCTAAAGATTAACTTTGACCATTACTTTCGGCTTTAATATTTTACCCTTGCTGATAAAATCTTGATTTTCTCATGGATTTATAATAATACTAAGAACCCATACTTAACAACAATAAAGAGAAATCATTTACAAAATTTTTGAGACCATAATAGAATCTGAGATTATATTCAAGTACATGGCAATGATAATAGATTGCGACAACTATGATAGCAGTGAGTAAAATGGCTGCAATATTATCAAACAACTCCAAAACTACACTACAGGTGCTTATGATAGATAGCTAATCATATTGATACGATGTAGATCAGATTCGTAACCATGAAGCTTTCTCATGACTTGCAGATGAAGTCATTCTAGTAGGCCAATAGGGTTTTCTTCCTCTCTAGGCCAATAAGATTTTCATCCCTTGACTTGTAAAACCAAAGATTTTGTCCTTGGGTTCTTTGCAAATTTGAAGGTTTTCATCCTCAAATTTAATAGCTCGAATGCACGTGCTTTGAGCAGTGTTCACAAGAATTTTCAGTGTGGAAAGCAATGAATCTTCCAAGGATGTGTCCACCATCTGATATCATGGAGATCCATGATCGATAAGAGTTCTTTCCCAAAAACAATGGTTGAGATTTGCACAAACCGGGGGTTGTTTATGTTGCAAACATTGCAATAAATTAAGCATTGTCATCTTCTTCTTCCATCACCACAAGTACAAGTGAATCCGTGCTATAAAATATAAACAATGTTTTCTTGGGTGGGAAAAATCCTTCTAGAGAGGTTGTGGCTTTAAAATTGGCCATTAATGTCATTCTAGGTCATGCAAGAAGGTTGGTGGAAAGAATTGAGCAAAAAGGCAGGAATGCCAGAGTTTGGGGGTTGGGGACACTGCATGACATATACCAGAGTTTGGGAGTCAAGGAGTTGGGGAAAGGTATGCCAGTAGGGAAAAGTCCAAAACTTTGACAAGGGTAAAGGAGGGAGTGGGGTTTGGTAGAGAGGCATGGCAAGATGGCAAAGTCCAAAACCTCGGTAACTTGCTCACACACAGAAGTTTGAACACAAAAACTTCCACAATTAAAGTATTTGAGATCTAAGAGGTTGAGTTCAAACAAGCTTAGCTCAACAAAAAGAATGGAAATGGGCTTCTAGATCACAAACATGTATTTATTGAAAAGGGTACATTACACATATCTATGTGAGCCTTTTGTGGAAAAGCTCAATTAAGTTTAATGTGATTGGGTTAGTGAATCTAATAGAAATGGGGGCTGTGGCGAATGGAAAGAAGATTCCTTTTTTGGATGGTCAAAATAGTTCAAGTTTTTGATTCAGCTTCTCGAGGATGTAGTCAAAATATTGAGGGATTGAAAAATAAGGCTTTATAAGTTCGAGCAACATATTGCTGCTTTCATTATTGCCATTCCTTGAGCTATCCAATAATGAAAATAGTCAAGAAATTGAGCATGAAGAGGTAAAGAGTGAGTTCCAAAGGTTGGTGAATTATAAACTTGGTAGAGCATACAACCCATAAAACATTGATAAGTTGGTTTTCAATTTGAGGCACATTCAAGCCAGAGAAAAAGGCCAAGCTGAAATTGATATTTTGGTGACTGAGAGTAGCTATGCCTTTGATGTTGAAATCATTCATATGGACTCTATGCCGTTGCTAAATGTATTGCAAGTTTAGAGGTTCATCAACAAATATTAGAGAATACAAGATACTCAAGATGTTGCTGCATTGAGCCCATTGGTTGAGATTGTAGAGTAGTTAATTTTAGCTGTCACTATATTTAGATCATGGCTATTTTTTGATGACCTTCTAGAAGGTCTTATTGTGGCCAACACAACACACCCCTTTTCATCCAAAATTTGGGATATACTTATTTTGAATTTTATTGCCATTTTTGAGACCAAGTCTTCCATGCTTTGTGTTTCAAAAGTCAGTTGAGGGGTCCTTTGTAAGTCATTTGGGCTTGGTGTCAAGATTGCCAATTTATGGGTTTTGTGGTGGAGAGTGTGATAGAGTCATAATATTACACTAATTAAACTTTATCGGAGTTGGTTAGGACCATAAACGTTAGGTTGAGTAAATTTTTCTTTCTTTGGAATCAATTTATACCTTTGGTAAAGAATCGGATTTTTCTTGTAGTCCTACAATTTGCAGAATTGCTTGAAATCTTTGATTCTTTGATTTACATTAATTGGTGGACTTTTTGGTCTGCCTAAAGAGCACAAAAGATTTACTGAGAGGGGGGGTGGGGTGAATCAGTAAATCAAATACAACTTTTTATTTTTTTACTCTTTTCAAACTTATTACAATCAATTTTGATATGAACCAATTTCCTCAAAGTGATATAACTTTATTGAATTAATTTTTTCAAGGTAGGCACCAACCTACAGATTTACACCAAGATGATTTAGTAGAATATATCCTACAAGGAACACCTGGACCTCTATAAATTTAGTAGACACCTGCCTACAAGGAGCACCAACCCCTAATGCAAAGCACAAAAATCTTGACTTGATGGAAGTGAGACTGCCTTCAATCTGATCTGCACAAGCCCAACTCTCCAATCTGCTCTATGTGATCCAAGATATCACCTTCAGCCCACACAAGGAGGTAGGAATCTGACTGAACTGCAAGTCTTCAATTACAACAACCACGTTTGGACTTGATTTTGAAAAATAATATATATACCTTATCAAAAGAAGCAACTCTTGACTAAAAAACTTGTCTCTTTAAATCTTATTCGCACCTTTCTGAAACAGATCATTTTAAATTGTGTCATTTCAAAAACAATTTGTTTTCCTTCTTTAACCAATTCATTTAAGTTTGAAATATAAGAGTCATGCTCTTTCAAAAAACCATTCCTAATCTTCTTGAGTCGCATCAGTTTTTTTTAAAAAAGACGTGTCTTATGATGAATAGATCTGTTTATTCACAAAGGAGATGTATCCTTTGACATACGCCCTTTTTTTTTAGAAAAAAAAAACGTCATATCCTTCAAGCTTTTTATTCGCATCCTTTCATTTGTAAATCGATAGCTAATTTTAATCTGAAGGTTAACAAAAGATTATATCTTTTCAAAATTCTGAAAACATGTCCCTTCTAAATAATTCGAATCTCCCTCCTTTTTTATAACACACGATTTAGTTTTAATATATGTCGCTTCAGCTTTTTGAAATCGCATCTTTTCTTGTGATAATTAATCACGCCTTAGTTTATCAGATATCGGTTCTTTGCTTATTATTTTTTTCAAACATCCACATTGCACATGTTCTTCAGACGTAAATGTGATCGGATATTATTTTTTTCAGACATCCGCATTGCACATGTTCTTTAGACGTAAATGTGATCATCTATTTCCAGATTTATGTGAACTTCTATTTCGATGGTGCTACAACATGCCATTTCGACCTTCATCCTGATTCCTCCATGTTCTTCGTTTGATCTATTAAGTTCTTCAATTTGAGTACTTCCAATCTGAATGCTGAAGATTTAATCATCTACATGATAATACTTCTAGCAGGGAGCATTACGATGTATATTGTCATAATGTGAAGAGTCACACACACATCCATTCATTGCTAGTTCATACGCATTAAAAAAAACTTGTCCTACAACATGAAGAAGTCATCAAGAGGTGGAAGTTTAGTATCAAAAAGTCTTAGGCTTCATACATTTCAACTTTTGAAAATTATACTCCTGTACTAATTTAACACCAACTTATGCACCGATTGACTTGATTATCAACACATAAGTTCAAGTTCATTTTCTCATATTTGCTCTGACATCAATGACAACACTTCTAACACTGCCTTGTAGACTTGCAAAACTGTCTAAAATCTTTGATTCCCTGATTTACATTAAATGGCAGAATTTTTGGTCTAGTTTGCAGTTTTGCAAAACTACTTGAAATCTTTGATTCCTGTATATAAACCGACAAACTTTTTGGTCCAACATGCTGTTTTGTAAAACTGCCTTAAATTTTTTATTCCTTTATTACATTAATTGGTGAACTTTTTGGTCTAGTCTATAGTCTTGCAAAATTGCACAAAATCCTTGATTTCCCAATCTGCCTAAAATCAATGGACTTTTTGGTTCAGCATGTAGTCTTGCATTACTGCATTCCTTACTTGAAATCCCCCCATGTATATTAGACTTTTTCACTTCACTTGCAACATTGTTGGCCTACACTCAAACCTTGAATTTATTAAAATATTAAATGTAATATTTATGGTCATCTTAGCTTTAGTTAGTCGTTAGTTAACGTTTAGTTACTTCCGTTTGCACTTTAGTTCGTTTTAACTTCTTTTTGTTTTTTGTTTTAGTTTGCTTTAGTTAACGATTGTTTCTTTTTAGAAAGATTGTCTTGTAAATTTCTTTATAAGGAGCCTTTTTCTCCTTTTGTAAATCATGTAATTATGAATATCAATTATCTTTTCATGGTATTAGAGCTCAGGTTCGAACTTGATTAGTGTGAGCTGATTTTTTTAAATTGAAGGATTTTTTTTTTTAAATAAATTTTTAAAGAAAATTTTCGTGGGTTTTTTATGAGAAAAAAATATATTTTTTTGAGGGTTTGTTGAAGCAGAGTTTTTTTTTGGAAGAAATTTTCGAGGACAAAGGAGCAGATTCAAGGGCATTATTTCTTTTCTAGTTCAAAGGGTTTCTACTATGAAAATCGTGTCACCTTGCGTGCGTATTTTTATGAGGGCAATGATTTGATCTAATCGCGGGTTTATTCTTGTGACCTGGGCATTTCTAAAAACGCTTTCTTTCTTTGCTTGTGATTTCTGGCGGGTTGTTTTTTTTCCTAAGGCGTGCGATTGTGTTTTTGGGCGTCGTTTCTACCTGTTGTGACCATTTTTGTGCGTGTTTTTCTGTTCATGGACACGGTTTTACTTGCGTGCATCTGCTGGGTCTAGTTTTTCATGGCTTTTCCTAGAAGAATTGTTTGATTTTTTTGGCATGGTCCAAGCAGTTTATGGGTTTGAAATTTGTGCCGGATTTGCGTGATTTTTTGATATTTCATGGCAACCTGAAAAGTTTTTGTTAGCCAGTTTTGACAGAATTTTTCTGGGAAAAATAAAAATTCTACAAAGAGTTTTTCAAAATTTTTTTTGAAAAAATTTGCTACAAGAGTTTTTGAAAATTTTTCTCGAAAAATTTTGTAGTTTTTTGAGGATTTTTTTTTGAAAAAATCTTACTTTTTTAGAGTTATTGAAAGTTTTTTGAAAAATCTTACAATTCGTGAGTTGTGCCAGCTGATTGTCCGAGGTTTGTGCTAGTTGATCACAGTGTTACCTCATTTTTGGAAAATGGGAGGGATGGCTACTTTGACCAACGTTATGTTGGAAAATACGTAGAGGTTCAACATAAAGTTATACTACTTGGAAGCAAAAGATACTTAGTTTTCGGGTGCCGGTGTGTAGATATGGTTGTTCCGTGGGAAATGATCAATAATCGCAAGGCGGTTATGTTTCTCCAGTTATCAGTCACCAATGATATGTTTCCCAGAAGATTATGGGTAGACTTAGTTTTTGTTTGTATGATGAGCATTAAGGGAGGGTATTAAAATATTAAATGTAATATTAATGGTCATCTTAGCTTTAGTTAGTCGTCAGTTAACGTTTAGTTACTTCCGTTTGTACTTTAGTTCGTTTTAGCTTCTTTCTGTTTTTTGTTTTAGTTTGCTTCAATTAACGATTGTTTCTTTTTAGAAACATCGTTTTGTAAATTTCTTTATAAGGAGCCTTCATCTCCTTTTGTAAATCATGTAATTATGAATATTAATTATCTTTTCAAAATTTCCATTGACCATCTTAAGCATTGCATGACTATATCAAACTTTCAAAATCTTGATTGTATGAATGCATTTAATATTCGCAAGTGTGAGTGGGTTATAAAAAATTGTGGCACTTTATTTTCTCACATTTTTTTATTGCATTTTTTAACATGCCTCCTTGGTCCAGATGCCCTTACTTCCTACAAACACATTCCAACTCGTTATTCAATGAATTTTTCATATTCTAGCTTCGTAATTGGACATGAAGAATTGACAAGAATATTTAGGGTTTTGGCGCAATTGTGTTTAAGGTTTTTATAGCTCTTTGTCTTGCTTCACTTGTGTATTCTAGGTATTTTTCTTGTTCCATGTGGCAAAACCAATGCTTTTGCTATTATGTTTGTACTTAGGTTGTATTCGTGGGCGATGTCTCAAACTTTTAGTAAATTGCATACCCTTAGTTTGAAACCCTAGTTCCATTGTTCTATAAAACCCATGATAATCTTGTCGTCAATCTTGTGAAGATTATAACATGCTTGGCAACTTTATAACCAAATGTTTTAATGTTTATCTTTCACGGATTTGGGCTTGCTTTGTAATAGGGTAGTTGTTGTTTGGTTGCATAGGTTCCAAGAAACCCTGCTATTAACATTGGATAATTCTCGCAGTCTTGCAATCTTGCTTGCTAGATTGCAAGTCCTTTTTGGATCCGTGGCTTGTTTTTCCCACCTAGCTTAGCCTACCTTATCCCTCTAGCTCGCTTGCAAACCCTTATAAAATCCTTGTGAGGCTTGTCTAGTTGCAACAATCTTTGAACCTTGTAGAGTTGCTCCAAAATCATGAATCTTTGTCACCTCTAATAAGCAAAGTTTTTCATTGTCCTTGCAATCCTGCAGAGCTGTTCAAAACCCCAAATCCTTGCCAATGCCCTAATTAACAAGATTTTCTTGGTTTGAGAAGGCTGCAAATGTAAAAAGTTTCAGAGGATCATGTAAGGTATTTTGGTATTAATTTGTTTTATTTTCTTGTTACAAGTCAAGACTAAGGTTATGTCTTTTCTTGCTAAAATGAAGTATGAATTCAAGTGAGTGGTTCTTTAGTCAAAATTTGCCTCTGAACTGACAAACATCTTAGATATAGATCTAGGCCATGTTAGCCTAAGAGAATTCCATAATGGTGCAGGGGCACCTAGGTTCTCAGGCCTCCAAGAGGGGTCAAAGTTGATGTTCTGGTTTGTGAGTTATTTTCATGTAATAAGGTCTTCAATGACCATTTCATATCTGTTGGAGTTGGTCTTGAGTCATTAGAGGTGATTTAGAGGTCAATTGCAAAATGTTGTCAATGTAACTTTTGCATTTTCTTGCAACAAGTGATTAGGGTGATGTTTTGTTAGTTTGTAATTGGAAAATTAGTTGGAAGCAATTGGAAAAGGGTTGTGAATGTTCAAAAAGACCTTGTGTGGTCGAAGGAAGGGTTGGAGAACATGTAATGAAAATTTTGACGAAGAAATAAACACAAATTTTTGTGTTTTACCACATTTTTGCCTGTTCTCTTGATTTTGTACGGTCTGTACGAAATTTTTATGACTTGCACATGATTGTATCTTGTAGAGGAATGAACCACTTTCATTTGCAATTGGTTTGGTGGTTTTTCATTGAGTTTGGAGAAAGTTATAGGCGATTTACTAAAAACTGTCTAGAACCCTGGTTAGGGTTTCTAGTGGACTTCAAAATGTAATTTCTCACCATTCCCATGGTGGAAAAATCTGAAATTTTGTGAGATGGAGTATTTTTGTGTGTATTTACTTATTCCAAGATTGGAGGTTCCAGGGTTTTGGTTTGCATGTGTTTTGGTGATGCCCTAGGTCAGATTTCCTTATGTTTTTGGTCTAATTGGCAGAAGAACAATCAATTTTTGAAAGGTTCCGTACAAAGTAACCTACCTTGATTCTGAACTATGTTGTATAAAGTCCAAATGGGTATCTAAATCTGCCTTTACAATTTGGAGATCATGTCTGCACTGAAAGTTATGACCAAAAAACTCAATTTGCTGCCCCTATGTTTTAGGCTTTAAAAATTGAAGGCTTGTGAGGAAAAACCCAAGTGATGTTTTAGGGTTTCAAGATTGGTTGTTTAAGGTTGTTTTGAGTTTGATTACCCCTGCTCTGCATCACATAAGAGAATGAAAAATATAAAGGAAAGACATCTGGCAGAGAGTGGCTTCATAGAAGCGGCAACTTTCCCCTCTTCCACTCAACCAATGGACCTAGTGATGACTAATATGCCAAATTTTATAATATTGAAACAAGGGAGATTAGAAATACAAAAATCATGCAATTTTACAAATCATGCCACAATATATTGAGGAAATGTTGGACATCCCAGCCAAGGATTAATATGCAGATGTCACTATCAATTCTTCTAAGCAATCTTATGAGCTTAAATTAGATCAATGTTTGGCTATAATCAATAGGAACTGGTTGAAAAAGTCAAGGATATCTACAACTACACTTCCAAAGGCCTTGCTTAGGATTGACTTTTTCACAAGGAAGTCAATGATATCATCACTTTGCTAAACAGGGTTATAGGCCTTGAAGATGCAAGGAACTTCCACTCTTGGATGTTTCAATGTGTGGCCATGATCGTTGAAGCAAAATAATATATTAATTGGGCTACATTGATTAATGATTGCTTGCATGATCATCTTATCAATGTCAACGAATCAAAGAGATTCTACATGACCTCATACTTGGTGTACTCTTTGGCATGCAAAGGATTGTTTGTAGGATTAAAGCGAGAGGGAAGCATGGGTATTGGGCAAATCAAGGTTTTTGAATTTTATCTGCAACTTGAGTTAAGAAAGTTCAAAAGCATTTTTAGAGGGTAAATGATGCTTTCATATTCTTTATAATTAGAATGCTTGAGAATGATCCCACTAAAAGAATGTTTGTGGAAGCTATTGTTGTTGTGGCTTAGTGGAGAAATTGGTTTATTTAATTTGTTACTGTTGTTGTGGCTGGTCTTCCAATTGCTAAGTTTGTTATCTTCTACTTTTGCATTTAATTCATGGGCATTTAACAAATTTGAATGGTGTTTCATACCACTGAGAATTTGCTGATGGCAATTTTTCTTGCATGGTCAACTTGGGCACCTTGATTTAGTTGCAACATGGAATATTTGTCTTGCACCTTAGGTTGTGAGAGTCATATCCTCATTTTTTGCCTAGAATAGGGTGGTTATTATTTATTATTTTTGCACTTTCTTTCCATAGATGATTGCACTTTCTTTTGTGTTGGTTGAAAGTTTTTGGGCCAAGCAAAGAATGGTTGTATCAGGTTTGTCTACTTGATGAATGATAATCGGAGCACAAAATTGACAAGCTTAGGCCTTCTTCTATCTTCTCTCTCTCATGCTTTTTAAATTTTTTTTTTTTTTATCACATGATTATATTAGGGTTAGTTAGGAAATTTTTTGGAATGCAAATGACAAATATTCCTTCAGTCAGTTTTAAAATATGAAAATGTATGTTTAAATAAGCAAATTGAATTAGTTTTTCTTGAATTATTCACTATTCTAAACATATAGAAGATGGTTTTGTCAGGAAATTATCAAAATTCAGTAAATTAATAAATTATTTGGGGATTATAATCTGAAATTAACATACTCTATTTTGTGTTTGAGTCTGAAATGGATTTTTTTTTCTCTGAGTCTAAAATGGAATTTCTTGTAATTGAATGCACTTTTGGGCAACACACGGTGATTTTGCAGCCAAACAACTTAGGACCTTGTAGGTGTCCTTTAGTATTCCATTGGAGCCCTTTGAATAGGACAACTAAATTACTTGGCTACGAATGCATGTAGAAGACTCTTGAAGTTAAGACCTTTCAAGTAGGGGAATGATTTTTGTCCCAACATGTTAGTGTGCCAAAACATGCATCAACAAATCTATTTTGGAGACTTTAATTGTTGGTGGAAATCTATTTGAAGCTTCCTTGTTTTAGACGATACATTTTCATACAATTTTGTATGAAAAAGAGCTTGCTTTGATTGCAAGCAAACTATTTTTATCATAGGAAAACTTCAATAGTTTTCTTTTTATTTATCTTGAATAAATTGCATTATTGAATTACACTAAATATTGTAAACACTTAAATAAGTGTTTTGTATACTGAGATTAATGTATAGTAATTTTTATGCCTAGTTGTTGCTGAAATTATTGTCAAATCTATTATGTGTTATCTTGTGGGTGTTGATTTTGCAAATCAAATAGCTTTTATTGAATGTTCCAAATTCCATTGAAGTGGTTGTTGTAGCTTTGTATACAATTTTTTTTAATTCGGGTTTATGAATCTTGTACAATAGATTGCATTATTGAAGTATGCAAAATATTGTAAGAACTTATAAATAAGTGCTTTGTATAGATTAATGTATGGTAATATTTATGTCTACTTGTTACTGAAATTATTGTTCAAGCTGTTATGTGTTTTTCTGTGGGTGTTGATTTTATAAATCAAATAGCTTTTATTGAATATTCCAAATTACATTGAAGTGGTTGTTGTAGCTTTATGTTCAATTTTTTATTCGGTTTCATGAATATTTTGTTTAATCCAATTCAAGTTTTGTGTACTCATGCTTTTTTAGTCTTAATGTTCAGCTAGAAAATTTTAGCATTTGTTAGCTATTTTATGTTGTTTTTGTTAAGATAAAAGGCATGAAATTCTTTCGTTGTGAGTAGAAGTGGTGATTAGCCTTATGCCCATATTTGAGAACCAAAAAGACAAGCAGTTTTTGCTGCTTAGAGTTTTAAGTGTTGATTCCCCTTCTAGTTTGAAGAAAGGTATATCCTTACACAGTGTTCTTTTTTGTGTTGTCTTGAAAAGGACAAGTTAAAATGTTAATAGATTTAGCCATCTATTATGTATGTATATATCATTATTGTATAGACAATAATATGGTAAGTCTAGTGATGTCCAAAGATCCAACACATGAGGCTACATGGCACAAATTATAAAAACAATTATGATACCGATGTCCCCAAGGGAAGATGCCATGTGCTGACCTTTGAGGGCTCTCCATGCGTCTTTTATGTTTTACATTTGTTGTCTACTAAGTGTTGCTACACCCTTAATCCTATAGTGTGCATAGATTTATGAACTTATGAGTAGTTGGCTTGTGGCTACCTTAATTTTTAATTAGGTTGTGTGATCATTTATTTAAAGTCTTATTTAGGTAATTAAGTCATCCTAGGTGTTATGTTTAGTTATCTAAGTTGGCCTAGGTGTTAGGCATGGCATAATTATGTATATATAGGAGTTAGTAGTTAGTTATTAACGTATTATCATCATATTGTGAATTTTGTTCTTATTAGAGGCTTTTGGAGGTTTTCCCCCTTCAATTGGCTTGTTATTCTCAAGTATTTTAAGCATATTTCCTATTATATTCTTCCTTTGTGCAAGGTATTTCATTACAAGTGGTATTAGAGTGTGACCATGACACTTGGAGAGCAAGATTTAAGGTGTTTTTTTTTTTGACTTGAGAGGTCAAATTGGAAGGCGTATATCATCTCAAATTGATGGATTTTTTCTCTGATTTTAAATAGTTTTTCAAGTACATCTTGAAGCTGCTGTAGTTCATTTTTGAGGTCATTTGGAGCAGATTTGGAGTACTTATTGTGAAATTATGGTTTCCACTAAAGTCACTCCCAAGGCCGCAAATTAGTGATTTTTTTCTTCTGATTTTTGGAGGGGTGATCAAAGACATATTTGTCACAACCCTCTTTCTAGAACATTTGAAAAGAAACTCTTTATTATGATTAAGTTAGTTGACAATAATTATTATTTTTATTTTATTATGAAACTAAAACTAAAGGAAAAATAAATTAAAAATCAATGGATTAAAATAATTAGAAAATCAAAGAGATACTTTGAAATATAAATAAAATTTATGATGCAAAATTTAATTATAGAAATATGAATCCTTTTCAAATTATGAATGAAATAATAAATAAATTTTATTGTATTTAAAAGTTGCTATATTTCTCTACTTCAACTTTCTATTTTTCTTTTCAGTCAACACCTCATCCCTTATCAATTAACTATTCTCCCTTTTAGAAACTTCTTTCGTCATCATCAATTAACTAAGAATGAAGTGAGAAACTTCATGTGCATCATTATCCATCATTTTAATTTGAATAAGTCATTATTATCCTTTATGAGTTAAAATCGCAAGATTTGGAAGGAATCTTTTAATGAGCAAAAATAATATTATTTGGTTAATTTCATTTACTCTCAAATTAAAAGAAAATAATAATAATAAACTCTTATAAATTGGGATTGAGGAATGCATCCGGGTAAGTTTTTCCCTTTGGTTTTTGGAAAAGTTTTTTGTTTGTAGGGAAAATCAATTCCATTGGAAGGGTTTGCATTTTGGGAGAATTCTTATTTTTGTTGGGAGATCAAATTTTCTTGAGAAGAAGAAGAAGACACCGGATTTCTTGAAGGATTTGGGCTTTTGCATTCCAGTTCATCCACTTGCAACCTCAATTTCACTGAGAAGAAAGAAGCTAAAGATTGGTGCAACAACAATCGGATTTCAATTGCGATACATGTAAGATCTTGTTTATTTTTTCAATGTTTAAATAATAGATTCAAGAACAAATGCTTGCAATATTCTAGTGGAAGATTTAAATTGTAATGATTCCCGTGATTTTTCCTCACATTATTTTCAATCTATCTATAATTTTCCTTCAAATTTAATTAATTTATCAAATTTAAAATCTATCTAAATTGACCCTTTTTCTTTTATCTTCTATGATCTTTTTTCGTTTTAGAAAAAAATAAATAGAGTGGCCATAATTTAATCATATTTACAAGGGTAAATCAGCATCTTATATTTAGCTTCACTTTCTAAATAGATAATGAATTAATTAGTAACTTCAACTTGTATTTTCTGTACATCGTATGCTCTCACCTTGCCCATAATGGGATCTTGGTGATCAGAAAGTGGAAAGGGAGTTGCTAATCTTTGCAATAGTAAGTTAGCGTTTCAATTTGTATCAATTAAAGTTAATTCATTTCATAATTCAGTATTGTCTTAATTTCTTCCACAAAATTAGGTGTTAGAATAAAGTAGTGTTTATTCTTTCCGTACAAGTATTTTATTGTAAGAAGTAATTAGATGTTATTTCTTTTCTTAGATTGGAAAACTTTAATCAAGAGTTGAAACCAAAAACCAACAGTGTTCGGTATCAGCTGTGCCTTTGGCTCACGTTTACGGGTAATGCCGTCGTGTTTGAGCTACTGCATCAATAGCCTAACACAATTGCAACAATAACGTCCATGGCACTGTCCCTTTAAATTGCCGGGGAGTAATAAGGAACATTTGATGGTATTAAAATCCAAGAGTCGGGTAATCTCTCCTAGATCGATAATCTTATGAGATAATTTCAAATGAACGAAAATCCACTGGTTGAAACCTAGTAAACTCCATTATAGGATTTGATGGAATTGATTTAATATTTTTATGTTAATTAAAAGGTAATTGTATCTCAAACGGGTTCAATGGAGACGTTATTTCAGGAACTAGGTTTTAGATGTTTAGGAAACAAGTAATAGTCATGGAGACTATTTATTTTTATTGTTTCCCTTTGTTGGTAGCAGTCGCAGAGGAATTGTCTAGAAAAGGGGCCCTAGAAAGGGCTGCATACCCACATAATAGTTCACATCAAACTTCGATTAGAAAACAAAACTACATATTTTACGCCTGGGTCTTTATTGCCTACATACCCTGCTTCCAAACGGGATCAAGGTGTAAAATATGTAGTTATGTTTTCTAATCTAAGTTTGATGTAAATTGTTATGTGAGTATGCAGCCCTTTATAGGGCCCCTTTTCCCTAGACAGTTCCTTTACGATAGCTACCCACAAAGGGAAGCAATAAAAATAAGTAAATAGTCTCCATGACTACTACTTGTTTCCTAAACATCTATAACCTAGTTCCTAAAATAATGTCTCCCTTGAACCCGTTTGAGATACAATTATCTTTTAATTAATATAACGATATTAAATAAATTTCATTGAATCTTATAATGGGGTTTACTAGGTTTGAACTTGTGGATTTTCATTCATTTGAAATTATCTCATTTGATTATCAATCCAAGAGAGATTACCCATCTCTTGGATTTTAATACCATCAAATGTTTCTTATTACTCTCCGACGATTTAAAGGGACAGTGCCACATACGTCGTTGTTGCAACTTTGTTAGGCTATGGATGCAGTAGCTCAAGCGTGATGACACTACCTGTAAATGTGAGCCAGAGGCACCGCTGATACCAAACGTTGTTGGTTTTTGGTTTCAACTTTTGATTAAAGCTTTCCTATCTAAGAAAGGAAATAGCATCTAATTACTTCGTATAATAAAATACTTGTACGGAAAGAATAAACACTACTCTATTCTAACAATTAATTTTGTGGAAGAAATTAAGACAATACCAAGTTATGAAATGAATTATAAACTTTAATTGATACAAATTGAAATGCTAACTTACTATTGCAAAAATTAACTTCCTTTCCACGTTCTGATCACCAAGATCCCATTATAGGTGAGGTGAGAGCATACGGTGTACAGGAAATACAAGTTACTAATTAATTCATTATCTATTTAGAAAGTGAAGCTAAATATAAGGTGCTGATCTACCCTTGTAAATATGATTAAATTATGGCCACTCTAATTTTTTTTTTTTTTTTTCTAAAACGAAAAATAATACAAAAGATAAAAGAAAAAGGATTAGTTTAGATAGATTTTAAATTTGATAAATTAATTAAATTTGAAGGAACATTATAGATAGATTGAAACTAATGTGAGAGGAAAAATCACAGGAATCATTACAATTTAAATCTTCCACTAGAATATTGCAAGCATTTGTTCTTGAATCTATTATTTAAACAAAATTTACTGAAGAAATTAACAAGATCTTACCTGTATCGCAATTTAAATCCACTCTCTATTGCACCAATCTTTAGCTTCTTTCTTCTCAGTGAAATCGAGGCTGCAAGTGGATGAACTAGAATGCAAAATCCCAAATCCTTCAAGAAATCCGGTGTCTTCTTCTCAAGAAAATTTGATCTCCCTGCAAAAATAAGAACTTCCAAAATGCAAACCCTTTCAATGGAATTGATCTGCCCTGTAAAAAATAAACTTTTCCAAAAACCAAAGGGAAAACTTACCTGGATGCATTCCTCAATCCCAATTTATAAGTGTTTATTATTATTATTTTTAATTTGAGAGTAAATGAAATTAACCAAATAATATTATTTTTTCTCATTAAAAGATTCCTTCCAAATCTTATTTGAATTAAAATGATGGATAATGATGCACATGAAGTTTCCTACTTCATTCTTAGTTAATTGATGATGACGAAAGAAGTTTCTAAAAGGGAGAGTAGTTAATTGATAAGGGATGAGGTGTTGACTGGAAAGAAAAATAGAAAGTTGAAGTAGAGAAATATGACAACTTTTAAATACAATAAAATTTATTTATTATTTCATTCATAATTTGAAAAGGATTCATATTTCTAATTAAATTTTGCATCATAAATTTTATTTATTTTTCAAAGCATCTATTTTATTTTCTAAATATTTTAATCCATTGATTTTTAATTTATTTTTCCTTTAGTTTTAATTCCATAATAAAATAAAAAATACATTTTTTTGTCAACTAATTTAATAATAATAAAGAGTTTCTTTTTCAAATGTTCTAGAAAGAGGGTTGTGACAATAGTGAAGTTTCTACAGTTCAGATTTGAGGTCATTTGGAGTGCATTTGAGGAGGTTATTGTGAAATTAAGGTTTCCACTAAATTTGCTGCCAAGGTTTCAAATCAATGAATTTCTTGGAGATTTTTTCTAAGAGGTGAGATCTAGGCTCAATTAAGTTAGAATAAAAATTTCAAGTTATTTTGATTTGTTTTGAATAAGTTATTGGGAAAACAATTTTGGGAGCATCATGGCAGGGTTTGCAACAAGATGCAAAAAGAATCTTGTTACACTTGGAAAATCTCTAGGCAAGGATTTTGAAGTAATTGGGGAGAGTGGCCCCATAGATAATGAATTTACAAGGATAGAAATAATGAAGGAGATTAGGGACAAAACCAATAAGATGAAGAAAGAAATCATGTCACAAATTAAAGAAGAGATAGGAGGTCTCTAGGTGATAGTTGACCAAATAATTTGTAGCCAAGGTTCTAGAGCTTTCCAACACATGGATCCTCACAAGAAGACTTGGGAAGATGAGTCTCCTACTGGGCATGATGCTTTTGGGTTTGGATAAGAGTTGAAGAGGGATCATTATCCAAATAAATCTATGGCTAGACACTTCACACCTAAGATGGATATGCACAAGTTTGATGGCAAGGATCCAACCGATTGGCTCTGCCAAATGGAACAATTCTTTGATATTTATCATGTCCCATGTCAATAGAATGGAATCCTTATACTTGGAAGAAAAGGAAAAAAAGGGATGTGTTGTCACATACCTAATTTTCTAAGAGGAACTCACTATACATTATCGTGACAATCTTGTGAATAGCTAGTTTAGCCAGCTTACCAAACTAAAGCAAACAGGTATAGTCAAGGAATTTAAGAGTGGAGCATGTTACACAAGAAAATTTGAAGGAATTGTTTCTAGGGTTTAAAGGATCACATCAAATATGAGGTATGCATGCACCATCTAAATTATATGGCCCAAGCAATGCTTATGGAAAGGAAAGTAGAGGAAAATTATTTGGCCAATAGAAGGCACGGGTTTGTAAACATAAGATATAGAATTACTCCTACATAGTCATTGCCTCAACCTACTAGTTCAACTCCACAACAAATTGAGGAGAAGAGAGCAAAAGGCTTATGTTCTAATCATGATATGAAATATAGTCGAGTTCATAAAAGTATTAAAAATAAATTGTTTTGCATTGAAGGTTCGAATGAGGAAGAAGTACTATTAGAAGATGACAATGAGACATGTGAGTAGTCAAGAGATACTTAACCAACCATTTCTCATCACACATTTTCTGGATTTAGCAACCCACAAACTCTTAAGGTGGTGGGTCTCTTAGAGAAAGAGAGTAACATTATTGATAGAATTAGGAAGCACTCACAACTTCATCAATAGGAAGTTATCTACTCATTTGAATTGTTTTAAACTTTTATATATCTTGCTCCAAAATTTTAGGTCCAGATTGTAGATGGGGCCATTATTAGTTGTTTAGGAAAATGCCATATCATTAAATTGACCATGGGAGAATGTGTCATGTCCTGTTTTTCAATTAATTTCAGTTTGTAAATATTAGGTCTATTCCCTGTTCTCTAGTGTCTCCCTCAATCTAGTTTTGTTGTGTGTTCTTCCCCTTCTTTTCCCCATGAGTCTTTTTGTGATCCTTTGTTCTATGTATTTGTTAGTGTCGGAGTTCCTCTTCTAAGAATGCCATTTCTCTCAACTTTGCTTCTTCTTTCTTTTCCATCAAAGTTTTGGACTTCTCCATCTTGTCATGCCTTTCAGCCGTCCCCTGCTCTTTTCCTTGTGTTGTCAAGCTTTCAGACTTGTCTTTATTGGCATGCCTGTTGCTCGACCCCCAACAACTTGACTTGTGGTATGAGTTTTGTTGTATCTCTGATTCCAAAGCCTTGATGCTTCCATCTTTGCTCTATTTTCTGACCAATTCCCCCAACACGTGTCGTAGTGTCATTAATGGTTACTTTTGGTGCCATATTCTAGATAAGATTTCCCTATCTTGGAACATTGTTTAGGTGTGGATTCACTTGTACACATTACTTAAAGGTTGAAAATGACATTGTCAGTTCCTCCACATCTATGAGGCTGGCATTTCTAATAGTATTTGATTCCAACCATTGTTGTGGAGGTATTAAAAAGGAGTGAACGCAAACGCATCCATTCTGGGGTATCAATTACTTTATTCACAAGACCTTAACCATAAACCATTTTGAGCACTTGTGTTCAAGCATGCAGATTTGAGGACAAAACCCCTTAGATTTGTCTGAGATAAAAGGATGAAAACCCTTTGATTTCAAAGGTAAGATGACAAAATTCCTTTGGCTAGAGAGTGATCTCACTCAAAGGTTGTATTGGAGCTTCATTGGGCACTGATTTTAGTCACATTGTGTTGGTTCAATTTGTTGATGTTGGAGGTATGAACATGATAATTTTATGCTGTTGTATTTGTTGGTGTTGTAAACTTTGAATATAATTCAGACTCTATTTGTAATAAGAGAAGGCTTGGGATATATGTCTGTTATTTGCTGGTTTGCTGATTAGAATGTGAAGGTACTATTGTTGTGTAAACAATGATTAATTTGAGTTTTGTAAGCTTTGATTAAAATATTAAAACCTGATACTTTTGTCACAAATATTAAATATTTATAGATGGTTTAAAATTAGAATTGCATAATTATTTTGTCTGGGACATTACATAATATTGACTTGATTACCCAATGTTCGCTATTCCCATGGGTGTAGGAGATATTGTGTTGGGAGTACAATGGCTCACTATGTTGGTGACGATTGAGATGAACTTCTAGCAACTATTCGTGAGATTTCACTCAAAGGGCAAGAGAGTTGAACTCAGAGGGTTGTGTGCAAAGTCCCCATAGAAGGTAAGTTCTTATTAAATGCAAAAGATGCTTAATAAAGGGGCTAGCGGATTCGTGGCCCAGTTTTTTCATTAGTAGCCTATTAGATAAATGTTCCTATCCAACTTTATTTGCAAGCAATTATAGATAGCCACTTTGTATTTTTTGGACTTATGCCTAAAGGATTTCCTTTTAAATGGGATTAGGATCATGCCCTTTAGCTAGTACTAGGGAGTCAACTACCCAACATTAGGCCCTATAGGTACTCCTAGGCATAAAAGAGCTAGCTAATACAACATTTGAGAGATTCAAGGAGGCTATATGTGTCACTCGCCACTCTTGATTTCACCAAGGATTTTATTTTGGAGCATGATGCTTTAGGAAATGGTATAAGAGTAGTTCCCATGTAGGAAGGTAGGCCCTTTGCTGTTAAAAGTTGTTAGCTAAAGGGTAAGAATCAACGAAATCCCATTTATGAGAAGGAAACACTAGCAATTCTTCATGTAGTGTAACAATGGAAGCCATATTTGGTGGGTAGACACTTCAAAGTTAAGATAGATCATAATAGCCTAAAATATTTTGTAGAGCAATGGTTATCCTCTAAAGAACGACAAAAATGAGTCACTAAGATGTTGGGTCATGACTTTGAGATTATCTATAAGAAAGAGGAGAATATAGTCTTTGATGCACTATTTAGAAGGATGAGAAGGATGGGGTATTATTATATGCCATTTCAATGTTATAAGTAGATTGGGTTAAAGAAGCCAAAGCAAAGTGTGTTGAGTATTTTGTCATTGATGTCAAGGTGTTTGAGCTACTTGGTTGCTTGCTTGAGTTGCTTGGTTGCTTGTTTGAGCTACTTGGTTGTCTACTTGAGCTTCTTGCCTGCTTACTCCATCAACATATCTTGCCAAGTCATACATGTGTTTACATGTCAGTGTTGACTTGTCTTGTGTCACATTAGATTTGCATTATCAAAGGGGTTCGGGTCTTTCTTATTCTTAGGCAATGGCCTTGAATGATTTCTTTATTTGAGTTGGCTTGCTTAAATCTTATTACCTTTGATGGGTAGGGGCTTGAATAATTCATGTGCCCGTTATAGTTTATTTCTGATGGAGACTTCATGTGAGGCAGCTCTTTGATGCTATTGTTTTCTTATTGGAAAATTATGTTTTTATGAGATTTGTGTGCTTTTATTCAATCGCTAGAAAGTTTATTGCAGCATATATGTGGAGTTTTCATTCTTTTGTGTTGGCTTCACCAACGGTTATTGAGATGTGGTGCGACATGCACATTTTTTATGGAAATCGTGATTATTAAAACTCTATCATCATTGGTTTGCTTATACGGGAAAAGGCTATTGCTATCCTTGGTCTAGTGATTCGATGGAGAAAGATGAGGTGCTTTACATTTCGTTTTGACCTTATTCAAGGCACTAGCGGTAAGAAGTAGTTGATGTGTCAGAGGTATTGAAGTTGCTTTGTTCTCTTAAATAAAAAACGTCTTCTTTGTGCCTGCAATGGAATTAATGAGTATCGTGCCATTCTTATTCTAGTCGGGCAATTATGGAGCAGTGTGTTGTGCGAAGAGTTGATGGATATTGGTGTTCAGTTGTTGAGACAAAGATGGTTGAAATTCCTTCAATTCACGAGTGTGGGAGTCGGGTGGATTTAAAAGTTGGTATCTTTTTCATGTTCGTGGGTGTGATAGAGTGTATGGGATGAGTTTGAAATTATTTTTATGAAGACATGAATTAAATTTCATGCTACAAAATAATTGTTCGGGGATATACAATGGTTAATGAATATGTAGCGAATGTTAGCAAATATTTTTTATAAAATATACTTGGTATCTGTGGTTGTGTGGTGAAGTTAGTTGAAAGGTTGTAATAAGAAACAGGTTGGTGAAATTTTGATCGCGCACCTATCATTCTCTTGGCTCGTCCAAGATTAGTTCTTATTTTTGTCAAGGACATAATTAGAAGTTGCAGGTATTTCTATAGTAGTTATGAGCATTCATTATGCTCGATTATGCAATCTGGTGAAGTGGCGCTTTGGAGTATAGTCTGTTTGTTTTTTATAAGCTATGCGTATGCTGTTGAGTCATGTGGCTTGTGTTAATTCCACATTAAGAGGTGCTAGACTTACATGCAGGGTCTATGTTTTGTTAACAGATATTGCCTCCTTTTATCATATATTGTGCTGTTCCTTCATGTAATTTATGAGTGGATGACATTTTATGTGTTGGTATTGCTTCAACATCAACAAAAATTTCTGAGTTTATAGCACATGGGGTGGACATTGTCAAGAATTTTTTGTTGCTGAAGTTTGTGTTTTAGAAGTCTGAAGTGGTGCATCAACGACACTAGAGTTGGTGCTTCAGTTGTTTTGGAGTTGGTGCTTTGGGAGGGTTGGTGCTCTCAGTGAGTTGGTGCTCACTTGTGTAAATTGGGTTGGTGCCCTTTGAAAATAAAATAAATATTTTGCCATGGTTTTTTACCCAAAAGGGTTTTCCACATAATCTCGGTGTTTATCTTGTTCATGAATGTTCTTACTGTTTTGATTTCTGATTCATGTGGTTTTAAGTTTTAAAGTTTTGAAATATTGATTCACCCCCCCTCTTAGTATTTCCTGTGTGCTCTTCAAATTGGCAGGCTAATGTTGCTACAAGGAATTTCATTCAATGATTGCAAAACAATCCTAGTAGTTCATATAAGTTTTGTTGGAAGGGAGACTTTGTGGTCCAATCAAAGAGAGATTGGACCTATGCATGAACTCCATCTCAATCACAAGATTCTTGAGGAGCTCCATGGTTCTCGAGTTGGAACTCATTTAGGATTTTTGAAGACATCATCGAATCATTAAGTTTCTTTTGGGAAGGGCTTTAAGGTGACATTCAAAAATTTGTGGTAGAATGTTTGGTTTGTCAAAGAAATAAAGGGGAGACAATTAAGACATTTGGTCTTTTGCAGCCCTTAGTTATTCCTAGCTAGTAGTGGGCAGAGGTGTTTTGGATTTCATCATAGGCCTTACAAGATTTGAAGGCAAGAGTAGATTGCCTCACCAAATATGCCCATTTTATTGTATTATCCCATCCTTTTACAATAAGTATAATCGCAGAAGCATTTATAGAGAATATACAAATGTTACATGGCACCCCAAGGGTTATTGTTAGTGATTATGACCCTATATTTACTAGTAACTTTTGGATAGTTTTATTCTCTTGTTTGGGTATGCAATTGGCTTATAGCTCTGATGAGCACACAATTATACTGAGGGGGGGAGGGGGAGTTAAATCAGTATAACACAATTTTTACCAAGTTAAAACTTTATCAATCATAATACATTATTTACTCAACATCAATAATCATGCACATGAGAAAAACACAATAACACACGATATTTACGTGGAAACCCTTACAGGAGAAAACCATGGGAAAAATATTGCTTTTATTAAACTTCTTTTTACAAATTCAAGAGGCACCAACCCCTCACTCAATTTGTGAGCACCAACCCACTAGAAGCACCAACTCCTACCTTCGAATTTGTAGGCACCAACCTACTGGAGGCACCAACCTACAGGAAGCACCAACTCCCTTTGCAAGGCACCAACCTTGACTAACTTGAGGCTCCGACCTCTATAATGAATTGAAAATAATATCTGTATGAATGGACTTCTTCACAACTGATCTGCACTTTCTCCTCAAACTAATTCCTCCTTTGTGATGTATAATGCTCCTTTAAAGTTCACACAAACTCTTTCTTATTATTTCTGCTCTTCTCTATTACTTACTCATTAATATTTGCCTTCATAAAGATCTCCTTGTTGATTACATCTTCCTCACAAATTCAATACAATTATTCTCATATATCTTCCTTCTTAAATCTGAATATATCCCTTGTCAAATCTGCTTATACACTCTTCATGAATAAATTTTCTGTGTATTTGATATATCTTTAATACTCCACACACACTTTACACTCTATCTCTTGCTTTATCACAAATCTGAAAGTATAATTTATATCTTCCCAAAACATCAAATGACATGTCTCTTAATTAAAAAAGATGTCTTTATTCAAAACATCAGAACCTTCTAACTGATCGCTGCCCTTTGTAACTAGCATAAACTTCTTTTAAATAAATTGTTATCCTTTTAAAACTAATTGCTGCTTTCAGCCTTCTAAATCATTACCTTTTATTATTCATAATCTTTCCCTTTAGTTCTGATTGCTGCTTTTATAAATGTTAATAGTCTTGGATGATAACATGATGAATTGCACCTTTAAAGACTTTTTGTCTTTTGACTTTGTCTTATTCTCAAGCACTGGCTCTTAGACTTTCACTGCCAATTAACAGACATTATTACCATTGCTGCTTTTAATGATAATTACAATCGCTGCTTTTAGGATTTTAATCACTCATTAATTATTGCATTTCAAATTTAATAATCATTTTCCTTTAAGAACTTGTTAATCGCTGTTTCCTTTTAAATATCATTGCTTCCCTTATATCATTAGTAGCTATTTATTGTATAGGACATCTTGATTGTTGTCTTTCTGAATTCTTTAGACTCCCACTGCTTTATTTTTTCTTCATCGACTTCAGCTCCTTTACCTTGGCTGATTAATACTCAATAATATGCTCAAAGCATAGTCAACTATCAAACAAATTAGTTAACTATTCCTTCAGCATATCAAGCTTTCTATCTGCATCTTGGTATGATTGCTTTCTTGAAAGTATCTTCACCTAGTGGTAAGTAGTCTTTGTGAATTATCCTCAACTTCTTGATTTTCTTCACAGCAGCCACATTGTTCTCTATGAACAAGCTCTTGTGCCAAATACTTTCTAACATATTTGATATTGGATGCAGTCCCTGAATGGTAAGAAGTAGTCCCATCAAAGTCTTACTCATTTTGCCTTTGTTTCCATAACGTTTTCTTTTTCCTTTTGTACATCTGCAAACTATTTTTCTTTTGGTTGTTTCACAGAAATGTCTCTTACCTGGTTTGCTTTCTAGCCTTGTGAGGCCATTGTTTCTTATTCACCTTTAGCATCAATGACAAACTTATACAATGACTTTGACATCAATGGCAACTAATCCAACAAGCTCTTCATACCATCCCCAGTTTGATGGGCAAATTAAGGTCATTAATAATTGGTTGGAGGGTTATCTACATTTTTTTACTACAGATAAGCAGTCTCAATGGGTGGCTTGGCTACCACTAGTAGAATGGTGGTATAACAGTTCCTTCCATTGTTCTTAAAAAATGTCTCCTTTTATGGCATAATATGGATACCATAAGTCATCTTTCACATCATCATTGAGGGTGACACCAAGAGTTTAGCTTGGGGAAGATTGCATGAAACATCAACATTATGTACTTTCTAGACTCCAGAAGAATTTGGGCCTAGCACAAAATCAAATGAAACAATAGGTTGACCTACATTGTAATGAAAGGATTTTTTGAAGTGGGTGATTGGGTTTTCTTGAGATTGCAACCTTATAAGAAAACATTCTTGAAGCAACAAACAAAGAATAACAAGTTGTCACCAAAATATTATGGTCCATTCCAGATTTCAAAGAAGATTGGTAGTGTACCCTACAAGCTTGAGTTAACTCCAACAATAATGATACATCTAGTTTTTCATGTCTCATGTTTAATGAAGGTGATTGCTCAACAAATCCTTGCATAAACAGTGTAATTAGAGCTAGATGAAGAAAAAATAATCATCTCAGTTCCAAAGTCAATTCTCCAAACATGCACTAAAAGGTTTAGGACTAGGACAATCACAAAGTACTTCATTTAGTGGAAGAATTTGTCAATCGGAGATGCAACGTGGGAAGACGAAGATTTGCGTAGAAGCATCCATCGTTGATCAACAATCAGGACAACACTTCTTTGAAGAGACATGATAAGCCCTTAATCCTATGGTGTGCATGGGGTTATGAGTAGTCAGCTTGTGGCTACCTTAACTCTTAATTAAGTTGTGTGATCATTTATTTAGTCTTATTTAGGTAATTAAGTCATCCTAGGTGTTATATTTAGGTATCTAAGTTGGCTTGAGTGACAACCATTGCATAATTAAGTAAATATAGGAGCTAGTGGTTAGTTATTTTCATCATATTGCAAATTATGTTTTTATTAGAGACTTTTGGAGGTTTGGCCCCGCAAAGTGGCTTGTAATTCTCAAGAATTTGCAGCATATGTCCTATAATCCTATTGTATGCTTCTATTGTACAAGTTATTTCATTACAAGAGTATACCTTTTTATTTTACATCTTTTCATTTTACCTAGAAATGACATTTTCTACCAATAGTTACAAGTTTGCTTCGATGAACTTTTTCCTTGTCACAATGGCAAATTTTTCAAATATTGATGAACTCCTCCTGCTTATCCATATTCTTGATTTTTTAAAAATCCACAAGTTCCTCTTCAATTTCTGGCCCAATTTCACCCAATTCATGTTAAAAAAAATAATCTCTTTAACTCCCAAAAGGCTATAGTTCCTACTTCTAGCCTTCCTTTTGATCAATTAGGGGTTCAAATTTTTAGAATCTTTTATGCACAGACCATGAAATTGAAGAATTTGGGACCAATTTCATCTTTATCTTTTCAAGCCTCTGTATAGCAACAAATAGACATTTAAACATTCAACAAAATCGAATGAATCTGAGCAATTGGTCAAACTCTCAACCAACATTTGAACAATCAAACAATCAAGCGACCATTTAAAACATCACTCATTCGACTGCACATGTCTAGGGCTGGATCTTGATTTATGTAAGTCAGTATGTGTGTAAAACGGTGGCGAATAACTCACAACAAAACTTGATGCCGGTTTTTTTTTAAATCGCAGCGATTTTCTCCTTAAAACTCGTTAAAATCCGTGGTTTTTTCTCGAAAATCTATGAAAACTCATTTAAATCGAATATGAAATCCGAAACATGCTAGACAATAATATTTTTAAAGCTGAAACATTTGATGAATCTGGTGGGAATAGGATGCTATTTAATTGCAATCCTAAACATATTTCATGTATCTCCTAAGTCCTTGGAAAGTGTTCCCCAACACTAGGATTAGAAAGAGATTAAATTCGAATGAAATGAACATGTAAATTGACATTTGTAATTGTTTCTAAATGATAGGAACATGTGAGGGCGTCCAAGAAGAGCTCCTACAAAATAGGAGCACATGGGGTGCCTACATGGAAGGTGGAACCCACCTTGAGTTCAGTTAATTGTTTGGAGAAAGATAACACTTCAGTAATGCATGTAAAGATCCTAGAAGTTAGGAATTGATATTTACATGAGTGGAGATTAGTTTAGTTCAGTATCAGTTCGGTTCAATTCAGTTATGGTTCAATTATCTTCAGTTGCATGTAGTTAGTTTGAGTTGCATGTTAGTTGACTTCAGTTGACTTGAGTTGCATGACAAATAACAGGTGGCGACATTTAGTTAAGTGGGGATGATCAATCATGCATCATGTTTGCATGAATAAATGGAGAGATATGTTTCTGTTAACATAGATTGACTTGGACCCACCTTGGGCGCCTAAGTTGGCATCTTGGAGTTAACACCTTTTGCATGAGAAAATATTTACGACGCTGAGTTAAGTGGGCCCATTATTGGGCGCCAACTTTGAGGAGATGCTTACAAGATATCTTCGTAATCAACATTGAGTTAAGACTTCAGTTTGGGACACCCAAATTGATGAAGGACTTGGTTTGACATTGTTTTTCATGGAAGAACTCTACTTGCACAAGAATGGCATAGATATTTGTGAGGAGCTTTATCCTCTTGTAATTGTCAACTCTTTGGAGTTTACAATGTTCACAATTGTCTATTTATTGCAGCAAGTTGAAGAGAGTTCTAAGAGAGTACTTTTGTGAAGCATGGCATAAGATGTGTGGATTCATGCTTAGACACATGAGAGTTTATTGGAAGTTGTGAAAAAGAATTGTTGAAGGCAAAAGAAGCATCTCAAGCAAGGATTGATAAAGAATTATTGTAATCTTATTCTAAGGTTAAATAATACAAGCATTATTGATTTTGGTGGTGGAGTTTTTTCCCGAAAGGGTTTCTCCACGGTATATGCTGTGTCACTTCTATCTTCTGGTCTTATTCTTCTACAATCTTCTGTCTACTTCTACAATTGGTAAAGTGAATCTAAACAGATTAATCATATACAAAGAAATTGTAACAAAGAACACTTAATTAGATCTACAATCTCATAGTTTTACAAAGTATTAAGCTACATAATTACCTTCATTTTCAATAGAATCGTCACAAAATTGTCTAGGGTTTTCCAAATAAACTGTGTTTATTTGTTCGATGGCTCAAGATGAATGAGGATCCACGTCGCCTGGTCCTGCATATGGATCTATTTCCAAATCCCTTTGTTAGATTTTTCAAACCCTACTTGAGGCAAGTCACCCACAAACGAAATGGATTAATATTCAAGAAGTTTAATAATATATATTAATATTGTGAATGTAGCAATATTTAGATAGTTTAATAATTAATATAGTATTATTATTATTTTTTGATCAGTAAGCATTGCCAGAAGGGGCAACTCCCTTTCTAGTATATTGCAAGTCCAAAATTTTAAAAGCATGCCGTTGCCACAAGGGGTGCAACAAAGAACAAATTTGTGCCGACAAATATCCCTATCACATAAATAGATTTTTCGAGAATGTGCAAACTCATCACCAAGGGGGCACATTTTTTCCCACTCCAACTGATTTCTTCTCTTTTGAAGCTGATCTTAAGACCATCTAATGCTCAGTTTTTGGGAGAGCATATCTCTTTTTTTTTTAACTTCTGTCCAAACCATATTAGCTTGTGGATCTAAGTTACTTGCAGCCAGCAGGGATGGCTGAGGTTCTTGCGAAAGTTCAGGAGTTGTTGGTGTTGTAGGAGAGGGGCCAACAAAGTCATCAACCGATAGTTTGGTAAAAGAGTCATTTCGTCCAACATGAATTGATGTGTCCTTGACAATAGAGACAACAGGCTTTGGTGTGATTTCTGGGGGTATATCCATTCATCTGTGAAATATCTACAGGTAATCCATTGGATAAATTCCATTTCCACACATATTTGAGCGTAGGTGGAGCTTTCATAGTTAGCAGTTTCTTTTGAGCAACAATGGTATTTCCCCAATCCATTGCCAATTGGCTGCAAACAATCAAACTCACAAAACTGGAATGGAAGATATGGTAAACGAACCCAAAAAAACACAGAGGAGGTGGTCTCAAATCTGTAATCAAAGAAAGGATACCAGGGTTTCGTGCATAGGAAGTCACCCTAAAAAACTCAAGGGCCATTCTCCACTACCCACTCCTTGTCTGCTGCTGATTCAAATTCAAGGATGAAAAATCCCTTGGCATAAGGGAAAATGCATATTTCATCCTCCAAATTCTTTTTCCAGCATGCCGAGATCCAAGCATGCAGCTCATGTAACTTTGGCCATACATTGGTGAATCTATAGATTAAAGCATGGTCCTTCAAAAACTCTTCCCTATCACTAACCAATATGTCCAAGACGATTTTAGGAATTTTGGGTGAGTGGCTGATTGGAATAGTAGATTCGGGTGCACCAAAACCATCGGGTGGATTTTGATTAGAAGGAAGTGCAGCCCACACATGCCCAAGCGCAAAACCTTCAGACCCCCTATCATGGTTACTGTGTCGCGGGCTAGGGTTATGCTTCCCAATCCGTTTGGCAGGAGGAGCAACACATACCCCAATGTTATGCAAAGCATCTTTGAATGGCGACTTTCCAACCGTGATAGGAGAATGTGGCACGCCATGTGCAACCAATCCCTCGTGCCCCCCATGCCATGATTTGAGTCGCCTGAGCATAAATCCCACTAGCATAAGTTAACTTAGGTCTTGCATTTAATTAATTAAGTCCTAGGTTGCATTATTAGATAAATCATAAATAAATGGGATAATATCCCCTTCTTTGTTTGGTGGGATAAGATTCCTTCTAGAAGATGAGTTGTCCTTCTAGAACTTATCGAACAATATTTAATAATCATCTAGATAGGGTTCACATGTTGTTACATGTTGTTAGATCAAGACATGTGGCAACATCTCATGCATCTTAGGTTTTCTCTCATGCCTATATATTCAGGCATTTTGTACATTTGTAATCATGTCATATTCAATTTGGCATCCTTGCATCTTAATCATAGCGTGATATTTCTTTCATTTCTCTCTTGTGGAAGTTTTGTCTTGCAGGTGATTCTCCATCATCACTGTCTTTGGATATTGTTCAACATCAGTTTCCGCATCGTCCTGGTTTGTCACCCTCTTCATTGTTTGGGACTATGGCATCTTCATATTCAGGCAAGGAGACACATGAGCAGAGTTCAGAGACACCATCAACATACATCCTTCCTTCCTTTAATTCTTATCCGGAATGGGAAGCATCTCTGCACTTGCAATTGGTTTTGTTTCTTCTGAAAGGGAGACAAGTTGTTTGTCGACATTGGATCATGTTTTGTCTTCAAACACTTACCATTTTTTGCAGGTGATCACATCTTCTGGGGGGGCTATTTAGTCTCTCTATTGTATCCATGTGACGGATGGTGTCCTTGGGGGGTATTTAGGAGTCCTCCATCCTTCCCATCCTATTTCACATTTTTGCATTTTCATCTCCTTTTTGGAGAGGGGTTTTGTTCCCATTGGGTTTTCCCCTTTTCTCCGGTTGTGGGAGATTTTTTTGCATTTTCATGTACATGGGTACCTAACATGGCCTCATAGCCGGGACCCATCATCATCTTGCATAATCATTGCATTTTCCTCTCTAAGTTGAACTTATGGGGGGGTGTTAGTGTAATTAATTAATTATTACACTAGCATAAGTTAACTTAGGTCTTGCATTTAATTAATTAAGTCCTAGGTTGCATTATTAAATAAATCATAAATAAATGGGATAATATCCCCTTCCTTGTTTGGTGGGATAAGATTCCTTCTAGAAGATGAGTTGTCCATCTAGAACTTATCAAGCAATATTTAATAATCATCTAGATAGGGTTCACATGTTGTCACATGTTGTTAGATTAAGACACATGGAAACATCTCATACATTTTAGGTTTTCTCTCATGCCTATATATTCAGGCATTTTGTACATTTGTAATCATGTCATATTCAATTTGGCATCCTTGCATCTTAATGATAGCATGATATTTCTGCCATTTCTCTCTTGTGGAAGTTTTGTCTTGCAGGTGATTCTGGAGTGTTTGAGGAGTTCACCTAAACTCCTACAATAAATATAGGCAATAACAGCAGCAAGGGAAGCAATTAATTAATGATATGCAGAAAAAGACAAAAGCCAGCAAAAATACAAAATAGAATATAAGACAAAAGTCTTATAAAAGAGAAATAGAATGATTTGTTTTCATTAAAGGCAGCAACAAGAATTAAGAGATATAGAGATGGCAGTGATCTTGTTCTATAAAAAGCTACGATTACACAAGGCAGCGATTAGAAGTAAAAAAAAAGGCAGCGATTAATATACAGCAGAAATTATAGTTAGTAAAGATTGTGTATTAATTAATAAATAAAGAAATACTAATTAAGGTATGAGAAGTCATGACTCGAAGGAGTATCTTTTCATAAAGATATAAATAGATGAAGGAATGGAAATCAATTGGGGCATCAAGGAAGGATATAGCATTCAAGATAAATAATAATCTGTGCTTAAAAAAGGAAACAAAATGGAACATAATCAGATTTAATATAAAGATTGCAGACATACAGATTTGCACAGCATCGAATGGGAAAAAGAGATAGAGCGTAGGATAGAAGACAGGATATTATATATATATAATCTACAGGGATAAACAGGAGCATAGTAATCGACCACCAGCATAAGCCTTCACAAGTATACAACAGATTCAACCAGTGCAAAAACATAATCAGACCCTGTGGTATGATGCTTAGTTGATCAAAAATCATAGATATTAAGCATTGGCATCATAGTATATTATGTAGCATATAATTATTGATATTATTAACAAACGTAGCATATAATTACTAATATTGTTAACTTTGATATTATTCTGGTTTAACAACAATTGGTCATGAAGGGATGAGGCGGGGCTGCAATAGGGAGAATTGCTAAGAGGGCACCTTATTAAGGGAGAACTACTGAAAGGGCACCCTATTATAGGGAGAACTGCTAAGAGGGCACCCTATTAAGGGAGAACTGCTAAAAGGGCACCTTGTTATAGGGACAACTACTAGAAGGGCACCCTATTTTGTAGCCTCCCAGCTATCCTCAAGTGAATCAATTGTTGAAATAAATGAAGAAAGGTCTTCAATCATAAGAGGAGAGGTTGGCATAATGGAGGAGAACTGTGTAAAGCCCTCACTAGGTACACCACCTCATCATGATGGTTGAGGACCATCGATTAAGGACCACATGAGGCCACAGAGGATAAGGTCCTGTTGTTGGGCCTAGGGTAGGATACTTGGGGCACCTCATCATGTCCTCCTCATTATGGTTGAGCTCACGTAGTCCTTGGGACTTTTTATATTGTTATATATAGTCTTTCTTAGACTTAGAATTAAATGTATTTCATATCATATTCATCTAACATGATTGTAGGTTTCCATGACCAAACTTACATCATTTCAATTTTGTGTAGGGAATTGTATCTTTAATTATAATCTTCTATTGGTTTCATTTGGAATTGTGATTTCAGGGAAAAGTATAAGGTGATCCCAAAAGGGGACATTACATGAATGTTATTTAATATTCATGAATGCTATTAATATATTTAAAATAGGAGTGGATGGCTGACTCAAAACTCTAATAATTAATATATTTATTTTTAATAATTAACATATATAATTATGATTTTTACATTTTTTTGTACAAACGCACCCAAACATATACAACCCTTTGAAAAATTTATGTTGTACCGACATACCCAATACCTGTACCCGATTCGGCAACTTAACTCATATTCTATTAATTATCAGTTAAATGATAGACATAATTATCAAACATTTCATGCACAAATGCCCTTGAATATTCACATTAACACAATCTTATGTGGGAAATTCCTGAACAAATACTCTCAAAATAATAGGATAGAATAAGGAACCATAGGAGCAATCGACCTCCAAAATGACAAAGTTAACCATGTTTTCTAGACAAATAAAACCTCGAGTTTTTAAAAAGGAGAGGGTAAGTGTTCGCCTGCTCTCAATCTAAAATAAATTTTTTTATATGAATGAATTTCTACAAGTTATAGGGTGTTTGCACATCAAAAATCTAATATATGTGTGTTTTCTAAAAATATAGTTAAAAGTTATGTATTTTCAAATGTTCAATAAATTTGCTGAGTTTTTACCCGAGTTTTTGCCAAGTCCCGAGTTTTTAAAATTTTTGGGCCTACCAAGTTATTGCCGAGTCCGAGTTTTACAACTATAGCACCACCTATCCCTCTTACTCCCATCCATGAATAGGAAGCTATCTTAGAAAATATTTGCCAAGAAAGCATCTAACAAGACAATATCCATTGTCCATTCCCAAACATCACCTTTGAATGGATCACAAGACCCTATAGCTTGTTTAGACTGTGCCTTTATTGTCAATCATCTGCCTTCTACTCCCTAGAGACAAAAACAATTAAATCAACAATCTACTCTTCCCTCCATTAGACCAATTCCTGCCATGTCTGCAACAATGAGAGCCAACTCATAAATTACATGAATATTTGTGAGTACCTATTTTTGGTGTATACACTACCTACCATACTTATTCAATTCTATGAAAAATTGAACATGCATATAGAAATATAAACACCACCATACTGACTTACATTCTATACACAAATGTATTCAAATATTTTTAAAAGATTTTGTTTATATATATATATATGTCTGTGTGTGTGTGTGTGTGTGTGTACAAAAATGCATACATATATTTTGTATTCTACACTGCACCTATGCATCTATATTTCTGAATCCTATGCTTCTTTGAGTACAGCCTTTCAAGTCCATGTATTCTACTCCTATATGTATATTAGCATATATGCAGTACTATCTGGATCAAACATGGTATAAATTTCAAGTCTATATTTATGGTGTAATACAATTTGCTAATATCTTAGAATTTCAGAAATACTCTTTTTTGCTTTTTAATACCCATTTAAATTACTCACAATTGTGGTTTATGGTTTTCATGGTATGCAAATCTTGATATAGACTATTAGACATGACTTGGACCTAACATAAATGTTGTTGCATCTTTGAAGGAGGTGGACTTGGAGTTTTAATGGGTCTGTTCTTAGGTGCTCTAGACAATCCACTTATGCAAGAGCAAATGACAGCTAGGCAACAATTTGTTTACACAGCAAAGCAGATGGGAAGCAGGAGTTTGAACTCAGCCAAGGCATTTGCAATCATGGGAGTTATTTTCTCAGGAGTAGAATGCGTTGTTGAGAAGGTGACCTAAAATGCAAGAAAATAAAATACAATCTTTTTCTTTATTTGAGCATCGATTTAAGATTTAATTGTGCATTTGTTGAAATCACATTGAAGCAATAATTTTTACACTGGGAAAACAAATATTCAATTTCATTTTTTACAGGCAAGGGCTAAACATGATACTACTAACACTGTGGTTGCTGGATGTGTTACTGGAGGAGCATTATCTGCAAAAGGTAATTTTAGGTTTTTAGCATTATGAGATTATTACTTTCATTAGACTATAAATTGAGTTTATTTGTTGTTAAATTTGGGCTTTTAGTTCAGTTTTTTTCTTGGACAAAGAAAGATGGTCCATGTAGAGAACCTTTTGTATGTATTAGTCTTTGAATAGAATCTGGGAGCTATCATTACTAGGAAGAATTGGTATGTCAGACTTGATTAGAATTATGGAAAAACAGAGTTAGAGGTAAACATACCTACTTGCGAAATCTCCACAGAAGTTGTACTGAAATAGTTAAGATACATAAATCCGAAACTGAAAGTTGAACTTTAAACTACTAGCTCTAGTCTTCCCTCAAACTAAAGTTAAAGATCGTCGTAAACCTCACACATACACACATCCGATGGACTCTATCCCAAATGCTTTAGTGACTTTTCCATTGTGGCATATTATTATATCTCAACAAGGAAATCACAACTTAGATGCTTCAGTGATGTTCTTCTGTTTGATAACTTGTATCATTTGCCACTTAAGTTTGGTTAAACTAGCTTTAACTATCTGCTTTGCAAGAGATTTAGAGCATTTAATAGTCAAATTACCTCTGCTGTCTGGAGTCCTCCAAAGATAGTTGTTCTTCTAAGATCTGCACACATATCAGCGTGTGAATAAAGAAGAATCTTGTCAAGGATGAAGTTGTAAGGGGACCACCTGCTTCAATCATATCAATATTGCCCTTATAATGTAATGACCTAGGGTTTGATAGTTAGAGATCGCCAAGGAAAACAATTAACCCTAGTGCAGTCGCCCACAGCAGACAATGCAGAATTTGAACACAGATCTTAATCTATAATAATATTCTTAGAAATGATGCAGACAAAGTTCAAACTGATCTGTTTCCTAATAACAGGATTGAAGCAGGTATAATTGAACAGCAGAATAATGTAAGATTGTTTACAATTCTTTTTCATAAGAATACATACGTCTTGCAGCCTGTAGGCGGCAGAACTGTAGGCAAGTGTGGGGACCTTGAACTTAGAATGTAATGTGCTGCACAGGTCTTCAAGGGTTGTCCCAGAGCAGATCTCCCACTTCCAGTGACAGGAAATGATTTTTACTATAGTTTGCTGCCAGAAACAGTTGACCTAAGGTTGCTGCAGCTTAGAACAGATGCCCTGCGTGAATTCAGAGGATCTCTGGCCTGGATCTGGACCTTCAACCCCTGATAATATCGAACCCCATGCCCTGGCGTTAGTATTTGCTGGTGGCCATGTGGACAATTGATTTGCCTAGGGATTTGTGTGCTGGTTCCACCTCCTAAACTGTTCAAATAGCTGGTTTGCCACACAATCTGCATCAATACTCCAACAGTGGTCAGTGAGTCTGAGTCTCCCAATCTGGGAAGATATCCTTCCAATGTCACTCCTTTGCCTAAAACAAGTAGCTCCTGTTAAAGCCGATCTGCCTCTCCAAAATAGTGGACCTTCAGCCTAATCTGGAAGTGTTTGACAGTGGAATTAGCAATCTGCAGATATTCAATATAAGATTTAGCAGTCACGGATCACTTAAAGGACAGATAGATGAGGTAGGGTTTTCATCCTAACCTCAGGTCACCCTACAGAGCTGTTGGGTAACGGTGCTGACTCAGCTCAAATAAACTCTCCCAAGCATGCCCTTCAAGAACAAACAACCTCTCCTTTTAAATCCAACTGAGCACCACAATTTAATTACATATTGGGGCCAAAATTCAATTTAAAATTGGGCACTAGGATTTAATTTAATTTAATAATAATTATTTATTTATTTATTTTAGGTGCCCAGATTTAAATTTATTTATTCATTTAATTTTAACATCTATTTATTTATTTTATATATTAAATAGTGGTGTTAAAAAACACATTTTAGGTTGGCTATCTTTTCAGGTTGGCTGGAACATTTATAGGGTCACGACAGCCCCCCCCTTGCCAAATTGGCTTGCCCCTCAAGCCATCTCTAACTTGGATGCTCGAAAATCTCCATTCCTTCCCATGTTGCATCTTCAAGCAGAAGATTTTTCCATTTTACCAAATATTCCAAGATGACTTTGTGTCTTAACTTCTTTTCCCTCATATCAATGATGGCTTCGGGCTGCAAAACCAATTTCCTTTCATCGTTAAGTGGAGGTAACTCTAAGGAGGGAGTAACTGTAGGAAACCTTGGTTCTATCAACTGTAAACTCTGACTGCAAAAAACTGTGTGCTGGAATTTGTTTCGTTTGTTTTGTGAATTTTTGTGTTTTTGATGAATATTTGTTTTTTTTGTATTTTTGAATAAAATGCTAGGCATGAAATAAAATACTGGAAAATAACAAAATACTGAAAGAAATACTACTGTAAGCTATCTTTATTATTTATTGAATATTCTCTTCAAATTTTTTTTCACACATAAGCATGCCCGGGAAAGAAGACAACTTATAACATAAAAATCTGAGTTGCTGCCAGCAAAATGTATGACTGAAGAAGGGATCGACCTGCTGCAAGTAAACACTTCTCCTCCACGAAAACTCCACCAAACCTCTTCACAAGGATAGCCGCCCAAGATAAAGAAGGTGAGCCTCAAAAAGACAAGGCGTTTCAGCCCTGAAATGACATGCCAGGCAAGAAGAATGGTACAGGGGGGAAAACCAGAATGGTACGGCCTAGGTATGTGTGCCAACAATCACCAAAATGCAACTCTTAAGAATATTCACCTCCATAATGAAAACATGCCTGTAAACCCTTCAAATATTTCTTCAATCTGTTCAAACTTGATTCCTGGATGAAGCCAATAGTAAAGCAAACTTCAGCCGATAGTTTCACAACCTCAGAATGCTGATACACTGAAGGAGCTACGCTCTCCAATGCCGATACGCTCAGGAAATGCAAAAACTCTCGTCCCTGTTCTCCAAACGCTAAGAGAAGTCATGAAGAAAAGTTTTCAAATGCTCAAAGATGAAGTTCGATTTCTTCTTGGTAGCTTATATACTTCCTTCCAAAAGGTCGACCCCCCCCCCCTTTTTTCTTTTTAATATCATTTAAAATAATATAAAGTTGCACTTTATAAATAAACAATTATCCACTAGGAATGGCGTCCAAGTGCTTAATTAAAATGGCCCCCTTTTAAAATGATAAATGGACCCTCAAATATAAAGTGCAAATATAATGTTATAACATTATAATATTAATTATTATTAAAGTGACCTTTAATAATAATTAAACATCATCACTTAGGAAAAACACCTTATTTCTCCAAACCAACTGAATACTGGGATCGACACTGACAATATATCTCAATCAGGTGCCCTGCTATAAATAGTAACCCTGCCAGAATGACTTACTATAAATAGTAAGGATGAGAAACTGAGCTCTAAAATCTCTACAAAGGCCAAACTTGCACCTCTCTAAACTCTGGGGAAGAGTTAAACCATCAAATAACCAAGTTTCTGCCACAAGGACCCTCTATCCAATTCCATTAGCCTATGAGGGTCGACTGATAGGCTAATCCCACAAAAATGCTGAAGTCTAGCTAGAAGGGGACATTATAGTAACCCGCTGACCCAAGGCCTTCTTCAAGCATGGCACATGGAAAATGTTGTGAATTCAATTGTTCGCACAGAGTTCAAGTTCATAAGCAACCTCGACAATCGTCCTTATGATTTTGTAGGGATCATAAAAACGTGATATCATCTTTTCAACACCACTTCCTTTGAGTGAGGATTGTCTATAGGGCTGCAACCTCAAAAATACCATATTGGTGGTCAACACACAACTTTTGCTGATTTTGGGCCTGTTGTAGGGTCTTTTTGAGTGCCTTCACAATGTCTAAGCTTTGCTGAATCAAATCTTTTGCTTTTGGTACTCTACTATCTGAAAGAATCAGATCCATAAATGAAACATCATAGCCATAGAGTGCTTTGAAAGGAGTCATTCCAATAGACATGTGATGAGTAGAGTTGTAGCAACACTCTCCAAGGTGCAACCATTTTACCCATGCTATTTGTTGTCCTATGACATAGTTCCTCAAGTAACCTTCTATCCATTTGTTCACGATTTCCGTTTGCCCATTGGTTTGAGGATGATAGCTAGTGCTTGGGGTTAATTTTGTGCCTGTGAAACGAAAAAGCTCTTGCCAAAACAAACTAAAATTGCTGTCCCTGTCACTTACATGTTCCTTGGTAATCATGAAGTTTAAATTCTCTCTAAAGAACAAATCAACAACTTGTGGAGCCTTATACTTTGAAGAAATGACATGAAAATGAGCATATTTAGTAAGCCTATCAACCACCACATAGATACAATCCTTACCTTGCACCCTTGTGAGGCCCATAATAAAATCCATGGAAATACTCTCCCATTTCTGATTTGGAATGGGTAGGGATTGCAGCAGCCCAGTTGGGAAAACATGCTCAGCTTTGTTTTGTTGGCACACCATACATTCTCTAACATGCTTCAAGACATCATTTTTGAGTCCTTTACAAGAAAAACGTTCCCTTATTTGCTTGTATGTCTTGTAGTAACTGGGATGACCAGCAAGTGGAGTGTCATGACAAGCCCTCAAAATCCTTTACTTCAACTTTGATCTCGGTACAAGATACACCCTATCTTTGTATAGGATGAGTTCTTCCACCACTTTGTACTTGTCATCTTCCAACTTCCCATCCAAAATGTCAACACAAATGTGTCCTTGGCATATACAACAATTATAAAAGCCTTCCAATCAGCAAATATATTAGTCATAGAGCATAAATAAGGCTTCCTAGAGAGTGCATCAACCACCACATTAATTTTTTCCTTAACATACTCAATGTCAAAATCATAAGCTTGTAACCTACCCATTTTTGCTGTCTATCATTGAAATCCTTTTTGATTGAAGAAGAATGTCAAATTGTTATGATCCATTTTCACCACAGACTTCCCGCAAACCAGGTATTGTCTGAATTTGGCCAATGCATGCATGATTGCGAACATCTCTTTATCATAGATAGAGAAATTTCTTTCTACCTCCTCGAGCTTCCTACTCTCAAACGCTATGGGGTGTCTATTTTGCATTAGCACTGCTCTAATCCCCTCTCTTGAAGCATCTCATTTTAAAACAAAAGGGAGTGAGAAATCGAGAATAGCCTAAATTGGACATTAACTCATTACCTCCTTGAGCTTGTCAAAGGCTCTCTATGTTGAAGGGCTCCCAGAGAAGGCCCCTTTCTTCGTCAAATCCATTAGTGGGGCTGTAAGTTGTGAGAAACTTTTTACAGACCTTCGATAGTAGCTGCATAGTCCCACAAAACCCCTTCAGTGTGTCAAATTCCTTGGTCTAGGCTAGTCTTGTATTGCCTTGATCTTTTCGTCATCCACACTAACCCCTTGGGCAATAATCTTGAACCCTAAATATAATATTTCAGTCAAACCAAACTCACATTTGGATGCCTTCTCGTAGAATGAATGCTGCTCAAGTATGCCAAGCATCTCATCTATGTGCCTCAAGTGATCCTCCCAAGTTTGATTGAAAATTAGGATGTTATCAAAGAAGCCCAACACAAATTTTATCAATTGCAAAATGAATACCTGATTCATGCATGACGGGAATGTGGCAAGTCCATTGGTCAACCCGAATGGAATGACCAAGAACTCGTAGTGCCCATAGTGACATTTGAAAGCTGTCTTGTGCACATCTTCATCTTGAACCCATATCTGATGGTACTCCGATTGTAAGTCAAGTTTGGAGGAGTACCTCGCACCATGAAGCTCGTTTATCAACCCATTGATCCTAGGTATGGGTTAGCAGTTCTTGATTGTCCTTTTGTTGAGGGCCCTATAATCGATACACATCCTCATGGTGCCATCTTTCTTCTTAACCAACACAACCAAAGAGGCAAACGGACTAGAGCTTGGTCGAATGTGTCCCATGACCAGTAGCTCCTTAATGGCCTTTTCAATCTCCTACTTGTATCTGTTGGGATGACGATAAGGCATAGTGATGATTGGCTTTGCTCTCTCCTCTAACTCAATCAAATGCTAGAAACTTGTATATGGTGGTAACCCTGGAGGAATTTCATTGAACACCTTACATTGCTTGTCTAGGATGGATTGGATGTTGATGTGCTAGGATCCCCCATCCTTTGGTGGGCTTGTGTCAGTAACCAAGCACTTAGCTGTCCAAACCACTTTGTCCCTACGAAAAAATCTCTCCATCCTCTTAGCTAAAACCATAATGAGACCTCCATTGGATAAGCCTCGAAGAACGACCTCCTTCCCATTTGATTTGAACTTCAACTCCATGATTTGATAGTTTTGTGTGTATTCTCCAAGCGAGTGTAACCATTGCACTCCCAAAACCAATTTTTTCTCACCAATGCCAATCATGTAGAAGTCCTCCCACATCTTGTGTCCTCCTAGAGCCAACTCCAATTGTTGTATCCTTTGGTTGCATGGAATGGTATACCCATCTACCATTGTGACCTTAAATCCCTCAAACCCTTGTGTCTACAAACCTAATTTAGCCACCAAACATTCATCAATGAAGTTGTGAGTTGTCCCACTGTTAATCAAAACGGTCACCCTTTGTCCTTACAACACTTCTTGGATGCGAAAAGAGTGATATCTAGGTGCTCCTGAAAGGGCTGCAAGTGTACCCTATGGACGTTCTCCTTCTTGGTCCTCATGCTCTACCTCATCCACCCCAATCTCTGGTATCGCTTCTTTTGCCTCAAATTCCTTATTGAAAACCACCTCTATATATTGTATTTGCCCCTTCCCTAAACACCTGTGACCCGGTTGCCATGACTCTCTGCATGTGAAACATAGCTTTTTCCTACAAAGTTCATTCTTGGATTCCTCACTTTAGTTTGGTTTGGGGTGTGACACCTTTGGTGGAGGAATGTTCTTTTGAGGTCTCTTTTGTAGAAGTGGGAATGCCTTCTTGGAGTAGAATTTGTCCTTAGCCACTGATTCTTCCAAATTTAGAGCTCTCCTAATGGCATCTTGCAAAGAGCTCAGATCAAATGCCCTTACCAATCCCTTGAGGGGTTTGAATAGGCCTTCTACAAAAAGGACTATGAGCCTCCTTTTCGTCACATCTTGAACCATCATCGAAGGCCCCTGAAATTTTGCTACATAGTCTTCCACTGTACCCTCTTGCTTCAGTTGTACTATCTCTTTGAAATGAATCTTTGGATCCCTCCTATCAAACCTCTTTGTCAGTCTCTGGCTGAAATATTCTAAGGTAGTGATCAAGTCATGCCCTTGGGTCACCATGCCATGATACCATCATTTGTGGGCCACTCCTTCAAGATGCAAGGTGGCAAACTTGATGGCTTCTTCTTCAAACATTGGGTTCAAAGAGAAGTATGTGTCCAATTTCTGCAGCCAGCCCTTGCTGAACAACTATCAAATCTATCAAATGTGGGAATAGTGATCTTCCTTAAGCGGTGTTGAATGTCTTTTTAGGGCTGTTCCTCATACCTTCTCCTCCTATGCCCATTCCTTGTCTTCATCTCATAGTATTCTATAAAGGACATGTCTCTTCGTATGGCAGCGTTGAAGGCATTGTATTCATTATGAAGTCTTGTCATTTCATCTCCTTAGTTGGGTGGCTCTTCTTCCCTGGGTGGTGCCCCTTGCTTTTCCAAAAAATTGGCTCTAAAGGTTCTTGGATTTGGATTGGTTGAGCCCCTCTCACCACCAAAGCTGCTCCCTTTGATTCCATTTTGAGTAGTTCAACCAGCACTTAATTGTTGGTTTAATCCCCTTAGGAGTTGGACCTTTTCAACCATGGTGTCCCTCATGTTGGATTAAAACTCCTTGCTCTCCCTAATGAATTCTTGGGAGTTGTCTTCCTCTCTGTCACCCATGGCAGCCTCTTTCCTCTTTTCCCTTTGCTAATACCTCAAACCTCTATCACTCACACTCATGAATTTGCATACACATATAGGCTGGAAGGATGCCAAGCTCTAATACCAAAGGCCCAACCACTACACCAAAAGATTGGCCTAGTGGTGAGGACAACTACCTAGGGTGTTAAGGGTGAGGTTTGCATCCCACTAGCCTTGGAGGTGAAGGCATAGAAGCCACAAGCACTGTGGACATGTGGCCATAGAGCCCCACCATCTGGTTATCAGGTATACGCCTTCCAGCATGTTGGTGTGTGTTTTATCATCCACCAAACATTCAGAATAAAAATGCCCAAAGACACTTTATCCTCTCTTGAAAAACCACCGCATAGGCGATTCCAAGGTTTCTTTAGTCGGGTCTCGACGTGTGGATAAGCTCAATGGTCGTTGTGATAATGCTGGTAATAAACAAGGGGACTTACGTAGAAAGTCTGCACAAGTTCGGGGCTTAGGAAATTTATCTTTAAAGGTTCTCAATTAGGACTTTCAATTGTGGATCTCAAAAAAAATGGCAAAAAGAATAGGGTTCAGAGAATCTAGTCTAAGCCTATGAACTCAAGAGACAGTAAGGACTTGGTGAAGAGGAATAAACCACACTTTGTTTCGCCTCCTGCAGGACAACATACGCAAAGTGGGTGCAATCTTCAAGGGGTTTGTGAGAATAATTTTCACACCTCGAATGAGGTTGAAGTTAAGCTTCCACGTTTAAGAGCTCAGGCTAACTTTACAAATCGAATGCAAATCATCCATTCGAAAAAAGTATGAGCTACACTTCACCATCGAATCAATACGATCAATCTCTCATTCAATTAACAACTTTTCAAAGCAAATTCTATTTAATCTAACTTTAACTCTAATCTATGGCGGAAGGCAATATGTAACCTCGCTTACTATTCAACAATAAGAAGTGATTCAAGGCAAATCATGCTCAAGAGCTTTTATCATTCAAAATAGTCTCAATGCGACAATATACATAATCTGTCTCCACACAAAATGAAAATGAGAGAGCACTAGTTTATATAGAGCTCCAAAAATGAAATGAAGGGCCGACAAGGGCCGAGATTATTACAACCAAACCCTAATTAGGGTTTCCCAAAATAACAAGAGTTAATCATCAGAAAACTATCAGAAAAGTGGCAGTTCCAGCTATAATCAAGGAGAGGCGTCCTTATCCATTTGAGTGGCATTGTGCTTGGCGAATCTGGACACTACTGCAATGACCTCGTCCATCGTGACAGGCGGCAGCATGCTGATCCGGAATTCAAGTCCGTCCAACTTCTCAGCACATCTAGCAAAAGTACCTTCCCAATCTGCCTCCTGCTTCTCAAAATCCTTTCGAATGGACGAGAGTCTTGCCACTCTCGCAAAGTCTTGTTTCAAGAAAGGTCCAGTGTTCGAGAAGAAAGTTTCTTGAACCTTATGCTTCAATCTCTCCAACTGCATGTCGTTCTCCCGGATGACTTCATGGTCGAACACATCAGTAGTTATCATGCAAATCTTCTCCTGGATTTTCCTGACCTGTTCTTCAATTCCAAGTCCATCGACTCTTGCCTTCTCCAAGACTTCTTCTCGTATTGTCACTGCCCAAAACCAGTGATGAAAATCATATGCTGCCCTTGCAGCAATCACCTTTTTATCAACTAACTCCTCCCTCGGAGTGCTCTTCAAAATTCTAAGGCTTGGAATAAGCCTTTCCTGCATATCCGGGACACCTTCCCATGTTTCTGCCATATCCATCAATCTGGAAAGAAATGAAGAGGTTCGTCCATAGGCCAGTGCCAACTTTTCCATGAACAAGGCCGCTTCCGTGCCTTCACTTGCCATCCAGTCTTGTGCTTCCCTGGCCGTCACCATTCCGTGCTCGACTTCCCTAGTCACCTCCTGTGATGAATTGAGGAGAGGAGGAACGGTCGCATTGCCCTGATCAAGCGGCTGGGTCAAATGTTGTATATATTCTTTGAGACGTTTGACCTCCTTTTTATATTCTTTCTTCTTGGTCACTTCCTTTTCCAGTCTCGCTTTAATGGTCGAGACGGAATTATCTAACTCTTCTACTTCCTGACCTTTCGAGGTCGGACCAAGGTCAACAGTGGTTATAGCATACTCCTGTGGAGTGATTTCGTCCTGTGGCTTGTCCACTGTAGGCACTGCAATGTGCACGGAACGGTTGCCTGTCTCGTTCCTTTGAATGGTGGAGAACTTCTTGGCGGGCTTCTTGACTGCAACCTGCTCTAATCTTGCCAAGAAATCGGCAGTATCATCTTCTTCTTCTTGTTGAGCCTCAGCAGGCACCTGGATTTTCATCCTCTCCAACAGCCAGTCTGGAATGGTCGACTGTTCGATGCCATCCTCTACTTGAACTTCCTCCTCATTCGGAGCATCCACTATCCCTCTGAGGGCGGAAATCATTCCTTCCTCTAAGTCATTATCCTGAGCTTCTACATCATTATCTGAACCTAAAATTTCTGTGCCTGTTGGTGACGCAGGCTCTTCATCATCTAGTTGAATAGGCTCATCATTTACTTCCTGAGCTGCAAGAGGTTCAAGCATTTCCACCAAGGAGTCGTCTATATTGGCCACAAACTGGTCAATGTTCCTGGATGCTGCTGACCGAGAAGGCTCTCCTTTATGCCTCTTGGAAACAGGTTCAGCACTTGGCATTATTTCTTTTCTTTTCTCTCCAATCCCGACCAAGTCCTGATGGGATGCACCAGCATTAGAGGAATATGACTCTGATTCGCTCAACAGATCATATGTGAGCGTGACTCCTTTCTGTCTTAATTCCTGAACATGATAATCGACCCACCACTGAGAATATTTCGTCACTGGCCTCATCAGGGTGGCTAGGTCTGCGTGCTCTGGCTCTGACCATTTTACTGGAGGGAGAGGTCGGCTTTCCTCAAAGCGAGGCTGGACGTGGTTTCCATCATCTTGGAGCTGATCAGGCACTCGACAGAACTCAACTGTTCTCATGAAATCCAAGGACATCCTGGACCACATCTTCCGAGTCTCACCTCATATTCATCCGCAGCATTTGCCCAGAAATCCTCCAGTTCCATCCTGTGCTTATATTTTCTTCCTTCCACTATCCGGATATTATGATGTGGGTCATAATTGACCCTGGACTTGTATGCCGTGAAAGGATACCATTGGATCTCTAGTCTTGCACTTTCAGCTGCCTGTGCGGATGGACAGTACTCTAGCATGTTCCCGATGAAGAATGGGAATGTGACGGACGCCTTCTTGGTCGGCCTCTGAATATTCTGGTACTCTTCTAATTGTCTTAAAACCTCGAGCAATATCATCCGATTAGTCGGATAGATAGGCAATTTATAGGGATTTCCAGTAAATCCCTGGATCCTGATATATGTGAATTTAGGGAATTGGATGAACCAAGACCCGTATTTGCTGATAAGACTTTTTGCTTCATGGCTCAGCCTTTGGTGCACTCCTCCTTGAAGCTTTCTGGTGATATGCATTAGGAATGCATCATGCACCCTCCTGAAGTGAGTCTTCTCCTTCAATTGGAGCTGAGGATAGCAGTCGTAAGGCTTGAGCTCGTTCTCCCCGTTGCCAATTTTGCCTTTGCAGATCAATCCTGGATATTTGTATGATCTGGCCAACAGGTATATCACATATGAACTCATGTGAAAAGACTTGGTCTCTTCAAGGTTGATCAGTTGCTCATGGAGGTTGTCACTTATCATCCGTGACCAGTTGAACATTTTGACTCCGGAGGTGATCTCGTCGATGAAATAGTACATCCAGCTCTCAAAGAAGGCGCCTTGTGGATTGCCAGCTATTCTGTTAAGCATCAGCACAATATCCCCAAAGTCTTCCTTGAAGTCCGTGCGGCGAGGCCTCTTAGGCAACTTCTTGATTGACGGCTTTGGCTTGTCCATCCAAACCTTGTTGACTGTTGTGGCGCACAAATCTGACTTGCTGTCATATAGCATTTTGGCTTCTTCTTTGGTCTTATAGACCGTTCTTGAATGTTCAGGGATGCCAAAGGTCTCCTGGATTGACACTTCGTTCAAGTGTGCCAAGATCCTTCCGTCAGGGGCGATAATCTGTCTTTTCTGGCATCATAATGGCGAGCACATTCTACCATTAACTCTGCACAATCCATTGCCGGAGGGAATCCAGCTGCTTGGAATATCCCGTTTCTGACCATTCTTCTGGCTATTGCCGTGGGAAGTCCCTTCTGACCGTATACTCTCTTCTTGAATTCGTCAAAGTCCAGTCCGAGGTCAGTGATGACATTCTTCCACTTTGAGATGACCTTAGTCTCCTTCTGAGCACCCTTGTTGGCGAACTTCATTTTCAGCTTCCTGGATAATACTCCTGCCGTGTCCGTCAACCTGCAGTCATAATATTAACATTAATAAAAAGACTTTTAAAATTATTTAAACCTCGTGCCTTGGATTTGAAAATTTGACTTTCAGCTGTTCACATAATAAATTTGCTGCGAAAAAGCAAGCTGAAAGTGACTTGAATGGAATTGAAAATTTTGCCAGAGCTTCGTCAAGATGACAGTACATGAAAAGATAGCAAATTTAATTGACCAATTACCAAACCTCAGTGAAGGAGCGTTAAATGCAAATCAGATTTAAAAATCTGATTTTTTTGAAAAGTGCGCCCCTCTTCAAGAAGAATTCAGCTTTGAATAATTCTCCTCTTCTTTTCCCGCGAAAAATTCCTCAGCATAACACTACTTTTCCCTCTGGGAAAATTCGACTTTGCTTATGGACGAATTAATTGCCTGTCAATTTCGAGAAAGATTAAATTTCTCTTCAGCTGTGTGTGAAAAAATGAGTTGCTGAAACTCATTATAATGCTGAGAGATTGAATTCGATTTAGCAACTGCCATAATCTTTCTCGATCTCGATTTGTTTTCATTTTCCAAACAGGCAACTTTCCTTTTATCTTCCGACAAGGATCAGTCTCGAACTTATCCGGACAAATCTTACTGATCTTCAAAAATTCGATTTTTTTAATGTTTATTTTTTTGATTTTTTCAACTTTTAAATAAAACATTAAATAATTTAATTAAATCCATGGTGAATTTAATTTTCTTTTGTCGGACTTCATCTCCGCCTGGCGTGCTTTACTTTCGTCCGATTCGTGTCTGGCAATTTTGATTTTGTCCAAGGTATTTTAAGTTTCCAAATAGTTGAAAATTAATATTAAAATATTAAAATATTTCAATTAATTCCAACCCGTTCGTCTTGGACCCATGGCTATCTCGATCTTCCTTCATTTTTTCTTGGCTGAGAGTTTATTTTCCAATTTCGTCCTTGATTTCGTCTAGCCAAACCAAATCTTAAGCCATTCCGTCGAGAATTTCATTGCCAGATCCCTATTTTTCTTTGCCGAGGCGAGATTTTAAGCTTATTTTGCTCTGCCAAAGTCAAATATTTCCTTGCTCAGTCGAATTTTTCTAGGAAAAATCCTTGTCCGAATGTCTTCGTTAGGCGAATTTCCTTGATGTCTGACATATTCTTCCTCCTTCTGGCCAAGGACGATCCTTCCTTTCTCCCTGCCTTGCGCATTTTTCTTGGGTCAAAGTTGACAATTTCTCGACATTTTCTCCATACTTAGGCAAATTTTATCTCTTTTCCTTCATCGAGTTGGGCACATTCCGTTTTATTCTTTGCCACATCCTGATAATCTTTAGCACATGTCCTTTCAATCTTGGCATTTGTCCTCTCGAAAGTGTCACAATACTTGGCCAACGTCTTCATTTTTCATCCTTTTAGCCTCTGTACTTAGGCAAATATTCGAACCTCTTCTTAGACTTGGCATTAACACTTAGCCAAAAATCTTACCATCTTATCATCTTGGGCGGACTTCCTTGGCTTCTTGGACAAGATCATGGATGTCCTTGATACTTTGCTAGCTCTTTCCAAGCTTATGGCGGACTTTGTAAGTCTTTAGGATGAGCACCATGGGATATCCCTCTTTTCTAGGGCGAATTTCCTTAACTTCTTAGCACTTATTCTCATCATTTTATCCTTTTGGAAAGGATTTTCCACCTTTCATACTTAGCAAATTTCAAAACTCTCCCTAGCTGGGCGCCAACACTTAGCAAATATTTTGATTTTTCCTTACTTTCATGCTTAGGCGGACTTTCAATAGCCTTCAGCCAAGTCCCACCTTTTAAGGGCGGACTTCCTTAGTATTTTGGACGTCCTTTAAAGTGAAATGGCGGACTTTAGAGCATGCAAGGACATGGGTGGCGGACTTCAAAGCTTGCAAGGACGTTGCCCCAAGATGCATGGCGGACTTCATAAGAGTCAAGGATGAAGATGGCGGACTTTGAAGGTCTTTAGGACATCCTTCATGAGATGGCGGACTTCAAAGGAATCAAGGATGGCCTTGGGCGGACTTTGAGAGGTCCAAGGATATGTCTTCAATATGCATGGCGGACTTTGGAGAGTCCTAGGATGTTCCTCTTTGATGCAGGGATATGCCTCCCAGGTGCTGGGCGGACTTCATGACCTTTTTGGACATCCTCCTTAGCTGCTGGGCGAATTCCATGACCTTTCAGACCTTTACATACCTTTCCTCATGGCGAATTTTCCAGACTCGAGCACATTTTTCACAGATTTCACCATTTTAGAACTGATTTTCATGATTTCATCTTCAGATCTGATTGATCTTGAACTGGTTTTGACTGGTTTTTCCAGATTTTTGAACGTTTTTGGCCTGATTTTCATGCTTTTTGAACTTTTTTTGCAAATTTTTCAAAAATTTTCAATTTTTTTCATTTTGATTTTCTGAGAGTTCTATTGAGTTTTTCGAACTTCTGAGTGCGTTTTCAGAACTCGGGACCCTTCTAAAAAATAGAAACTTTCCAAAAATAGAAACTTTCTAAAAATAGAAAAAAGCAACCCTAAAAAATAGGGAACCTCGTTTGGTCCAAAAATGCCAAAAATGAAAAATCGAAAAAGCAACTTTTCCTAAAAAATAGGAAGTCTCAGAATTAGCCGAATTTACAGTCGATTTTCGTCGCTTGGGCCTTCTGAGCGCTTCCATGACGTCTACGCACTGATTCAAGCATGAATTACTGACTCGGCTCGGGTAACTCTCGGCAAACTGACCTGAAACTCTTAACAAAGTGATCTCTCGTAACCGTTGCAAGGAGACAGAACCCTAAAAACTAGCAGGCAATTGGGGGTCCCCATCAGCGATGGGGCGATGTGTGAAAAGGTCACAACACAGCACAACGGGTTAATTTGTCGGGGTTTAGCCCTTCACGCACGGGACATTACAGCCCAGCATGCTCCACAGAGCTTGACCTTGAGACCTTGGCTCTGATACAACTAAGGTCCAACCACTACACCAAAAGACCAGTTTGGTGGTGAGGGTAGCTACCCAGGAAGTTAAGGGTGAGGTTTGCATCTCACTAGCCTTAGAGGTGAAGGCATAGAAGCCACGAGTAGTGTGGACACGTGGCCGTGGAGCCCCACCATCTAGTTATCAGGTATACACTTGCCAACACATCAGGTTAATCGGTCGGGGTTTAGCCCTTCATGCACGAGATATTACATATAAGAATGCAATGGAAGGCAGGGATATATGCAAGCTTTGAATCTCTAAAGTGAGACCATCCTTTAGGTTTGATCCTTTCAAGTGAGGATTTTTTTTAGATAAAATAGGTCTAGGCAATGAAAGTGACAATCTTGTGTAATGTCCCCATTTTTAGGTTCTCTAGTAGTGTAGTTGTTACTAGCTTTCTGGGTTTGTGTTAGCATGTTCAAAGGGGTAATTTGATGTTATTGGTGAGTGCAAATGGTTTTAAGGAGTCATATGACACTTTCAAATGTTATTTCCGACTTCTGGTTTGGACTCCAAGATTCTTAGAGGGAGTGTATATTTTTAGTAAGTCACCCAATCGGGTCCCTTTATTATCTTTAATCATTGGGATCACTCCTACATAGTCAGATTTCAATTCTGATGCTTTTTGGCCATTTCCGCTAATTGGGTGTAATATTGAGCTATATTTAATTAATTTTACTAAGGTTTCCATTTTAATTAAAATATTTAATCGGGCACCTCAGTATTATAGCTCGTTGGAAAGAGAACGAAAAGATTTATATGATAGGACACTTAAAAGTGACTTTTAGTTCTGAAAATGTTTTAAAAGTAAAATAAATTACTTTTTGGAGTTATTTTATTTAACGCTAAAATTATAAAGTTAAAATATGTTAGCTTAGCGTTATTTAAAATATTGAAGGGGTACTTTTGGGAGACAAAAAGTCAGTTTAAATTTAATAAAGTATTCCCTAAACTTGGACACCACATTGGGGAAATAAAGCAAATTCAAATAAATTAAAATGGGGGGAAAAAGTAAGTGGGGTGTGACCTTTTGGAGAGTTATAAAAGATGATTTGAGGAGCTTATTTGAATATGCTTGGTTTTGGATATTTGGTTTTTGCTTGCCGGAGAAGCTGGTTCTTCTTCTTCTTGGTTAGTGAGGATGGAAACTCTTACAGGCAACATTCTCTATGTTATTGAAAGACATAATCTTGAGAATTACTTGGTAATTTCACACAAGAATCACAGCTGGGCATGAATGGAGTTTTGATTTCTTCTTCTTCCATAGTTCTTCGAGCTTGATATTACTAGAGATTTATTGTGGTGATTGAATAAGGAGATTTCAGGGATTTATTGTAGATCTTTTGCCAGTTTGAGGCTGGCCGTACTAGTTCCTTGTTGGTTGTACATGCTTGGTAGGGCGTTGGATTCCAGTTGCTGGTTGGCTAGGGTTTTGGAGGGGATTTACTTGCTGGTTGGGGTCACCCTGGGTTGGAGATTACAAAGTTTTCTTTGCATTGGCTTTGGAGGAAGGTTTTGAAGAGTGGCGTCCCATTTTTGGAGTAACCAACTTGCTGGTTGTAGTTACAACACATTGTCAAAGTTCCTAAAATTTTCTGGGTATGTTGGATTTGGATATGCTATGACATTTCATGATCTGGGTCACCTTTGTAATTGAGCAAAATTTAATTTGCTGATCAGAATACAAATCTGGAATTTTCTGCTCATTGTAACTTTGAAAATTGTAAAATTTTCAAGTTGATTCATTGCTGCAATCTATTTAATTTCTGTTCATTATTGCAAAGAACTATCATTTGCATATTACCTCCTCCTTCTCTCTAAAGTCTAAACACATCAAACCAATCGCAAAAAAACCAAGGCAGAACAAGGGTGTATGTTACATCTTGGTATCAACTGCCTACTTTGCTGGTTGTAACATAAATGAAAAATGCATTTTCTTTGTACCCATCATAAAAATGAGAAATATATAATTTGCCTCTTTGGTTTTAGTTCAAAAGGTTAAAAGCAAGTTCTCTAACCGGCCATGGTGTCATAGACCCTATGAAATTTCAAGGCATTGATGGCTTGTTTAAAATTCATGAAGAGCTATTGAAGTTCTGTGGGCAGAAGAAAGATCAACAATGTATATTTGTGTTAGGATATGAGGCATACCTTTGTAATAAAGTCAACATAGTGACTTAGTGGTTTGTTAGTGTTGCTATTATTAGCATTTAGAATCTTCAACAATTGTCACAAATATGTATTGTTGGTTACATCACCCAAACTCTAAATAAGGAAATGAACCTCTTTGTAATACTCACTCCAATATCTAATAATAGTATATCGTGTTTCCTTTTTCAATATGGTATTAGGGTAGGATGGAGCTGCCATTTCTACTGCAACATATCAATGAAGGAGCAACAAGAAAGGAAGGAAGCCATGTTGCAGTTTGCAGAGGATTGCAGGTTGTGGTCGCTATTGTAGTTGCAGGATGAAAAATAGTTATTTTCATGGGTATTAATCACCATTTTTAAGAGGGAATCAATTGTTAGGGCACATAGAACTACCATTTGTAGGTCGTAGTGGTTGCTGTAGTTTGTGAAGGTGATGAGAAGGGCACATTTTATCCTTTAATTATGTTTTTTGAACTAGTCATGCTTCTGGTCATGATATACTGCAGCATTTGGTCGTGATTTTGCATGATTTGCTTCTCGGTTGTGTTTTGCATTTCTACTTCATTTGACACAAATTTTATTGGTTGCAAACAGAGGTTGTGAATTTTAGTCATGGCTAGGGCACGATTTGCAGGTATTTTTAGTTTTAAATTTCCTTGATAAGTCTAAAAACTTCGACACCAATTTATTATTTTCCTTTCCAATATTTTTATTAAGCTATGAAATTCTCCATAAATTTATTTAGGTATTTTTTAGTTTTTTGGAAATGAAAAAATTCCATTTGATAAATATTTTAGCTCCAACTTCCACACATGAAATGTAAAAATCTAGATGCAGTTGATGCACACAAACTTGTGGGTATTAGGAAATGGGAATGAGAAACCACCTACAAATGCCGATAAATTACTAAATTGGTAAAACAAAGACGATAAAGCCTAAGCCATTATTGGTCTTGCTATCTCCAATTTTGAGTCACATCATATAGATTATCATCTAAAGAAATTTGGGACAATTTGAATAAATTGTTTGGAGTAAAAATGGTTAATCTAGTCGTGTTCAGATTCGAGATGGCTGATGAATTCATTATGTCTAGCTTTGGTTAGTTACTATGATTCATTGAGTAGTACCAACAACCTTGTCTTAAATGATAACTGTTGGCTGCCCTTTATAAATTGAATTCTCATAGACAAGTAAGGTGTCTAATCTTGGCTTGGGCTGTCTTGATCTAATACTGTAATGTCCCCAATCCTGGTTTGCCCTAGAATTTATCTACTGATCACAGATTTAAACAAATTAGGGTTAGGGTTTCCTCTTATTAAATAAATATCTCTTTAATGAGGTAATCTTGGATTGGAATCCTGCATTCACCACATAAACACTAGATGCCATTATGTGTACATACTTGTTAGGGTTAGACAATTGCATTTCATTCATAGATGATCAACAAAGCAAGCATACTAAAGTTGTGGGAGAAGGGACATGATGGGTCCCCCTGAAGCCATATGCCAAGCCTAAGAGGGTGCATACCGCAACCCTCTCCCTTGGCGACTTGTACTTGCTTTCCCCATCAAGCCACAACTCTCGGAAGACACATGCCAACTTGTGGGAGTGGGCGGAGATCACAAGTGGTCTTTGCACTTCCTCAGGCCCATCCTCACCTTAGGATTGGGCGGAGATCTTGAGTGGGATCTTTAGGCTCTCACCACTTCCTCAAGCCCTTCCCACAAGATGGGTTTCAGATACTCAAGCACATCATATATTTTATCACAAGAAAGTATTCATTAAATATTCTTATTAACATATAGGCCATATGCATACATATGTAAACAATGATTTGCAAAAAATAGCAATCTGTGGTGATGAACTGGACTGATTTTCTGTTGTGTCCTGATCTGAATGTTCCCCCCCTGAATCGATCCATCTGTTCTTAACACTCAGAAGATATTGTTAGTGTGAATCAAATAAATAAGAATCTATTTTCCATACTTATATTAAAGCATCATAATTACTTATAAGGCCCAATAATTGCTGCAAGCATCATTATTGCATAATTGTATTATATATTATAATATTTTTAATTCTTGTTTTGTTATTTATTTTATTTATTTGTATTATATATATTTCAGGGTTGTAAATTTTGGGAGCATGACAAATACAACTCATTGTAGTAGTTCCAACAGCCTTGTCTTAACTGAAAACTATTGGCCGCCCTTTATAAATTGAACTGTCATAGATAGGGAAGGTGTCTAATCTTGCCTTGGGATTCCCCAATCTACATGAATGTAAGCAAATTCTATTGAATAAAGCTTCTATTGGGTGATATTTTGTTGCTCTGTTTGTGTTAGTTTTTAATATTGTAAGCATTTGTGAACTCGATAAGAGTAAACAATTTGCTTTGAAGAAGTTGGGTTTGATTTAAGCAAGTGCTAGTGACAATCTCTAAAACCTTAGAAGATGGCAGTATAAATAGGATGAGGAGTTGGGGAAGTAGTGGACTCTAACCAATAAAGGGAGGACAATCTCACAAAGGATTTTTTTAATTTGTGGAATGTATCTATATGAGAGCAAGTTTGCAAAGAAGTTGAAAGAAAACAAGTAGTGTAGGATACAATTTGGAATAATTAGTTGTGACCAAAGACATGGACACACTACTTGATCATCTTACCCAACTCCTTGCCAAACAAACTATATTTTTACAAAATCTTTGTGCTGGATTAGACCATGAAGCACACATGCAACAAATAAATCAGAGGTATGAGGAGAGGAGTCATGACAAAGAAGTAGAGGTTGTAGGAAGAATGTCTTTATATTCTTGTGTTGATGAATATTACATTGTAGAATGACTTATTATATAGGCCAAAGAATGAAACAATCAATTCTATTATTTAGGAACAAGCTCCCAACAACCTACAACCTATGTGAAACAACTTACAATACTATGCTAATGATAGCATAGTAATAACTAAACCAGATACAATTTCATATTTATCTCTAAACTTGACAAATATATCTTTACTGAGTGGTTTAGTCATTATGTCTGCTATTTGGTCTTCTGTAGGATAGTAATAAAAGACAAATGTCTTCATTATCAACCAACTGGTGAATGTAATGATGATGAGCTTCAATATATTTAGTTATGGCATGATAAACTGGCTTCTTCACCATCTTGAGAACACTTTGGTTTGATCTAATTGAACATCAGCCATTAGCCTTCTTAACCACATTGCCTAACAACCTTTACTAACTGTTGCCTTATATTTTGCTTCAATGGAAGATAAGACAATCGCGAACCAGTATTTCAGAACTTTTAAAACTTTAAACCAGATAAATCATATAAGTCAGAAATCAGATCATCAACAGCAACATAAAACACCAGATGCAAGTATGAGCACCAGGATTACGTGGAAAACCCTTTCGGGTAAAAAACCGCAGCAAAATATTGTTTTTATTATCTTGAATGGGCACCAACCCAGTTACACAAGTGAGCACCAACCCACTGAGAGCACCAACTCTCCAAAGCACCAACTTTGTACAGCTGAAGCATCAACTCCAGCGATGTTGAAGCACCAACTCCAGACTTCTTGAAACACAAACTTTAGTAACCAGGAATTCTAAACATCAAACTTAATCTGCACAAAGTCTTAGCTCTTTCAAATTGTCATTTTATAGCATGCAGATCCTACCATTTCTCAATATCTAAATACTTGATGCAGAAAGCAATCTGCACATTAACTTGATTCTTCCACAGTCATAAACAACCTCCTCTCATACACAATCACTGCAAACTCCAATCTGAGTAATACCAAATTCCGAGCACAAATATAATCTGAACACGATTCCAAAACAGAGCACAGTCACAACTTGATATGCAAGGGACTTATTTTTGAAGCAGCATGCCCTGTAATACTTGAGACTCCACATAGACGCTCCAAACACTCAACTTAATATGGAACCAGCATCCACTCTCACACAAAACCATCAACTTCTATATACCCATACAGTTTTCATTGACACACACATATGACATGCAAAGACTCCACGATAAAATGAACATGACTTTATCTTTCGTTTCCTACATTCAAACCTGTCCCCACATGACAATAAACTCTTGTGGCTTACTATTAACAGTTCATATCACACATAAATTGTCCTAGACGAATTTCTGAGAGTAATTGCAGTCTCTTATATGCTACGACTTGAGACATTATTAGCCATCGCCAGAAGGATAAGCCGATATATATATACTAAGTTGCCGGTTCGGATACGGATTCAGATGCGGGTTCGGGTTCGCCGGTACGACAATTTTTTTTTTTCCAAGGGTACGGGTATGGGTACAGGAGTATATATATATATATTATATTAAATTATAAACATAATGCCATAGACTCATAAGCATGCTCAAAATTATAATCATATGATCATAATGTCATAATTCCATAGAATATTGAAACAATGAAATACGCCATACGGTAATACCTCATATAATCATATTCATAATTTGCAAAAATGTAAATTACTAAATAGTAAATACTCAAGTCTTAAAATGTCATTACACATTGAAAATTCAAATTACAATCAAGACAATATTTAATTCAGTATTACTATTCTTCAAATTCTTCTTCATCAAAAGCATCAAGGTTGTGGTCCTCAATTGGTTCAATTTCATTTGAACCACTATCAATTATATTGCCACTGCCACTAGGTTTATTAGTTGCCTCATTGTCATCTATAGAAGCCAAGGTAAGTTGTGCAACTGTAGCATCTAAATCAGCACACTCAGGGGCAAGATCCCAATTCTTCGACACACCCTCATTGTATTCAGGTTTCTTATGTGATAAGAGACGAAGGTTGGAGTGTACATAGACCAAATCCTTTGCTTTTTTTGCACTTTTTAGGGTTTTATTTTATGTTTTTAAGTCGAGTTTTTACCTTTTTTTAGACTGGATGACGTGGGTCCTGTTGTGACCTTTTCACACATCGCCCCATTGCAAATGGGGACCCTTCGTTTTTTTTGCTTTTTGCTTTTTGCCTTGGCATCGCAACTGCTTATCACCAGTCTTTTTGCAAATGAGGAGTTTGAGTTTTGAACAATCACCCGAGTCAGTTGGAGAAATTGAGCTTAGATCACTGTGCAAGCGTCATCACCATGCTTAGAAGGCCTGGGAGACGGAGATCGACTGTCATTTCGGTCAATTCCGACATCTCCTACTTTTTAGGGTTTTCTCACCTCGGGCCCCCTATTTTTTAGGACCTACTTTTTTGGCACTTTTGGGCAATTCTGGGATCCCTATTTTTTAGGGTCTATTTTTGGAAAGTTGCTGTTTTTGAAAAAACTTCTATTTTTAAAAAGTTTCTATATTTGGAAAGGGCTCGAGTTTCAAAAATCCACTCAGAAGTTCGAAAAGATCAACGAAACTCTCAGAAAATCGATTCGAATTTTTTTTGAAATCATGGCTAAATTCTGGAAAATCACAGAAAAAAGTTCAAAAATCTGGAAAATTTGCTTGAAAATGGTGAGAAATCTGGTGAAAATCACAGAAAATCTTTCGAAAATCACAGGAAAATGGTGGAAAATCTGAAAAAAAAAATCAGTCATGAGATCACTAGAAATAATGAGGAATCTGAGAAACTTATAAAAATCTGAGAAAATCCATGAAAGAATCTGGAAATCTGAACATTCATGGCAAGGTTATGACTGAGAATTCATGGAGAAGACTGAAGTCTGTGAGAAATTCGCTTAAAAATGGAGTTTACTCAGCATGGAGAAGGCTGAAGTCACTGTCAAAACCTTCAGCTTACAAGCTAATGGCAACAAATCTGAGCAAGTCCGCCCATGTCAAATGTTGAAGTGGCATCAAAATGAAGGAAGTCCGCCCAGGCCATAAGCATTCAATGGGAAGCCACAGGTCAAAGTCCGCCATGGACAAAGTGTGGATGGCCTAACAAATGATGAAGTCCGCCCTCAGCATGGCTATCCGTCTGATGAAGTCCGCCCCAAAGAAAAGGTTGAATGGACAGGTCAAAGCCAAAGTCCGCCTTAGCAAAAGTGTCCAATGGCAAAGAAAATGAGGAAGTCCGCCTTGGGTAGAAGAGCAAGTGGCAAAGAAAATGAGGAAGTCCGCCCTAGGCATAAAATGAATGGCAAGGAAAAGACCAAAGTCCGCCTTGGATAGTTTGAAATGGCTAGAACATAGTCAAAGTCTGCCCTTGGACATGAAAAAGATGGCTCAACACTTAGCCAAGTCCGCCTAAAGCAATGGCACAAACATGGAGAAATTCCGCTCTAAGGAAGGTGGCACAAGATTAAGGCAAGTCAGCCTGATGGAAATGGCCTGAAATCTGGTAAGGTCCGCCTTGAAGAATGTTAAGTGGCAAGGCATTTGGCTGAGTCTGCCTGGAGAAAATGAAGAAAATGGCAACAAATGGTATGAGGTGCGCCCCAAGCCAAGACTTATGGCAAGAAATATAGTGAAGTCCGCCTTTGGGGATGGCATAAAAACATAAGCTAAAGTCCGCCCAGCTAGAGTGAAGATGGCTTAACAAGTGCCAAAGTCCGCCCCAAGGCAAGAGATGAAAAGTCTAAGGCGTAGTCAAGACAAAAGTTGAAGTGGCCTAAACATAGATGAAGTCCGCCATGTATTGGAGAGTGTAAAAAAATTACTATTTTTTTTTGCCTAAGTATGGACTTTGGTAAGAATGAAAATTTGCCTAAGTCCAAGCATCAAAGTGTTTAGAGAAAGATTTCGGCATGCCAAATGATTTAAGAAGATGAAATAAATTTTGGCTAAATAAAACTGAACATGGCTATATAAATCGTGCCAAGATGAAATAAATTTTGCCAAAGATTTTTGGACGATTAGACTTACGGCAAAATAATTTTGGACGAAGGAAGGTAATGGCGAAATAATTTTGGACGAAAAAGATTTATGGCCAAATAAAATTGGACATGGCAAGATAAATTTTGAAAAAAGAAAGAAAATCATGGCCAAACAAAATGGGCGGCAAGAAAATATGGCCAAATGAAATTGGACGGAGAGAAAATTAAAAGCTTGAAAATGAAAAATCTTTCAAAGCTTATCTTGAAAAGTTATCTTTAGGAGAGAGAAAATCTAAAATAAATTTGTTTTGTTTTACTGCAGGTGGATGACTACACAAGGCGAGGAAAATGACAAAGGAAGTGTAAAGTCCGACTGGAAGGGGAGATGAAAGAAGACTTGGGGAGTTCACCCTTGCACATTGCAAGACCAACGGGAAGTCCGCCAAGAGTTTGGCATCATCGACCGGCGAAGTTTATTTGAGCACAAAAATGGCCAGAATCTTGAAGATGTTACATGAAATTGAATAGCCAAAAATTTGGCTAAGTATGGGAAATTCTCCACTAAGAAAGTTCCAATTCGCTTCATTGCGGCGAAGGCACAAGGGAATTCCTCTCCAAATTCATGGCACGTGAAGAAATTCCAAAGCAATCCGGAAGGAAAGACTTAAAAACTTCAAGTCTAAACAGGTGCTCCAAGGCGAGGTGAGAAGAAGAAGCCAAAGTCATCCAAGATCGAAGCACAAAAGATAAAGTCATCGGCAAGGAAAACATTCTAAGGAACAAAACCAAAGTGATCAAAGAAGACATCCGGCACGTTGAGGTGGCGCCTCGTCATCTTTTGACCAATCAAATCATTCCAAATCAACATGCAACAACTTTCTATTTTATCTGTTGGTTCGTATTTAGCAAAAAGGACAAGTGTCCTCGAATGAAATTTTCTCATTGGTCGAGGGGTAGCAAACCCTAATTAGGGTTTTATTTGTAATCTTGGCCGTTGATCCTGAATTAATCTTGGCCATTGAACTTGTAATTGGGGAGCCTATAAATTGAGCTCACCCCCTCATTTGTAAAGCATGGGAGCATGTTGCAAAACATGTTGAGATGAGCAACTGTTGTAAGATTGCCAAAGTAATAAGTAATGCATGCATTGTTCTGATGGTGATTGCTTCTCTTATTTTGGAGTTGGCATGGTTCTTATCCCTCATCATAGTTTAGATTTCTTTTCATGTATGTTAGATGAATGCAAGATTTGATAAGTATTGATTTATGGTGAAACTTTTTGCTCATACTTTCTTTGAACGGATGATTTTCGTTCAATGCGTAAAGTTAGCCTGAGCTTACTTTGTGGATTCTTAACTTCTGTCTGAATAAATATTGTTCGATTGGAAGGTAGTTATTCATGACGTGAAAATCATAAACACAACTCTCCCTTGAAGATTGCACTGGCTTTGCATAGTTGGTGCGTTCCCTGCGTGGCAAAACAAAGTTTAGTTTTGTTTCACCGAGTCAATACCGTCTCTTGGATTCTTAGGAGTAGATTAGTGCTTTTGAACCCTTCTTTTTTAGTTTCTTTGATCTGACCGGAATAATAGAGCTTCATTGTCCAAACCTTCATTGTGAATTGAACGAGCCTAGCGTAAGTCCCTTTGTGTTACCAGCATAATCACATCAAACCACAGAGCTTATCCACATTCATCTTAAACATTGGAATTACCCTATGATCTTACTTGCAATCTTAGCATACGAGGTAGTTTTTCAAGAGGGGATATAGCGTCTTTGGACTCTTTATTCTAGAATGTTTGTTGTGTCATAAAACACGCATCAACAGGTCCACCCAGGTCCTTCTGGGTGCTCCTTGGGTTCAGTTAGGGTTCTCCATTTTCCACCTGTGAAGGTGTAATGACCCTACTCAAATCTGATTGAAAACCTCCGATTGAAGGCTCAAGAAATTTTGTCAAACACTTTGCATACAAAGGTCATATGACTGATATAACATTTCAGTTTGCCTTAATGAAACTTTCTTTCACTTAACATCAATAAGAATGCTTGCAATAAGACTCTAGATTGTTTAAACAATGACCTAACATGAATGTGCATCTTATCTTGACAATATTGAATGCATATATGAGTGCTAATCATGAAAAATGCTCACCTACAGCCAACTGGTATTTTTACAAACAGTTGGTATGCAAACTAACTAGCTGATAATAAATGATATTGAATTGTTCAATTGACACCAACAACTTATATCTCCAATTTGCAATATAAAGACTCAATACAATGCTCATTAAATGATTTTTTAGGAGCAACTTAGCCACCTACAGCCAAGTGACTTTTTATCAAACACTTGGAATGCATCCATCTAGAATCTAGAAAACTATGAATAATGTTACTAATCTAAAACTAAACTCCAGCACTTGTTTATAAACCAAAATGCAAAGCATTGCCAAGACTCTTGGCAATTTACAACTTTTTTGAAGTTTGCTAATTTCTGAGTACAAAATCAGACTTCAACATATACAAATAATGACATGTAAATGAGCTCCAAACAATGCAAAGAAACCTGGAATGAAGTCACCTTGGATTGGAGATGAAGTAGCAAGCAAGAACAAAGGAGAGTGCACCTTATGAGTGATGGATGATGTCTTAGCCCTAGCCGCCCCTGCTGGATATTTCAGACTTCAAGAATAAAATAATAGCAGCTGCAACCTCTGATTTTAATCAACAAACATTATTGTCCATCCTCTAGAAATTGATTGCTCCAATACCCATAAGCCAAAAACAAGTGTATGAATTTTTATGAATTTATTTGTGCTTCCCAACCCAATTCGCCCCTGTTCTAGCAGACCTCATAAAATAAATATATATCAGCCTCTAAAGATCTCCTCCAACTCCAATAATGATCTCCATCTCCCTAGAAGTCAAGCACTACTAATCAAGACCAAGATCAATGGATGTTATGGCTGCAATAAGCAAAATCGTGGCTCCCTCAAGCTGATATATATGACTGTAATTTATTCCAGAATTGATAAAGATGCAGATTGAACCTTGAATAACAATCTTGATGAAGTCTCAATACACCAAAATGACTCCAAAAGCTTCACCAATCGAACTATGCCAAATTTGATCAATAAAATGATCAACCCAACAATACCTCAGATGTTGTGTTGAATCCAAACCCTTATTCAGAAAGTACAATAATACATCAGATATTGTACTCAAATATATTTCACAATGACGCACAAATAGAAAGTCTGAAGTAACTTTCTCCCAGCGGCAATAATTCAAGTGATATTTCACACCCTCAAAATTGCTCACCAATTGAGAGTTTTCGTTCTCAATGGCCAAAGACAACTGCAGAAACCCTAGGCTCCACAACCATCAAACATCAACATCATCAACAACAAATCTGCTTGATGAGAATGAAGCCCATGATGTCTATTTATACTTTTTCCTCAAGAGGTCGGCCTCCTTCTAGAACTTTCCCAAGTCACCTTCTAGAAGGAATATTATTTTATTATTTTAATATTGCACTTTATAATAATATAAAATATAACCCAACTCCTAAAGTGCAATATAATATTATAACATAAAATAAGGTTTCCAAAATTAGAAACATCCATGGTGATAATAGGAAAACCTTCATATGACCAAGAAATAAGCCAACCAATCAACTAGGTATCTGCCAAACGACCCTCTTATCAAGCTCCATTAGCCTACGAGGATCAGGAATAGGCTAATTCCTCTAAACTCCATCGCTCATGAAAAAGGGGACATTACAGAAGGACCCACAGAGAACTCGGGTGGAAAATGGAGAACCCAGGGGAACCTAGAGAAGAACTGAACCAGAACCAGAACCAGAACCCACACATATTTTGGCCGGTTCGGGGGGCTAAAATGAAGAACCCGGTAACTTAGTATATATATATAAAACCGATACTGAATAAAATACCCTTTTTTTAATGCCTTCCACGATAATACCAATTGCTCAATATGCCGCACCAGGAATAAAAGAATAAAAGAAACGGCTCAAAATAATAACAGGACCATCAAAACGTATCAAAATCTCCTCCAAAAAGGTACACTCCATAACAATCGGCTTCAATACGGTGTGGAGGATTTTTATTCAGATTGCTAGGTAAGAATGAATGAATATTAAAAACCACGACTCTCTGCCATCGACACAATACACACTACATGCCAAGCCTTTTCTGTATAAGCCAATAAATGTCGATTCATTTTTAGAAGGCACGATAAACTCCACTAACTGCATATGCAGGTTGACGCTACACAAAAAGACCCCATCAGATATTATGAAAGCCGTCTCACTTCACACGCTGATTCAGTCAAAGGAGAACCCGATAATTTTAACCTGTCGCTACATAAAATCGGCTCAAAAGAATTAAATGAATATGGCCTTCAATGAAAGTCACGATATAGAATTTTTTGCCGCCCCACTCACTTAGCAAATTTCGCACCATACTTCATTTTTAGGAATATTTCTGTTGTAAATATCTGAAGCTGTCTCAACAATGGAATATTAGCCACCGGCAAAAAAAGCCTCATGCCACAAATACCTTTCAATACTTTTTGTCCATCCTGACTACACACAAGAATTGTCACAAATCAAAAGATAGACATTTACAATATTGTCCCCTGTAGCCATTGCCAGAGAATAGCAAAAATAGACAATCCGTTACTCCACAGCCTGTGTCTCCAGTGAACGTCAGTTTCACATAAATTCATGCCAGCAAAGACAAATGGAGGCTCCATGACTTCCAGAAATAAATGATACTTTTAACAAAAATGACTTCATATAAAGAAATCTGAAGTGAACTCATAATGATTTTAAAGCCGTCACATATTAAAGTCTGAAACCGATACACATGCCAAATAAACCTTTTATTTTCAACATACTGCACACACAAAAATAAAGTCTTCTAATATATGCGTTCCAATTAAAGACTTTGCTTTGCTTGAAGAAAGTCGACCATCATAAAGAAGAATCCAATCTGATGTGGCACATAAGCAAACAGCTGAAGCAAACAAGTAGCTTGCTGATGCAGACAGCCAACAAGCTCAACCAGGCAACCAACTAGCTCAACCAAGCAGCCAAGCAGCTCGAGCAAGCAACCAGTTCAAGTACCCAAGCAAGCAGCTCAAGCACATAGACAACCAGCTCAACCAAGTAGGCAAGTAGCTCAACTGACTTGACATCAATGACAAAACAATCAACAATGTAGACCTCTTGCTCCAACTATCCATTCAAGAACGGACTTCGACATCCATCTGATATACCTTTGATCCAAGTTGAGTAGCAATGGAGATAACCAATTAAAAGGTTACCATTTTTAAAGTAGGGGCAAAGATCTTTTCATATTCTATCCCTTCTTTTTGTGCATATCCTTTATTGACGAGATGAACTTTGTACTTGTCCAAAAAGCCATCTAATTTACACTTTATAAATCCATTTGCAACCAATGGATTTCTTTCTTTGGAGCAATGATGGCAACACCTACGTATTATTTTTCATCAAGGCATCACATTCCACTTATTAGGTCCCAAAATAGCTCTCCCAAATTCTAGAGCTTTTTCCACCTTTAAGGCTAGGGGTTTGTCTTCAAGAAGGTGAGTAGGGGCTCATCAAGAGACTTAGGATGGTTAAAGGTTAACATATGAGTGGGTAAACTCTCCTACTATTTGGGCTGAGCTTAAACCCAGGAGGGTATTCCTAGAGGTATGCCTGAATAAGCACTTAAAGCAAACAAAATGAACAATCATACAACCCACAACAACCATACCCAAATGTAGACTTAACCTAGTAACTGTCACTAAGTTAAGTTTAACTGGTTGCAATAACCTCTCTATAGCTGATTCAAATACTCTGCACATGTATTTTAAGATGACAACAACATCGCAATTCCTTGAGATAATTTCCTTTTTGATTCCTTAACATTAGCAGAGCATGAACATGCTGTAAATGACTCATTGATAATATAACATTTTATTTCACTTGAGACTTATCCTTGGTTGTATTATTGATTCATAAACAACAGTGTAAAATTTTATTTCTACTTCCTGTACTACTGGTGAATGTTTTTGATGATTTTAAATGGGTGTGGAAGATCAAGATTCCTATTGACCAATGCCTTATTGGGTAATAGAGTTATATCCAACCATGACAAGAAAACACTATACATAACAACAAATGTATGATATAAAATAAAGATTTCTTTTTAAAAACTCATCTGAATTCACTGATAGTCATCTATAACAGGTAAGAGGCCATTACATATACAGAGAATGCAATAGATTTAAATGCTGCAACATTTTCAAATACCTATTATAGCTGCACCAAGAAATGTGGTGGAAGAAAGTTTACAAGAAGAGGGCCTATGATACCTCTCACTCAACGATCCAAAATATCAATGACTAAACAAGAAGACAATTGCTACATCTGCTACAATAGCTACCTCTCTGCAACTTGGAGAGTAGCTTTAATGGTGGATAAACTGTCAATAGAGGTTTGGGGGCAAATCAGAAAGAAGCATAAGAATTGCAAATGAAACTTCGGCATACTAAGTAAAGTTTAAACTAATAAACATTAAAAACATGGTAATGATTGCATTGAACATTAACAATGTTGGGTGGAGGTTTGGGGTCAAGGGGCAATTCCCCTTGTGGGGGTTTGAGGGCAAAGCCCTCAATGGAGTTGACGGGCAGCACCCTATGTGGGTGTCTAGGGGCAGTGCCCCTAGTGCGTTCCTTGTTGCAATACAGGGCAGGGTTGAGGGGTGGACCTCCCACCACCAAGCACAAATCAAGGCCTTAAAAACCTCACAAACTTTCATGGTGAATGTCATTTTCACAATTTTATTACTTATTTTTTGCAACACCTAGAACTCCTTGGGACGGTTGGGAGACTCCTTGAAGTCTCTTGAACATCTCAAGGACGTCTTAGAGTCCCCAAACCAAGTGGCATCTTGGAAATGTTCCCAAGACTTGGGTGGTGGTAGTGGGACGGCAGGAGGACGTTTCCCCCAAGCCCTCCGTATCTCAGAGACGTCCTTGTGTTGGAAACACTGGGTTTTTTTGGGGGGGACGTGTCTCCATGGAAAACTGACAAAAAATAAAAATTGAGCAAATAAAAAATCTATATTTTGTCCTCAATTATTACATAATATAAAATGTCTAATTTATTTGTCTGTCTAATATCTCATATAACTTTCACAGTTAGCTTTTATGTTGCTCTATGCTTTCGAGATCTTTCTTCTTGTAGCTTTATTTTCTAATATCTGGAGTAACTGAATTATTAGTGCATCAAAATATGGAACTAGAAGAGTATTATGAGGGAATCATAAAAGGTATTTATTGCTGGCTTTTTAATATCGTTAAAAACTAATTTGAGAATATGATAATCTGCTCCAAAATCTAGACAAAACAATCAATATTATCTTACATCAACATATTCTTAACAATTATATTTGTCAATCTCCTGCAGAACGATAGGGGGATTTCGGGAATGGACTTTTCAACCAAAGGAAACATAGGTTACAAAATATAATTGCTTATTTGGATTGCTGTCTATTTACCCAGCATTGTGTTTTTATAGTGGAGTTGAATAATTCTAGTTAGACCCTGGGTGTTATGGATTTCTCTTGAAAGGGCTATAGTGTATGTTAAGTTCATGTGGAAAATTTCTAATATATCTGTGGAGTGTACATTTATTTCTAAAGCAGCTTTTGATGTGTAAAACGTAGAAGCACAAGAATAAGAGAACAATGTAGCTCTTGATTTCAAAATTTGACATTAGATTCTAGCAAAGGCTTGACCTCATTCAAGCAAATATTCCAGCATCTTTTTTATTTGCTCAATTTGGAATTTCAATTAAATTGTATATGTTATGCGATATTTTAGACCTTTGATATAGAGTCATTAACTTTGCAGGAAAAGAAAATAAACGTTCGATATTTATGATTATAAGGGTTTATAGTCTACCCCTTTCTGGTGCTTAACTCGACTATTTTTTCTTGTAGGTGGTCCACAAGCTGCTTGCCTTGGGTGTGCAGGCTTTGCTGCCTTCTCAGTTTTGATTGAGAAATTCTTGGATAGAACCGACTAGGGGCTGCATGTTTATTAAGTAGAATTAAATATTACTTCACTAGATTCAGTTCTATTTTATTAATTATTTTGAGGATTATCTATTCTTTTATGCCACGACGATGGAATGGATTGTTTTTTCCTTTATCGCAAAGTTTCTTTTCGTTGAAGCTTTGAACCAATATCAGGCAGCGCAAGTGTTGCCTTCATAGCTTTTAGGAGACCAACAATATTTATATTGAATGCAATAAAACTTGGGCCTTCCAAAATTTTGCCCAGAGTTGTTTGCATTTTAACGTTTGGAATAAAGGACAGGCAATTCATTTCAATGAGTTATGTTTGACGCCTTGTTTGTTTGGTTACAATTAAAACTCTTTATTTTTTCCAGTTGAATTTGTTCAGATGATATGCATTTTATATTACGTGTTTTTTCAGAAATATCAACTATCTGTGCCAGAGATGCTTGCTTAAGCATTCTGAAAATTTCCTAGAAATATTAGCCATTGTAGCAGTTCTACAGTATAGGTGTAACCACCACCTCATTCCATGCAACGAATTCTTGGCAATTTTTGTTATATAATTATCCTTTGTCAAATTTTTAATTACTTACCATGTTCATATTTTTTATTGTTTATCATTCAATTTGAGATTGTTCAGTGGCAGGTTAAGCATGCTGACAAATAACAACTATTTTAGTTTAGAATTGGCCTTGATATAATTTTTTTTCCCAGCTTTCAACTTTATATTTTCTGTACCCATAGTTATTGATGATTACATTTATATATAATATAACCGAAACCTTATTCGTCTACTACCTATCCTAATTTTCAACTATACAAATGAGGACCATGTATCCATCCCTGTACCCACAGTTATCGGTGATTACATTTATATATAATATAACCAAAACCTTACTCGTTTACTACCTATCCTAATTTTCAAGTATACAAATGAGGACCATGCATCCATCCCTCTACCCACAATTATTGGTGATTACATTTTTATATAATATAACCAAAACCTTATTCGTTTACTACCTATCCTAATTTTAATAGCATCTCTATCACATATGCTACACATATCCCCTCATCTTTTGGTAATTATGTTTTCATCCCATTTGACATTATGTACTCCATATGTTAAAACTCGTGGGCAGTTGAAGTAATTTGAAGAGAAAGGAACCATACTTGCTAAATAAAATCATCAACCTATGCAATTCTTGACTCATCTTGTTTGTGATGCTCTTGATTTGAGTTAATTATGTCAGTCAATGGATCCCATTAATGTGATTTGATTTGGTTTATGACATGTTTGGGTCAAGATTACCCCTTTGATAAAGATCAAGTTATAAGGTACTTTTTTCTTGGTGTGAACACGATATATTACTCAATTAGTATACTATTAGTCCTTATTCACACATATATACTTGAATTTAGATTATTTACTTTTTGTGTCTCAGATCAAAGGATTAGAACACTTGTCATGATCTTAATATATCCTAAGATTTCATTTTGATTTTTATAACAAGAGTTTTTCATTGTATATTGTGAGACCCCGTTGTTTTGTGGTCCTGATGATATCATGCCTCTTGTTGATGTTTTCATGTGTTTCTATGTTCAGACATTATATACAAGGGCTTCATGGATGATAGTTGTTTCATTTGCATAGATGTTTTATTTTATTGTCTTTACCATCATGGATATTGCTATATGGTGGATTTTTATTTTGATTAGATGGAGTTATTATTTGATTATTTTAGGTGGTTATGTGGGTAGATATTGTGGAGATGAGAATTGGATATGTTAATGATTATTTGTGATGGTTATTAGATTTAAATCTTTTTTATGTGATTTCCTGGATTATTGTTTTTGAAGTTTTTTTTTTTTAAATTCTGCAAGACAATCCTCTAAATTTGCAATGTGAGATTTTACAAATATGTATGATATGTCTAGTAGAAATTTGCCCCAATGTGATAGATCTAATAAAATCAAAATATCTTGTTGCAAGGAATCACAAGAAGCTCTCGAAGAAGCAATAGACGATGAAGACGTGCCTACAAATTGGGTTTGAATAATCAGATGAACTAATGACATTGCTAAAGCAAAATTATTTCTTGAGATGCATTCTTCTATTGTATGTCTCTTCTTCCCACAATATTCACCTATCATGATTATAACTGGCAAGAAATATATACAAAATCAAACAATTGAAATGAATCTTATTCAAACTAACATAACTTTTCTAGGTGTTAGTATGTCTTAGTTATTAACTAAAAAGTTATAAAATTATAAATTTAAATAAAATAAATTTGGGGTTGAATTTGAAAAAAATAAATATATGGCCATATAGAGTTATGTCATTCTAACATTGCAAAAAACTAAAAAATTAGGGATATGGACAAAAATCTACAAGTCCATAAGCAAAAGTGAATGATTTGATTTTAATCAACAATAAAATGAATTAGCAACATAACTTTAAAAAATAACTAGACCATTGGATAGTGTCTAGAATCAACTTTCTGATGTTTGTTTTTAAAAAATTCAATACCAATGTTTAAGATATAGCACTTTTCATAAAATTGCTCTTTTAAGGTTTCTTATAGACCATGTCAAATAAATTAAAAGTAATAAAATTTTCAGGGGATTAAAATCAATATGTCATAGAAATTAAGGTAACATTTCCTTGCATGGGGTTCCATCCTTCTCACTTTTGGGGGGTGAGGGGGAGTTGCCTTGACCTTCTATGCATAATCTCTTATGAGGGGTTGTACATTATGTTGTATTCCTTCTTTTGGAGATGAGTTTTCTCCCTTTCTCTTGTATTATACGAGATTTTTATTTGTAAATGGGTACTTGATCAAGCCTTGTTGTCAACACCCATCTTCATCTTTCCTTTTTAACTTGTGTGTAACATCTCTAAGTTGCACTTATTGGGGCAAGGGGAAGGTGGCACATTATCATAAGTTAATTAGGGTTTTATTTATGAATTTATTTTCCTTTTTTAAGATGTCAATCTTATCGCTAAGATTATTTTATGTGGATTGCATTTTTTTGATTTTTCTATTTTATGTGGATTGTATTTATCATAATCACTCATTTGATAATTTAATGCACATTAATTAAATTTATTGCAAATTTATCCTATTTTAATAGAAGAAATACTACACCATTTTTTTAAGTTCTAATATTTACATGGTATCAAAGCTCTAGATTTGTAATTTTCTTCCTTTTTTAAAGAGTTTTGGCAAAGAGCTTTCATATGATACAACCTAATACCTATAAAATTCATAATTAAGATTAGAAGGCTTAAAAACCTCTAAATCCATATAAGACATAATACTTGGTTTAGGGTTGATTTTTTTTTTTTGAATTTTTCAAGGTTTGCAAAAAAAAACCATAGAATTTGTTTGTATGATTGTACAGATCTACACAATTTCATACTATTGTATTTTAGTAGTCATTGCTTCTAGTCAGAATATTTTTCTATTATATCTATGAATTCATAGTTTTTTAATTAAGCTTTTTTAGTATGGTATTCGTGCATAGGCGACCTCATTATCCCAATCAACCATCATGATAGATTTTTTAAGGATTTAACACCCCAATCATATCAATAATTGTGGTTGTGTAGTTTCAGCGTAGGAGGGGGTGGGTGAATCCCCTCATCCTATTGGGGGGAGAGCTCATTGTTACCCCAACTTAGGGGGCTAGACCTTGTGACTACATTGCTATCCAATAGTGCCACCTCCACCTCATATTTGCCATTAACCTTTGAGTTGTTGCTTGTTTAGCATCATTAGTTCTAATTCTATTGCTAAGCCTAGCTAGGCGATGCTATTGAAATAATGCTAGTTTTTTCTCTTGCCTAAAGGGGAGATTCTTCCTAGAGCCATAAATTGGGTATACAATATTGATTTTTTGAAAACAAATAGATTTTGGAAAACTAGTTTCATGTTCTTTGCTGCCACATATTTGGGATTTCTTGATTTTATCCTAGGTACTTACTATTTTAGCTTGTCACTTTTTTGGTTTGACTTGTATTTTGGATATCTTGCAAAATATGATGCCATTTTTTATGCTGTGAGGGTTTCAATTTTACACATTTTATTTTCTAATTTGTGTGTGAGGAGTGTATCATTTTAAAATCATGGATTTTTTAATTCATCATTTATAATCACCTTGAACAAAGATAACTATAAGTCTTGACAAGTTGACATCCTTAAACATCTCAAGTGGCATAATCTCTTTCCACATCTCTATGGACTTGTACTTAAACCAAGCACACCTAATTAGAAGATAGCACGGGGAAACATAAATGATCATTTCCCTAGATTGATTGGTAGTAGTGTTGATTTTGACATTATGTTCTATCTCACTTATTGAGTGCCCACACAATCTTTGTATTAGAACTTGAGAGATCTTTAAAGACCCACACAACTCTCCATTTCTAGATGATTTTGTTACAAACGATTTTTCCTTGATGATTGTGATAATTTGCCATATGATGATGCATAAGATCAATTTAATTATTTGGAAAGTCTTGATCTATTCTTTTATGCTACGATGATGGAATGGATTGTTTCTACCTCTATCGCAAAGTTTCTTTTGTTTGGAGCTTTGAACCAATATCAGGCAGCGCAAGTGTTGCCTTCACAGCTTTTAGGAGACCAACAATAATTATATTGAATGCAATAAACTTGGGCCTTCTAAAATTTTGCCCAGATTTGTTTGCATTTTAACGTTTGGAATAAAGGACAGGCAATTCATGTCAATGAGTTATGTTTGACGCGTTGTTTGTTTGGTTACAATTAAAACTCTTTATTTTTTCCAGTTGAATTTGTTGATATGATATTCATTTTATATTACGTGTTTTTTCAGAAATATCAACTAGCTGTGCCAGAGATGCTTGCTTAAGTATTCTGAAAATTTCCAAGAAATATAAGCCATTGTAGCAGTTATACAGTATAGGTTTAACCACCACCTCATTCCATGTATCTAATTCTTGTTAATTTTTGTTATATAATTATCGTTTGTCAAATTTTTAATTACTTACCATGTTCATATTTTTTATTTTGTATCATTCAATTTGAGATTGTTCAGTGGCAGGTTAAGCACGCTGACAAATAACAACTATTTTAGTTTTGAATTAGACTAGCTTAGGATTATTGTCTGGGCCTTGATATAATATTTTTGCCCAACTTTCACCTTTATATTTTTTGTACCCATAATTATTGGTGATTACATTTATATATAATATAACCAAAATCTTATTCGTTTACTACCTATCCATCACTGTACCCACATTTATTGGTGATTACATTTATATATAATATAACCAAAACCTTACCCATTTACTACTTATCCTAATTTTCAAGTATACAAATGAGGACCATATATCCATCCTTGTACCCACAGTTATTGGTGATTACATTTATATATAATATAACCGAAACCTTATTCGTTTACTACCTATCCTAATTTTAATAGCATCTCTATCACATATGCTACACATATCCCCTCATCTTTTGGTAATTATGTTTTCATCCCATTTGACATTATGTACTCCATATGTTAAAACTCGTGGGCAATTGAAGTAATTTGAAGAGAAAGGAACCATACTTGCTAAATAAAATTATCAACCTATGCAATTCTTGACTTATCTTGTTTGTGATGATTACTCTTGATTTGAGTTAATTAGGTCAGTCAATGGGTCCCATTAATGTGATTTGATTTGGTTTATGACATGTTTGGGTCAAGATTACCCCTTTGATAAAGATCAAGTTATAAGGTAGTTTATTTCTTGGTGTGAACACGATATATTACTCAACTAGTATACTATTAGTCCTTATTCACATACATATATACTTGAATTTAGATTATTTACTTTTTGTGTCTCAGATCAAAGGATTAGAATACTTGTCATGATCTTAGTATATCCTAAGATTTAATTTTGGTTTTTATAACAAGAGTTTTTCATTGTATATTGTGTGACCCTGTTGTTTTGTGATCCTGATGATATCATGTCTCTTGTTGATGTTTTCATTTGTTTCTATGTTCAGACATTATATACAAGGGCTTCATGGATCATAGTAGTTTCATTTGCATAGATGTTTTATTTTATTGTCTTTACCATCATGGGTATTACTATATGGTGGATTTTTATTTTGATTAGATGGAGTTATTATTTGATTATTTTAGGTGGTTATGTGGGTAGATATTGTGGAGATGAGAATTGGATATGTTAATGATTATTTGTGATGGTTATTAGATTTAAATCATTTTTATGTGATTTCCTAGATTATTGTTTTTGAATTTTTTTTTTTAATTCTGCAAGGCGATCCTCTAAATTTGCAATGTGAGATTTTACAAATATGTATGATATGTCTAGTAGAAATGTGCCCCAATGTGATATCCCAATGTGATAGATCTAATAAAATCAAAATATCTTGTTGCAAGGAATCGCAAGAAGCTCTTGAAGAAGCAATAGATGATGAAGACGTGCCTACAAATTGGGTTTGAATAATCAGATGAACTAATGACATTGCTAAAGCAAAATTATTTCTTGAGATGCATTCTTCTATTGTATGTCTCTTCTTCTCACAATATTCACCTATCATGATTATAACTGGCAAGAAATATATACAAAATCAAACAATTGAAATGAATCTTATTCAAACTAACATAACTTTTCTAGGTGTTAGTATGTCTTAGTTATTAACTAAAAAGTTATAAAATTATAAATTTAAATAAAATAAATTTGGGGTTGAATTTGAAAAAAATAAATATATGGCCATATAGAGTTATGTCATTCTAACATTGCAAAAATCTAAAAAAATAGGGATATAGACAAAAATTTACAAGTCCATAAGCAAAAGTGAATGGTTTGATTTTAATCAACAATAAAATGAATTAGCAACATAACTTTACAAAATAACTAGGACCATTGGATAGTGTCTAGAATCAATTTCTATGTTTGTTTTAAAAAAAATCAATACCAATGTTTAAGATATAGCACTTTTCATAAAATTGCTCTTTTAAGGTTTCTTATAGACCATGCCAAATAAATTAAAAGTAATAAAATTTTCAGCTATACATTCAGGGGATTAAAATCAATATGCCATAGAAATTAAGGTTTAACATTTCCTTGCATGGGGTTCCATCATTCTCACTTTTGGGGGGGCGAGTGGGAGTTGCCTTTACCTTCTCTATGCATAATCTCTTATGAGGGGTTGTGCATTATGTTGTATTCTTTCTTTTGGAGATGAGTTTTCTCCCTTTCTCTTGTATTATAAGAGATTCTTATTTGTAAATGGGTTCTTGATTAGGCCTTGTTGTCGACACCCATCTTCATCTTTCCTTTTTAACTTGTGTGTACCATCTCTAAGTTGCACTTATTGGGGCAAGGGGAAGGTAGCACATTATCATAAGTTAATCAGGGTTTTAATATTTATGAATTTATTTTCCTTTTTTTAGATGCCAATCTTATTGCTAAGATTATTTTATGTGGATTGCATTTTTTTTATTTTTCTATTTTATGTGGATTGCATTTATCATAATCACTCATTTGATAATTTAATGCACATGAATTAAATTTATTGCAAATTTATCCTATTTTAGTAGAAGAAACACTACATTTTTTTAAGTTCTAATATTTACATGGTATCAAAGCTCTAGATTTGTAAATTTCTTCCTTTTTTTTCAGAGTTTTGGCAAAGAACTTTCATATGATACAACCTAATGCCCACGAAATTCATAGTTAAGATTAGAAGGCTTAAAAACCTATAAATCCATATAAGACATAATACTTGGTTTAGGATTGATTTTTTTTTTTTGAATTTTTCAAGGTTTGCAAAAAAAAAAACAATAGAATTTGTTTGTATGATTGTACAGATCCACACAATTTCATACTGTTGTATTTTAGTAGTCATTGCTTCTAGTCAAAATATTTTTCTATTATATCTATGAATTCATAGTTTTTTAATTAAGCTTTTTTAGTATGGTATTCATGCATAGGTGACCTCATTGTCCCAATCAACCATCATGATAGATTTTTTAAGGATTTAACACCCCAATCATATCAATAATTGTGGTTGTGTAGTTTCAGTGTAGGAGGGGGCGGGTGAATCCCCTCATCCTGTTGGGGGGGGGGAGTTCATTGTCACCCCAACTTAGGGGGCTAGACCTTGCAGCTACATTGCTATCCAATAGTGCCACCTCCACCTCATATTTTCCATTAACCTTTGAGTCGTTGCTTGTTTAGCATCATTAGTTCTAAATCTATTGCTAAGCCTATCTAGGCAATGCTATTGAAATAATGCTACTTGTTTTTTTTTCTTGCCTAAAGGGGAGATTCTTCCTAGAGCCATAAATTGGGTATACAATATTGATTTTTTGAAAACAAATAGATTTTGGAAAACTAGTTTCATATTCTTTGCAGCCACATATTTGGGTTTTCTTGATTTTATCCTAGGTACTTACTATTTTAGCTTGTCACTTTTTTGGTTTTACTTGTACTTTGGATATCTTGCAAAATATGAGACCATTTTTTATGTTGTGAGAGTTTCAATTTTACACATTTTATTTTCTAATTTGTATGTGAGGAGTGTATCATTTTAAAATCATGGATTTTTTAATTCATCATTTATAATCACCTTGAACAAAGATAACTATAAGTCTGGACAAGTTGACATCCTTAAACATCTCAAGTGGCATAATCTCTTTCCACATCTCTATGGACTTGTACTTAAACCAATCACACCTAATTAGAAGCTAACACGGGGAAACATAAATGATCATTTGCCTAGATTGATTCTTAGTAGTGTTGATTTTGACATTATGTTCTATCTCACTTATTGAGTGCCCACACAATCTTTCTATTAGAACTTGAGAGATCTTTAGAGACCCACACAACTCCATTTCTAGATGATTTTGTTACAAATGATTTTTCCTTGATGATTGTGATAATTTGCCATATGATGATGCATAAGATCAATTTAATTATTTGGAAAGTCTTGATAGTTGTGATGACCTTGAGGCTTCTCCTGATGCTCCTCCTACCAAGACAGTCATTGATTATTTGTCTTCTACTTCTCCTAGTTTAGATTTATAGGCTTCAAATTCTTTATTTATGAATCACTATCTCAAGGCTAGGGATTCATGCATTTTAGCATTGGCAGATTCATCTCTATGTGTCTTATTCACACATCTTATGTGGAAACATCATTATAGGATGACTAGTATAACTAGATGACATACAATAAGATCACATCTCTATCTCTTGTTGTTTTGAGTCATTCATTGCAACAATTACATCACATTTTTCTAGATTTGATATGTTGGGATGAGTACTTGATAGATATTGCAAGTTTATTTTGTGAATTCCATCTTATAGGTTTAATAGACACACTTGATGACATCCATATATTATTTGATGATAGTCCTATCTTCATTGTTGTCACTCCATTTTAGTCTTTGTATTTTGTTCATCATCTGTCTCCACATTATGTTGGATTGTTGCCTTCTTAATTTATTGGTCTTGCGCTTGATTTGACTGTGGCATCCTTTCATATCAACATGGAAATAATTGAGTAGAGATTAGAGACAACATTCAACATCATAATCTTCCTTCATAAAAATACATTTTACATATCTACTTAGTTTTATTTCTTTCCAAGGGGGTGAATGTCGTTCTATGTTCTTGGATCTTCATCATTATCCTTTATCAGGAATCTACCATAACCATAGGAGGTTATACATTGTGGGTGGGGGTTATTATAGTTTCTCTATTTCTTTTATATGAGGAACATTGGTTGCATATTGGTGATAGAAGTAGTCCTTGGGGGGTCATGTTGAGTCCTTCATTCTTTCACATGTATACATTTTTTGCATCTTTTCTCTTTTGAAGAAAGGGTTTTTTCTTATGAGTTTTTCTCCTTTACTTTTCTTGTGAGAGATTTTGTTTGTAATGGGTACATAAATTGACTATGTAGCTAGGAATCTTCCTTGCATCTTTGTATTTTTTATTATACTCTCTAAGTTGAACTTAAGAGGGGCATTGGTGTGAACATGATATCTTACTTAAGTACTATCCAATTAAGTCTTATTCATAATTATATGCTTAAGCCTACTTAGGTCATTTACTTTGTGTCTCATATCATATGATTAAGACACTAGTCATGATCTTAGTATATCTTAAGGTTTTATCCTTATCTTTATAATGATGAATTTTTCATTGTATATTGTACAAGTTTTATTTGGTTTCATAGTATTTCTATTGCTTCTCTCTTGTGTGGAAGATTGCTTTGGTTGTAAGTGAATTTTGGGCTACTATGAGGTTGATCAACAACTCTACATTTCTTGGTTTTTCTTAGAGTAAGAAAGCATATTAAGTTGTCTAGGAAATTTTCCAATTGTATAATTTTTGTATTTTCATAGATGCTATTGTAAATTTATGGCTATAGCCTTTTTTCCTAAGAGCTCTATGATTTTCCCAACATCTTTACATATTATTTTAAAAAAAGTGTTAGATTATCTTTCCAACCTTAGAATTGTACTTTTCATCAAAAGAAACTAATTTAAATGTGACAAATAAGTTATTCTTGAACAATCTACTTGAAAAGTTATTATTTCACCACCTTAATCTAGAGATGAAATCATAAAAACATTAAATAGGTAAATCTTTGATAGGTACAAGTCTAATATCTATGATTTAAATTCACATCAACAAAGGTAAAGTTAACGGGCCCATTAATTTGATTAGACTTGAGATCTGTTCTAGTTTTCCCTTTGATAAGTAGGTTAATTTCGTGAGGATATTTTGCATAACAAATATCATATTTCTCTTATTTTGGATTTTCATAGATAAACTCTACACTTATGACTTTGACATGCCTCAATGAGAGGAGTATGGGTTTCAAATTATCCTAAGTAGTATTTTTGAAGGGATCAAGTTGTTTCTTTCAAACAGTGTAATGGTGCTGTGTTTTTTTTAACTATTTAAATTTTATATAAGAGGCTAAGAGATTAGCCTAGCATATGACAATCTATCTTTGGACCATCCGCTTCATATTGGTAAATAATTAGTTTCCAGTTTGATGAGGTGAAATGACAAATACATTTGTAGATCTATTATTGGTATACTCAACTAGTAGAAAGGTTGATCTTTCAACAGTTATTTGTATAAGCTATTTCAAAGATTCTAACATTTATGTTTTTAAGTTCAAATGCTGAGGAGGGATGCATGTGAACATGTTTGCATGAGTCATGATTGCAAGTACTACTGCAACATTTACAACTTGGACAATCTATTGAGATCTCCTTAGATTATAAAGCAACTACAAGTGGCATTGGACCAAATATTGGCCAAGCTTTATTCCATTGGACAACCATTTTCACATTAAAGAATGTAAGCCCGAGTGATTTACCTCTAATTTCATTCCATTGCACGATCATTTTCAGTCTTTAATTTTTATTTATTTATGTTTGAATCTTGGAACTCTCTATCTATCTATGACTTCGATTACTTAAGATGTAGAAACCTTTCAGAAAATACTGTGCTTTAGGAAAGTGCATGCAGGTCAGAAAATTTGAAATGAGAAGTAAAAAATTTCTTCCTTCAATACACTAATAGAATAGAAGAATCAACTTAGAGAAATAGTTTGAAAGTTATAAGAAATGCTTCACGAGGACGCATCTCTCTCCCAAAAAAAATTGTGTTTTCTACACGTTCCCATCTTGGAGACTTGGGGACTTGGGGGGAGGGACGTCTCCCCACCATCCCACCACCAGTGCCACCACCCCACCACTAGCGTCACCGTCTCCAAGCCGCTAGGACTTTGAGGACGTTGGGATGTCCTCAAGATGTCTAGGGACTCCTAGTTGTCTCCAAGATGTATAATTCTTATACTTATACATCCTTTTATAACTATTTTTTCAAGTATTATATATATTTCAGTGCCCTACCACCACCCCACCACCGTCCCCTTCACGTCCCTTGCCATCCCCCTGCTGTCTCCTAACTTAGGCCCTTGATCTCCCGTCCCTGAACCTTATCCCCACGTTCCCACATATCCCCATCAGGAAACTCCGTGGAACTATGGTTATAAGTATCTATAGAGGAATGAATATGATGGAGGGAATTGAAGTGTTGGAAGGGAGTGGTTGACAAAATCTAGGAAAAACTGTGAAAAATGACTTGCCTTAGCATTAAGATTCAACTAAATAAATCATCTATACAAGTAATTCAAATAAACATGGTATCTCTATTATAAGCGACGAGAAAACCATATATCAGTTGGTAGCTTATAAAATATAGTGCAACAGAAACAAAGTGTAGGGTTAAGATCAACATGCCACTAATTTAGCTTTAATGGAGGAAATATGGTATGGAGGATTTATAAAGAAAAGGACATGCTTTGGAGGATTGTGGTTAGAGAAGGTATTTGGGCAATTGCCAATTTAGAACATTCTTCAATTTTAAGCTTTTTTGTATGGTTCTTAGAGATAGACTGGAATTTTTGAGGTGCACTGCCTTAATTAAGAAGGGTGGTTTAAAAGGCTTTGTTTTGGGATGATACTTGAAGAGAGAACAATTTTGAATCAGTATGAGGAGTTTGCAGATTTAAAGGTTTATTATATAGAAGGGATTTGGATGATTGGGTTAAAATCTAGAATTTAGATAGTATATAAACTTTTTCAAGGTCTTATTGTTTTGAAAATAATAAAATTGTGATTTTAAAAAAATATTTCTTTTCAATTGGGAGAGGGACTGATCAATTTATATTAAATAAGCTCAAATTTGGGGATATTCAAGTCTATTTTAGATAACATTTCAAGTGTGTTTGATAGATTTATATATTTTTTTTGGGTGTATTATTTTATGTTTTTGTATTTTGTATTTTTAAGGTCTTTTGGAGAGAATTTGGTGATTCAATAGGTGGTCTTCGTTTATAAATTAAGCATTCCAACACATATGTGAATTTTGATTTTCAAGTAACAAGCTTGGAGTTGTGACTTCAACAAGTAAGGATATAAAAAATAATCAACTCCAACAATTTTTTAAAATTTTCTAGTTTGTCCTTAATTATAAGTCACAACTCTAAGTAATGAGCTTGGAGTTATGACTTTGACAAGTGGGGATATAAAAATTAACTCCAACAATTTTTTTTAGTTTTCTAATGAATTTGTCCTTGTTTGTTTGTTTGTTCATTTCAACTTCTAAGGAGTACATGTAACACTACCAAGTGTGATGACTATCTAGTTTTCATTGATAGGATTAGCCTACCATAAACCTTGTAAGTTCTATGTATTTAATTACTCTTAATATTATTTGTAAATCGTTTATAAGCAATGAGGGATTTACCATTAGTAATAATTAAGTTTTATCATCAAAGTTTTATTGATATGATAGCTTTTATTTATTGGGGGAACTAACTAAATTTTATTGACAAGAACTTATTATTTACTAAAAAAAATTCTTAGAGGTTATGAGATGGTTATGAGTACCTAACTTCTCATGAAGTTGTTTTGGACACTTGTAATTTTTTTTTGATAGTTATAACATCTTAGGAAAGAAGAAAAAAAGTACATTGGGATGTGGACAAATGAGGTGTCCATAAGAACAAACTATATGTCAATTTTGGTTAGTGAATTGTAACCTATGTTGGGAAAATTAATTAATGCTTGGATTCTTCCAAGGAAGGTGCTGGGATATGAAAACTAACTTGAAAACCCCATTTAATGGGTGAAAATTCTATAAATAGGTGTTAAGGGATGTAGTGGTATGCAAAAAAATTCTATATGTAGGTGCTTAAGGATTGAAAACTACAAAGGAGAAGAAAGGATTGTATGTAATCTCTATTTTGGGAGATAATATAGACTTGGTCTTCTCTTCTTGGTGGAGATTTTTCTAGAGAGGGTTCCTCCACCTAAACACTATGTTATGTATTTATTTCTTTTATTCCATACTTCTTTATTTTGATGATTTATTTCTCTACAATTTTTATTTAGTTTACTATTGGTTAAATTAGTTTATTATTTGCAATTATATTTTTATATATAGTTGTTCACCTTCATTTCTAACATTTGGTATCAATGCTTGACTAGCTTTTCTTCTTGGGTGGAAGTGTGAAGGTTTTTTGAGTTGTAGTGGGAGTTCTAGTTGAATTTATTTTGTAAATTTATGTAGAAGTCATGACCATATCCTCATCTTAGTTGGCTATTGAAAAGTTTAATCCAACCAACTATGAGTTATTGAAGCTAAAAATGGAGTCTCCTTAAAGAGAGGGATCAATGGTTTGCAAAAACAAAACAAAAGAAACTAGACAAAGATAGATTAGGATGAGTGGGATAAAATAGATAAGAAAACATGATGAACCATTTGATTTGTCTTGAAAACTTTATCTTATTTAATGTTTTTGAAGAGAAAATAACATATAATTTATGGAAATAGTTGGGGGAGACCAACCAAGCCAAGGGTCAAGTAAATAAGTTATGTTAAAAAAAAAAAAAACTATTCTCTTAAAATGAAAGAGGGTGATTCAATAGATGAGTATTTAAATACATTTAATTTTATTGCGAGTCAATTAGCTTCTAAGTGTATTATGTTACTTGATTTTTTGCCTAAGTCATGGTAGAATTTTATCCAAGTGCTATTAGTGCTAATATCAAAAAACCTAAGATGGATGTTCTTGTTGCAAGGGAATCCAAGTAACTAAATGACCTTAAATATTTTACATGAAGGACATGTGACAACTCAATGTCTCCAAGATTAAACTGACGACAAGTCATAATAAAGACTAGATAATTTATTGCATTGTGGTTTGTGACTTATGTTTAAGGAATGAGAAGGGTGCAATTCTTAGTTGGTGTAACTTAGCAAATTTGAGATATGTTTTTGACTAGATGTTCTATATCTCCAAGATATGTCCAAGGTCTTTGGAGATATATCTTCTAGTCTCACTGTCTAATACACATCCAATTTTTGAATATAAAAAAATTTCATGTAATTTCACATTCAAGAGTTTCTGTCATTGAAAGAGTGGAAGAAATGTTTGTATTAGATGCTTTATAAGCTGTATATTTAAATAATGCAAAAAATATCTATATTTAAAGATGTTTATGAGACCCTACTACTTGGTGGAAGAATGCTAATGGTGATTACTTGACTATCCAGACTCCTGATCCTTTGACAAATGACTCCTCTCAGGATTATGTTGAGCATCTTGCTTCTAGTGTGGATGTTTTGTGTCTTGAGGACTTTGTTCGGGTTCCTCCTGCTCCATACTCACAACATGTTTCACCGATTGCTTCAACTCAACTCCATACTTCTCATGTAGATGATTATTTCCTTTTTCCTTGTCATCCTTTTGTTCCCCCTTTGTGTATTGATGGACCTCCCATTGGGGTATCTCCTCTTCCTTCCCCTTGAAGTAACAACTTGGATCATAGTATTTCTTGGAATATTGTTTGTATAAGGAGGAAAGGTCTTTATTCTACCTCTTCCCATACTTATTATTTTGACATGATTGATAATTAAATTATATAGGTTTGAGACCCTTGTTTCCCACTTCTTTGTGGTTCTATGCTCTTGTCAAAAGCATTAGTAGTCTTTATTTTGTTTTCACAATCTCACTATTTGTGAGATTCATCCTTCTTGCCTATATGGCTATTTTTTGTATAGGTCAAGGCCATTTTCTCTTGTTTACCTTAATTAGAACTTGTCATTGATATAAATTAACATGTATAAATAGTCAATAATGATTACATTGATGGAATAAGTGTAGGAATTATAGGAAAAAGGGATTCCATTTCTTTAATATTTAAGTTCGTGTTTCTTTACAGTGAATCAAATTATGATGTTCTTTGGTTATCAATTGCATAAATTTATTTGGTTCAGATGTTTTGGGCCATAATGCTCTTACCTTTGATCCTTTCATTAATGGTTGGTCCAACAGTGTGACCCAATATGTCAAATCCAAATAAAATGATGCATTTGATCCCTTAAGAATGTTTTAATGCCTTTCTTTATTTTGTTCATGTCAAACTTTTATTAGAATAAATGAAACCAATGTTGTATGTCCTCTTCTATTTAAAATTCATAGAAAATGTCTATACTAGATGTTTTTTGTGGTTCAATTTGTCATTGCTCTAAATTAACACATTAAAATATGTACAAATAGTCAATCAACCATTACATTAATGAAAGAAGTTTGAGGATTACAAGAAAAAGAATCCCATTTCTTTTATATCTAAGAATGTTTTCTTGCACTGAATTAAATTGCAAAAAAATTCAATGATTGAGTGCATAGGACATCTAGGTAAAAAGTGTTAGACACATAGGAAAACTGAGAGGGGTGGCGGGGGGTGAATCAACTATACATTAAAATCATCAAACCCTCATAATTTCTTGAATCATTATTAACTTTTAGATCCTTATTAAGCATCAAGATAAAGAAAACATATGAAACATAAACACATTCAACACCATACACAAGAGAACACTAGATTTACGTGGAAAACCCTAATCAAGAAAAAACCATGATGATGATTAGCTCACATATATATGAATAAAAACACTGAATATAATAGGCTAACTTATAGAAGGGCTCATTTCCCAAAAGAGAAGAATGGCTCACTACCAAGGGCTCACTGCCCAAAGGATTCACTATCCAAAAGAAAGAAGAATAAAAGAAGGCTATTATTATAGAGAGATTCACTATCTCAAAGCAACAAAAAAATCCACCACTACAACTTTGCACCATCCGTAACATTCGACTCACTGCCTCCAACAACTTCAAGCACACTAAAAATGTAGACACCTTATGCTCACTACATCCAATAGCCTTATGCATTTAAGCTCACACTCATATCACCACACTTGATCACATTTGCATCATACAAAACTTGCACATATGCCACACATCACACACTTCTTCAACAATTAACCTTGCTTATATATCCTCCATAACCTCAAAAATTTCTCCATGTCAGCCTCAATGAATTGTATGCACCATGGTGGAAATAAGTGAAGGAAAAACATACCAAGGGTAAATAGGACCCAAATATACATTGACACACTTCGCCACACTTCCAAAAATAACAAACAACCTTCACAATTAGCACTAGCATGCCAGGTCGACCAAACCTATACTAACAAGTGACCACATATGTACCTTTCTAGGTTTGGAAATACCACATGAACCACATAGAAGAATTCCACAACATCCAAGAATATTCCAACACCATCAAAATATTTACAAATATGGCCACAACTACCTGAAATTGAAGAACACTTTCATTTTGTGCTTCCAATCACACTGCCACATACATACATCTCACTCACCAACCGTGTGAATAAACTGAACACTAGATACTCCAAGGAAAGGTAGATACCAAAAATATGAGCACGTTACCATATTTGCAAGAAAATAAACCTCAATGCGGGGGAATCTAGAGCAATCTCATTTCTCCCAAACAACCTTCTTCATAGGAAAAACACTGTCAAACACAACTTCCACTGCCACATGATCTAGAACTTGAAAATATAGGTATAGCACCTTTGAACACATTTGATCATCACATCCAAACTACACAAGCATATCTTCAACCATGAAGAAATATAGAGAACAACATTGAACACACCTTTGTCACATTGTACACTCTTTTATTCAATTTTTCTTAGAAGCACTTGGAAACCAAGTGAACTAGCCGCATCAACAACACCAAAAAAACTTGCTCAACATATCTACAACATTTGATCAATACCACAAACACTTCAAGCAACATGACCACACTAGAGGCTGGCACCAAATCACAACACTAATTCCAACATAGTGCAACAATCTTCAACAATCTCCCTAACCATACTAGAGGTTGACATCAATGACAACATAAAAAAACTCCAACAATCTCTCCCTTTATCATTGACTGCAACATTGGCTCTAAAAAACCATCAATCAACAAAAGAAACTTTGCAACTCCAACACTCAGACAACTTCCCTCCTAACCAAGATATTCCTTACACTTCTACCACTTTCTCAAACTTCACTCTCTCTTTCCCTTTCCTTCAATTTTCTCCCCCTTACTTGAGTTTTTCAGACTTCAATCTCTCTCCCCCTTTGACATCAATGGAAAAGGGAAACAATTTCTCCCTTTAACATCACTTGAAAGCTTCACTTTAGGAAACACCAACACACTACTTTCTCTCTACTACAATCTCTCTCTACTTACTCCTTAGGAGTACAAAATATTCTCCCCCTGACTGCACCATTTAAAAAACACCACTACCAACTCCCCTTGAGATGTAGCCTTCATTAGTTTAGGACCAAGAATGTATCTTGAAATGCTCCTTGGATAGATGCACACTCTTATGCATCTAATTGAAAGAAGAAGGGGTAATAACCCCTAACTTCTACCAGAGATACTCAAATGTATATTTTGGAAGATCCTTTGTGAAAATGTCTATAACTTGATCCTTTGTAGGAACATACTCCAACTTCACCTCATTCTCTATGAATTTCTCTCTTAGAAAGTGATATCAGATAGAGATATGCTTTGTCATTGCGTGCATTACCCATATTTTTGAAATATTGATAGCACTTATCACACAAGATAGAAATAGGTTCATCATACGACACTCTGATATCCTCAATGTCTACTTCATCCATAACACCTGTGTACAACATGATGTTTCTGCAATATATTCTACCTTTGCAGTAGATAATGACACTGAATCATGCTTCTTACTGAACCAAGAAACTAACCCGCTTCCAAAAAGAAAGCACTTCCACTTGTACTTCTCTTGTCATTTGCACAACCTCCCCAATTTGCATCTGTATAAGCACTCAAAGAAAAATTAGTATCCCTTGGATACCATAGACCAAAATCCGGAGTGCCCTTCAAGTATCTAAATATCCTTTTGATTGCTACCACATGTGATTCTCTAGGATCTTCCTAAATTTTTTCCACAAGAAAAACTGCATGCATGATATCCAATCTAGTAGTAGTAAAATATAATAGTCCACCAATCATTGATCTATATTTTCTCTGATTTGTCTTAGGATATTCATCATTTTTTCTCAACTTACAACTAGTAACCATGAGAATATACACTAGTTTAGAATCCTCCATTCCAAACTTCTTGAAACATTTCCTTGACATACTTTAACTATGAAATGAAAATTCCTTTTTTTGATTGACAGATTTGTAACCCAAGGAAGAAATTCATCTCCCCAACAATTGACATCTCAAAATATTTTTGCATCTGGTCTGAAAACCTCTTACACATACCTTCATTTCTTCCAAAGATTATGTCATCAACATACACAACCACAATCAGGATCTGATCTATCTCAACCTTGAAGTAAATATTTTGAGTCCATACAATGCCTTTTTTAATCTGTAGACCATATAAGTATCTTCTAACAATGAAAAACCTTCCATTTATTAAATGTAAACCTCTTCTTCTAACTCACCATTCAAGAAGGAAGACTTGACATCCATCTAATTAAAATTAAAATATTTATTTGCTACAAAAGCCAAAAACATTCTAATGGATTCCATTCTTGCCACCAGAGCAAAATTCTCTTAAAAATATATTCCTTCCACTTGTGAGTAGCCCTTACACACAAGTCTAGCCTTATTTCTAACAACCTTCCCATCCTCATTCAGTTTGTTCCTGAAAATCCATTTAGTTTCTATCACATTCTTGTTTGTTGGTCTTGGGACCAATTCCCAAGTCTGATTCTTTTCAATCTTGTTGCAAGTATGAGTAGTTGGTGTTGTCATTGATGTCAATAGGCTTATGTTTGTGTTTTTATTGATGAAAAATAGGTCTATATTGTTGGAATCTAGTAGTGATGCTTTGATTAGTTACATTATGTTGTTATTAGTAAGTATTACTGGTGTTAACCTCTACCGTTGCTTTGATAAGCTTATGTTTATGGATGTATAGTTGAGTTTTTGTATTGTAGTTGGTTTAGTGGTGATGATAAAGTGTTGAAGATGATGATAATGTGTTTATGGTGCTTGGTTTCCAAGTGCTTTTGAGAAAATTTGAATAAAAAGTGAAACAGTGTGTTGTAGAGGTGTTCTGGCATACAAAGTGGTGTTCTCATTTTGTTGCACATTTATTCTATGTTGAATATCTACTTGTGCTATTTGGCTATGATTATCATAGGTGTTCATAGGTGATATCCAAAATTTCTTGGTCTAGATCGTTGTGCAGAGAAAGTTGTGTTCACTAGTGTGTGAATTGTGTATTGTAGTGGTGTCTGGGAGAAATGGTTTTGCTTCACATTTCTACACAACTTGTGTTCTTATCTTGTGGTTTTGGAAGTGTGTTGATAATGTGCATATCTAACTTTATTTGAAGTTTTTTGTGGTTGGGTGCTCCGCAAGATGAGTTATTGAGTTACAGTGTGTGGAAGATTATTTGGGTGAACAAGATGAGTTTGTTTTTCAGGTGAAAGTTGTTGCGAAGGAATTTTTTGGTTTTTAGGGTGTTTGTGGAATATTCTAAATTATATTCAAGTGATATTTATTGTTCTTGAGTCATCTTTGGATTAAAGGAAGCATTTACTTAATTGTTTAATGGTGTTTACATGGGTATAGTCGACCTTGGGTGTTTACACTAATTGCAGTTTTGCTTTAGTGATTGTGGAAGCGTGGACTAATGTGTATGAATGTATTTGGGTCTGAGTTAGGGTGTGATGTGGTCCACATTCATTCCTTTCCACTACGAGAATGTTTTGGTGCTGACCTAATTTGAATTTACACGATTGAGGTGCACAACCAACCTTGGAGAATGTTTTCAAGGTTGAAGAATGTATAAATAATTATTGTGTTGATGTAGAAGAAGTGTGTAGAGTGTGTGATGAGAATCATAGAGTTTTGAAGTGTGAATTTGTGAAATTTAGTATGATCTTTAATGAGTTACACTACTGGAAGTAGTGAGTAGAAGGTGTCTACAATCTTCAGAAAGACTAGGAAAGTGTTGGTAATGTTGTGGTGGATTTTTGTGTTACATTGAGATGGATTTCTCACTATAACATCCTTCTTTCTTCTACCTGTAGTGAGCCTATTGTATTTGGTGTTGCAATTACTTTATATTGTGAGCTAATCCTCACCACAATTTTTCCCTTGGGTTTTCCACACAAATTTGGTGTTCTATTGTGTATGGTGTTGATGTTTCTATTATTTACTTTCATGTTAAATCATTCTAATAGATTAAGGGTTAATTAAGTTGATGTGGATCTGAATATTAATGAGGGTTTTGAAGTTTTAATGTACAACTGATTCAGCCCCTATCAGTTGTCTTATGCATTCAACAATTGGTATCAAAGCAAGGTTTCTTGGAAGAAAGATTAACTGCTTGAGGTAGATCTAGGATGGTGCACAAGAGGGACGCTCCTTTGTTTGATGGATCAAATTATGGATTCTAGAAGATAAGGATGGAGGGTTTCCTGACATCTCTTGGATTTAGAGTTTGGAAATCTGTTGAGACTGGATATACTGTGCCTACTAGTGGTCTGAGTACTGATGATGAGATCAAGGCATATGAGAATAATGGTAAGTCAAGGTATGCTCTTTTAAGTGGTCTTTCTAATACTGAACTTGTGAAAGTTATGAATTTGAAATCTGCTAAAGGCATTTGGAAAAAGTTGGAAAGTATTTATGAAGGAGATGATAAGGTCTAGCAAGCTAATATGCAGAATCTAAAGATTATATTTAAGAACCTACTATTGGAATTTTGGAAGTCTGTCATCGCTGATGCTGCTTGGAAACATGAGAATGAAGTGTACATACATCGGTTTATTTGTTTGACCCAGTGTTTTCATTGATGTCAACATTGTGGGGAAGCATTTTTGGTGTCATTTAAATACAAATACTAACTATACCAAAAATCCGATCTATCAAAAGTTTGGATAAGTGTTCTCTGCTGATGGTGTTGTGGTTTAATGTGTCAGTTTTTGGGTCTGCACTTCACCATGAGAAAAGGTATAACTCTACACCTGTAGCCATATTATGTTGATTGGATTATACAACTATATTCAAGATATTGAGAAGTTATGTGAAGAGTACCAGAAGATATCAATGATAGAGTTCAACTCTATATATCATTGTCATCCCTCTGATCAGTATACCAATGTGGGAGATTTTGTATTCTCTTGTAAAGAATGTTTTGATGTTGCAGTTCTAAAGTTAGTCTGACTGATGTTGGTGAAATGAGAAACTAAAGAAATATCAAATCTAGAAGGTGTGTATATTGGAAAGTGCATGTATGATTGGAATTTTTTGTGATTAAGTCCTATTACTGGCCAACCTAGTACATGATATGAGTTGAGAAGATTAAATATAAATTGCAAATGTTAGTTGGATCTATCTTAGGTCGTTGCCAACTTAAAATTAAGAATTGCACATTTTTATTGGGCGTGAAGATGATTTTGAATCTTGTGTGGTGCCAACATAAGCTATTTTGGATTGTTTTGTTTACATCTAATTAGGCTGACCTAATTGATGTGTGCAAATTTATTTGGGTATATATATGAGATATTTTGGAGTTGAAAGTGTGAATGTGTGAGCATAAATGACATATCAAATGTGAGTGGTGTTGTATGATGCAAACATGCGAATTCAGTGGTAAAAGTTCAAAATGAAAGCATAGTTGTTGAGTGATTGCTAAGAAGAGTAGTACTTCATATTAGAGCTTCAAAGGAACTAAATTACAACACAAGAAAAGTGTACTTTACATCAGTTCATACTTTGGCAGTGAGCCACATTTTTGTATTGTACTTAACTCTGGTTGTGAGCCTTATAAGGATAGCGTGTCATGGAAATGAGCCCTTGTAATATATTATATCCAGATATAATATATTGTGAGCTAATCCTCACCATGGTTTTTCCCATTTTGGGTTTTCCATGTAAAAATCTTGGTGTTCTTGTGTTTTGTGATTTTGTGGATGATTCATGTTTTCATTTCTTATTTTAGTTAATATGGTTTGGTGATTGAATTTTTTGTGTTTAAAAAGTTATAGAATACTGATTCACCCCTGCCCTGTCAGTATTCTAAATGTTCAACAATTGGCACCAAAGCTTGGTTCCTTCAAAAAATCCTAACAACTTGAGGAAGATCTTGGAAGTTTGAACACATGGAAGACAAGAAGTGTCTTGTTCCTCCAAAAGAAATTTCTGCAATTGAATATGTGGAAGATGACTACATGTTTGACAAAGAAGAACTTAAGGCTGCCCTTGAAGATCTTGACAGAGTTGAAATTAAGAACAAAATCTTGAAGGAAAGCCTAGGAGAAGAAAATGAATGAATCAAAAAATTGAGAGAACAAATCAAGAAGTTCAAAGAAAGACATAGAGAAGTCAATATATAGTTGAAGCAAGAAAATGAAGAGATCATTAGACTAAAAGTACAAATGGAAGAAAAGAAGAGGATTAGAGAATGTCTAAATGAAATGGTACAAAATAAGACTAAAGAATGCTCTAGACTTGAACAAGAAACTTGGTAAATCTTAGATATGATCTGGAAAGGGCAAGGATACATGAGGAGAAATTCAAAATAAGTACTACAATGCTTGATGAATTACTTGCAATATAGAAAAGGTGGTTTGGGACTTGAAGAAGGACATAGTTCAAAAGCAAAGCAAACATCTACCGAGGTTGACACTCAAAAGGAAATTTAAGGAAATATGAGATAATTCAAAAATCAAAGAAGCAATGCTAAAATACCTCCTATCAGATAACCAAATGCTCAAAGGTACCCATCTTTCAATGGTATTTGATTTTCATGCAATAAATATGGAAATAAAGCAATAGAAGGTTGGAGTAGAATGAATCAAAATGCTAGATTCTTCTCTGGACAATGTTTTTCATGCAATAAATTTGGACATAGAAGTATTGAATGCAAAATTCAAATGATGAATAGATATAATACAGGGAAGATGTTTCAATATTTCAATGGCTACTATTATACATGCAATGTATTTGGACATAAGGCTAACCAATGCAGATGAAGGATGAATAGAAGTCAGTTTGGATAAAAAAATGTTGTATGCTACTTTTGCAACAAAGACATATTTCAAAAGTTTGTAGAAGCAAAAAAAGAAGACAATCTAATCCGGTAAAGAGGAATGAATTAGTGAAGAATGTTGATGCTACTAAGGTTAAGAAGGAAATGGAAAAGATATGGAGAAAGAAAGACGAGTCTAAGAACATAGATGATTTAGGAACTACAAATGCATTTGTACCTACCTCCAGTATAGATAATTCTTTTGGAAATTAAATCCATGCCAAGGCCTAGTTGGAGCAATAATAGAAAATTATAATAACCCCCTAAAGTATGAGATGCCATGACTTGGCACAAATATATGTTTTGGAAAAGGAATTTTTGAAGCTATAGAAGAAAGTTACAAAAGGAAATATTGTGATGCAAAAGTTTGCAGAGCATCTATAGACTAACTGTGGATACAAGGGTTCAAAGTTTGACAACTTTTTTTGGAGCATTTATTGCTGACACATTTATTGATATGAGTCAAATTGTGGAGTTAAAAACATATTTGAGAAGAAAAATTCATTTGAGGTGAAGCAAATGTAAATTGAAGAAGAGGAAGTGGACTTGAGGTGTATTCTGAAAGCAAAAAATCAAAACCCTAATCTTCGTCGAAGCAAATTCAAGAGGTATTTTGCTTACACAATTCTTCTCTAAAATTTTCATTTTAAATTCAATGGATGGTTCAGAGGTAGTAAATGCATCAAACATATCACAAATTAAATTGAAGAGGCATTCTTGGAAAAACCTGTTTGAAGACTTAATGGGTGCATTTTTTGGCACTCCCCTTAGATTTTTTCCCACTGAGGATATTTATGCATACATATATGGGAAAATAGAAGAAATGTCCTCTGTTGGAATGAGTATTTTGTGGAAAAATGAATTGGAAGAAAGTTATAGTACCATCAAATCAGAGTACAGAACCCTAGTTGAAAATAAATTGGATGTATGGAAAAAATTTCCAATGTTTGAATTCAACAAGTACATTAGGATTGTATTGAGCAGGATTCATGATGAATCTATTTGGATTGACGGTGCACACTTGATAACCAAGGAAGCAATAAGGGATATGACTGGTTTTTGGTCCTTTGGATCAGTTCCAAGGTGGAAGTCTATTGATGACCAAGAATTAATTGAAGAGACTGGTGTAACTCTCCAAGGAAAAGAAATCATCTTGAGTACATATGGAAATACAACTATTTGGTAATGTCACAATGCTTGTTGGAAATAAAATTTTGTTACCTAATGATGGCTATATAGTCTCTACTATTACTTCTCGAATTTCTCTTGACATGATTGAGAATGGTACAAATTATGATCTTTGTGAGTTACTTTGACAAAAAAAGATGAAGAACTTGAAAGAAATCAAAAAGAATAAAAAGAATACATTCAGGTACGGTAATTTGATAGTTTTCTTACTTTTCCTCCTCATTAAGGAGATACTGGTAATTGGAAAAGTGGAATGGTCAAATACAAAACTGGTAGCACATCAAATAAGAAATCTTCAGATGAATCTTAATGGATCAAATACTTAAGAAGATGCTCTTGCAACATTCTTTGGAATGTTTCAGATGAGGATGAATAAGAGAATAAGAACATGAGAGAATGTGATGGGAAAATACTATGGAGACATCAATTTCCTTGTCTCTACTGATTTTTGTTACATGGAAGCAGTTGAGCCTAGACTTGTGTGGATTTTTGAGTTAGTTTATGAAGTGATCATGGTGGAAGTTGATCATTATATAGGAGTGCTTCTAGGAAGCCCAAAGGACCTCAACATGTCAAGTTTGGAAGATAGGTCTATGACTGAAGCCTCTGATAGTTCAAAAAGAATAGGTAAGAAAATAAAAAGTGTTTATATCAAGCAATAGGTTGCATAACAAGAAGGAAGTCAATTTGATGTTACCCAACATGAGCATGAAAGTGGAAGTACAAAAGACTTGGATGAAGCAATAAAATATTTACAAGAGGTAATTCCTGGTGCAAACATTAATACATCAATGCCCACTTTGGAAAATATCAGGAGTATGGTTGATTTATTGAAAGCATACATCTCCAAACTAAAAGAAAAAATAGGAAATGAGTCAGAAGAAAGGTCTACAGTTGAGAATCTAGAGGATCTCAAAAAGAAATCTGTAGATGCACATCACCAAGTCTTGAAGGGATTGAAGGATGTTTAAGATTGTGAAGAAGAAGCACAAGAATTGATATCTTACTACCTAAATTGGTTTGATTGGATACAAAATACAAAGAATGAAATCAGTCAGAATGAAATTTGGATAAGCACTCAAGAAGATGTTTACAATTTAGCAAGTGACAGAAACAATCAGAAGTGGTCTTACATCATGCAACTGTAGGAAAATTTGTTTACCTTATAGAATCAGAGAACAAAGATGATAAAGTAATATGTGGCACTAAGAGATTAGTAAAATAAGGCACACTCCTATATCCAATGCCCTTGCTAGTGTTGGAAATCTATCAGAAATAAATCTCATCCCCAACACTATGGAAGAAGGAATAGAGTCTCTAACAAAACTTGAACTACTATATAAGACTCTTGTACATGCAAAAGGTTCTTGGGAAGAAGGAAAAGCTATTTGGAAAGATAATTTGAAGAATCTCAATGGATCTTCATCTCCAGGTTAATATGTCTTATATTTTTTGATCAAAATTATCTTTTTTGAAAATGATGTATACATACATATATCTAAGGGAAATATACTAGACCCTTGCATGACCTTTTCCATTGATGTTAAAGGGGGAGAGATAATATGAGAGATAGTGGGAAGAAAAACATTTTTTGTTAATACATTTTGGATGATTGGAAAACTCCTTTTGGAAAGTCAAGGTTAATTTTGAAAGGGGGAGTTGTCAATGTTGAAAGGGGGAGTTAAGGTTATGAAGAAATAATTTTTGATTCATGGTTTGAAAAATGTTTTGATATGTGTGTTGGCATCAACGACAAAGGGGGAGATTATTGGAAGTTTGGAAGTTTGTCATTGTTGATACTGCTTGGAAACATGAGCATGAAGTGTATGTATACATCAGTTGATTCTTACCTAGCGTTGTCATTGATGTCAACATTGTGGGGAAGCTTTTTTGGTGTCATTTGTACAAATACTAACTATACCAAAAATATGATCTATCAAAATTTTGGCTAAGTGTTCTTTGTTGATGGTGTTATGGTTTAGTGCGTTGGTTTTTGGGTCTGCACTTCACCATGATAAAAGGTATAACTCTGTGCTTGTAACCATATTATGTTGATTGGATTATATAACTATATTCAAGATCTCAAGAAGTTTTGTGAAGAGTATCGAAAGATATCAATGACAGAGTTCAACTCTGTATATCACTTTCATCTCTTTGATTAGTATACTAATGTGGGAGATTCCACATTCTCTTGTGAAGAATTTTTTGATGTTGTGGTTCTAAAGTTAGTCTCACTGATGTCAAGGAAATGAGAAATTGAAGAAATATAAAATTTGGAAGGTCTGTATATTGGGAAGCGTGTGTATGATTGGGGGGTTTGTGATTAGGTCTTGGTTGACCTAATACATGATATGTGTTGAGAAGATTAAATATACATTGCAGATGTTAGTTGGATCTATCTTAGGTCCTTTTCGACTTAAAATTAAGGATTGCACATTTTACTTGGGTGTGAAGATGATTTTGAATCTTGTGTGGCATCGATAGAAGCTATTTTGGATTATTTTGTTTACATCTAATTAGGTCAACCTAATGATGTGTGTGGATGTATTTGGGTATATATATGATATATTTTGGAGTTGAAAGTGTGAATGTGTGAGCATAAATGGCATATTAGATGTAAATGGTGTTGTATGATGCAAACATGCAAATTTAGTGGTAAAAGTTCAGAACAAGAGCATAGTTATTGAGTGACTGCTAAGTAGGTAGTACTTCATATTTAGAGCTTCAAAGGAACTCACATACAAAAAAAGAAAGGTGTAATTTTCATCAATTCATACTTTGGCAGTGAGCCACATTTTTGTATTGTACTTAACTCTAGTTGTGAGCCTTATGAGGATAGTGTGTCCTGGCAGTAAGCCCCTATAATATATTGTGAGCTAATCCTCACTGTGGTTTTTCCCATTTTGGGTTTTCCATGTAAAAATATTGGTGTTCTTGTGTTTTGTGATTTTGTGGATAATTCATACTTTCATTTCTTATTTCAGTTAATATGGTTTGGTGATTGAATTTGTCATGTTGAAAAAGTTATAGAATACTGATTCACCGCACCCCCCTCTTATTATTTTGAATGTTCAACACCTATGAATGTCTAAAGATGAAAAATATAAGATATATGTAGAAGGTGGATGAAGTTGTCAACTCCATCAGAGGTCTTGGTGGAAAACTTGAAGAAGAAGAAGTGGTAAAGAAGGTACTGCGAACTCTTCCCATATCTTATAGTCATAAATTTTCTACTATTGAGGAAGCTCAAGATTTAAGCAAATATCCTAGAGATTGGTTGTATGGTGCTTTATTTTATTTTGAAATGAGAGAATTTGGTCCAAATAATGCAAAATTTGAGACTGCTTTTAAGGCTGGGAAATTAGAGAAGATTGAGGTATCAGATTAGGAGGATCTTGATGATGTAGAAGCAAAATTTGTGATGAGAATGAAAATGGGTACTGGTAATTACAAAGGTAAGTTACCTTTCAAATTTTTCAGTTGTGGAAAGATAGGTCATTATGATTCAAGATATGCAAGTAAAGCTTTAAATGAAAAAAAGGAGAACAAGGGTAAAATAAGTAAGAAAATTTATTATGTTAGAGAGGATTCCTATATATCTAATGATGAATCTGATTATGCAGATGTTGAGGATAGTGAATGCTTGTTCTTGGTTATGAAAGTTGAATCTAATTATGCTAACTCTGAGAGATGTATGAAGGAAAGTGCTTTGGAAGCAAGTGATAACATTGAAGGAACTATAATGATTGCTTTTCATGTTATAGATGAAAAGAACTACTGGATCATTGACAATGGATGCTCAAATTATATTATTGGTGACAAAAGAGTTTTTTAAACTCGAGAAATATGAAGGAGGTGTAATAAGTTTGGTGATGATACATCTACTAAAATATGTGAAAAAGGTTCAATCAGTTTTGATGGAAAACCTAATACAAATGATGTTCTTTATGTGAAGGGTTTAATACATAACCTCTTGAGTGTTGGAAAATTGTGTAGCAAAGGATATAATCTTATGTTTCAGGATGATGGATGTGAGATCAAAAAAAGGCTCCAGAATGTGGTTGCTGCTAAAAGAACATATGGAAATTATTATCAGCTTAAAGGTGTTGATGGTCATTTCTTTATGATTCAGATTAATGAAAGTTGGCTATGGAATAGAAGGATGTATCACATAAATTTTGATAGCCTAGTAAGGATTAGTTCAGTTCAAGCTATGAGATAGATATATATAATTTTTATGGTAATGATCTACTTACCTAGATCAATAAAATGGAATATTTTTTTATGCACACTATGTTAGAACTTATAGAATAGAGGAGAACCTAGAAAATAGTGTAAGAAATAGATGCTATAAATTTTTTAATACAAAATATCTATAAAATAAAAATAGCATTATATAGCTAGCATCCAAGAGATTAATGATAATACTCAAGAAACAAAATAGAATTAAAAAAAAACATAAAAGAATGAAGTTACATGAATGTTGAAGTATGCACAAAATAAGCTAGGAGAGTGAGTATGTATATGCTAAGTGAGAGGAAGAGATGAAAAATATGGCCAATTAGAGGAATACACCACAAGACTCCAAAAATAGAAAAGCGTAACTCCCTAAAATATGTTGAAAACTCACACTTCACTAATACTCACTTTATTAACCTAAGCAAGTTTAAATAAAAGTATAGGAAAAACCTATGCTAGGAAATAAAACTATACACTAACATGCATCAGATTCTAAGTCACCAAAGGGTTATAGTGCTTGCCTTATATCTTAAACCTAAATTTTTTGGTATGGATGGTTGTGTGCTTAAAGGAAAAAAGGTTCTCAATGTCACTTAGATAGTTTTATAAAGGAAATATAATAATAATAATATTAATAATAATAATAGCATGACAAAAAATACTCTAGAAAATTAGCTAAATTGTGATAGATAGGATCACTTAAGGATTCTATTTAGTAATTTGAAAATCTATCCTTTTGAATAGAAGTTTAATAAATTATTTTTTGGTGGGCTGAAGGATCACATCCAACATGAGGTATGCTTGTTTAATCCTCTTACCATTTTTGATTCTTTTTATCATAGCATGTAGGGTATAGGATTTTTTAATCTCCAATAAGGTATTGGCTTAGTAGCACTAGAGAGAAGAGTGCCCTAGAAACACACCCATTCTCTTCGCCTAGTATATTGACTCAAAAAAATTAATAAAAGAGGGAAAAAAGGTTATGTTTTAACTATGATAACAAAAATAGTTGAGAACATAAATGTAAAAAAAATATGTTCAACATTAAAGGGTCTAGTGAGGAACAAAAAGAGGAAGAATAATTAACAATTATCAATGAGCTATATAAGGAATCAGGGTAATGGATTCTTGTAAAAAGAGATTATTATTATTGATAGATTAAAGTAACAATCACAACTTTATCAACATGAATTTAACTTCTCATCTAAGTTATTTTATCTAACTCCAAAATTTTAGGTCATGATTGTCAATGAGGCTATAATCAATTATTTAGGGAAATGATAGCATAAAAATTTCTATAGGATATTACTATCTAGTTTGCCTTATGTTTTCTATCTCTATGGATGTAAAAAACATTATTTTGGAAGTCTATGGATTAATACATTGAAAACAACTAAGATAAAATTCTAGGAACTATTCATGTATTTTCACTTAGAATGTAGGAAAACTAAACCAATATATTTGAATGTTAAGGATCCATAGATGGTAATTTACCATCAAATACAAAAGATTCTTAACAATGAGATAGATAGGTTTATGGTAAAATCATTTTTATTAGAAGCACACCATTCAAACGCTCCTATATTGTTGGATTTGAAAATAGTTGCAAATAAGAACTTAATATTTTTTGAAGATATGCTAAAAGGATTGTTTCTAAAAAAAGATCATGGTCATGCAATTCATTTAATACTAGGGAGCCAATCTTCCAATATTAGGCCCTAAAAGCACCCATATGTACAAAGAAATGAGACCAATAAGGTTTAAATGATGTTCAAGGAAATTATTAGTAGACATTATTAGATTGCTTATGTTGAACACTCGGAATACTGAGAGGGGGGGTGAATCTGTATTCCATTAAACCATTTACATAATATCCATCCAATCAATAACATAACTCTAACTGTAATAACAAGCAAAAGAGTGAAATCAACACAAGATCATAACACACATGAACACAAGTATTTTTACACGGAAAACCAAAAATGGGAAAAACCACGGTGATGGTTAGCTCACAATATAATATATCTAGATGTAGAATATTACAAAGGCTCACTACCAGGAATCACTGTCCTTGAAGGCTCACAACCTGAAGTAATTTATAAAACAAAGTATGGCAACACTACCAGGGTGAGAATTGAGATATAATGCACCTTCCTTATGTTGGAGTTCAGTTCTAATGAAGCACAAAATACAAAAAACTTCTCTATACAATATAATCAAAAATTCTATCTTCTCATTCATATAATTTCACAAATTTGCACCATACAAAAATCCATGCATGATCTCTCTGACTTTTCACAACTTCCTTATTTTCACTATATGTCTCATCTACTTCATTCATCATCTGTAACTTCTCAAAAATGTCTTTCATATATATATCATATACATTCACATAACACTAATTAGGTCATCCTAATTAGAGTAGCCTTATTTCAAATCAAAACTAACTTCGTTGGATTTATCCTTGAAACATATTCATCTTCATGCCCAACACAATTGTACAATGTATGGTATTGGTTGGCACGAACCTAAGATGGATCCCTTTAGCATCCATAACACATTTTTAATCTTCTTACCACAAATTAATAATTAGGTCGGTCAGAGTTAGACCTAAGACATCAAGGACTTCAAATATATATGCAATTTGCCATACATGTAACTCCAAAATTTGTTAACACCTCAAATTCTCCTTTAGACAAAATCAAATAACTTATCTTCAACTCCACAAGGTAAAAAAATAAATCATGAGACAATGCAAAATCTCCCACATCAATGTGCTATACAAAAACTTATTGTAATCCTTTGAAAAAAACACTATTATTCATAACTTTTGTGTGCGTTCATATATCATCATAAAAGCTTTGAAGTAAGATGAATCTCACAGTCACAAATCTATGTAAAAAATTCTATAGTGATATCTTTCTTTATGGTAGAATTTGGACCAAAAAACTAACACATAGAATTTGTATATAAAAAGAACACTGTTTACCAAACTATTGCTAATTGTATCTTTCCAACTATATAACCAAGCCAACTAAAATCTTGTTAGTAGATGCAAATGATGTCAAGATAGAATATATTATTAGCTTCTGAACGAATCTTACAAGGTAAGATAATCCAGACCAAAATACCAAATGAACAAACTTCTAGTATCGAATTAGCAAAGCTCAAACCTTTATTATCAGAGCAAATATTGATCTATACAAGTAATGTGATTAAGGTATGCTGATGTTAATTTTGAAATCAATGAAAATATTCTAATTTCCAACAATCACCCCCTTTGTCATTGATGGCAACACATGATGTGAAAACCATCAAGAATTTTTTTTCTCCTTTTCATCTCTCTCCCAACAAAATTTCTTCTTTTCACATGGTACTCTCTTCCCCTTTGACATCAATGGCAAAGGATAAAAGATATTGTATTGTTCTTCCCTTTGACACTGACCAATATACTATAATTTTTTTCCTTTGCTCACTTGAATACTCCCTCTTAGGAGTAAATCCAAAACAATAACTAAAAGTGTTTAACTGGAGGTGGTTGTCCCTTGAAGTTTGTGGAGAGTACATGCACGTGATGTTTTTCTTTCATCCCATAGTTTCTTTGCTTTTGCTAAGGCTCTGCATAGATACTCAAGTTCAACTAGGATATCTTTCCCTTCTACTAGAGTTCCGAGAGTGACATTTGAGTTCAAGATTCTATCAGCAAGAGAGAGAACATAAGAGACAGGTGTGTGCTTAATCTTTATCAAGTCTCTAAGCTGTCCATATTGTTCAGTTATTTATCCTTTTTCCTTGTGTAATGCGAGATATTCTTCATGTAGCTTTGTCAGACCAAACCAAGTTTGATCATCTCAATCTAGAGCTAGATTAAAAGTGTTATATGCATATTTTATTTGTTTCTCAATTGTATCCTTAGTATCCTTGAATCTTTGAATTGCATTAGGCCATGTCCAACAAAATGAGAATAGATTTTTGGCCTCATTTTCACAATCTTGAACTACTTTTAGTTTCTAAAGTGTATAGCTATATGTAGACTTACATCTATCTCCAAATTCCAACAATCCTTTTTCCCTGACCCAAGTAACCATTTCACTTACTACTTGTCTTTTCAGTTATTTGAAATGATCTATCAATGTATTTGTGATTTCTATAATGAACTATAAAGAACTGGTGTTAGATTTAGGAACAAACTAAAAATGTACCTTTTTTCTAGCTAGCTGCTTGAGTTTTCTTGGAGTGGGCTCTGTTTGAGCAATTAATGCATGAACCTCAGTAGATTTTCTCTTTTCTCCGAAGGAAGTTATTGATTTACTGAAGACCCATTTTGATTTTTCTAGAGAAGTTTTGATTACATCCCTTGATATGCCACATTCTCTTGCATACTATGTCTTTGTCCCAACTAGCCTTTTTACTTGCGCCAACTCAAATTTATCATGAATTTGTAGAGCCACTTTTATATAAGTTATGAATCTTGGTCTACTAGGATCTCTAGGGCCGTTAATTAACATTTCAATACAACCAACAATGTAATATTTCTCTATCTCATAGCCTAGCTCAGGAATCCATATGTTTCTAAGTTGAAATACCTTGATAATACAGTAATCATTAGATACCAGAAAGGTTATGTCATTCTTGTTTATTGTCACCAGATCTCTTGGAATTATTTTCCTTCTATTCATCCTTCTTTGAAATTTTCCATAGAATGCAACAAGGGCATCACCTTGTGCATCCAAATCTCCAATATTTCTCATTATATCTCTAATTTGATATGTAACTAGTTTGGTATTTGTGAATATAAAATTCCTTGAGATCCCTTCGGGTGGTTTTATTTTGCTAAGTACCGGCCCATGCCTCATATGTTTGAAGTGCCATACTTCACTTCTCAATCGAGCCACTTTTGCTAAACTTTGTCGGTTGTCCCCACATGTCCGCCAGGTGCTCCTCATAGCAAATGCTTCCTTCTTTCTTCTACTGACTCTTGCCATGCTTCCATGTGTCATCACTGTAGGCTATTCATTGTTGCTCCCCTTCATTTTTCTGTTGGGCCCCATCCATGTGCCACGTAGCTTTCATTCACATGCACTTTTTAGCAGACCCCACAGTCGATGCTGATATTAAGGAATGCTGCCACATGTCTTCCCAACACAAGATTTCATCGAAGAAAGGAAGGAATGAACCATAGGCTATGACATGCCACCACAAGTCCTTTCAGCAGGAGTTCTATCAAAGGGAAGGATAGAGTGAATAACAACCTACGATATGTTGCCACGTATTCTAACTGCCTGAATAGATAAGTGACACAGTTTTTATGCACGGTATTTTTCTAGACCACTACCATCATTCACAGGGGATGCATTTGGCTGGGGAGTGACTACATGCTATGGCTGAAATATTTTTTGTTACAATGGTGGAGGAAAATCATTGCTCAAGATACATAATCTCTTAAGTTACAGGCCCACCAGGTGGTGGGACTGCTAGCTATATATACTACTTCTTGCTTCGAGAAACGAGTTTGGAAGATGCATAAAAATTAGAGAAAGACACCGAGCATTTTTTTTATGATTTTAGATTATTCTATGAGACTTTTGAACTATGCCATTGTTCTACCTTTCTATTTTTCTTATGTTATTTGATAAAACATTGATACTATGCCATTATTGTGTTGAATTGTTCATTTGCAAAACTTCTATGATTTTAATACAAGTTTGCTAGTTTAGATCATGCCTTTGACTCCTCTTTTTAGTAAATGAGTGTGAAAATTATTTTATGTTATTAGATGAATTGTTCAGATCTTTATCTTTGTTTTATGTTAATTCTAGAACATATTATATTATTGATCAGGCCCTTAAATTGAATCCCCAAAGATAGATTTAATGTGCCTATATCTATCCCTTGGCGCATCACCTTAGATATTTATTTTTTATAGCTTCTTCCTTTTCCCATTCCAAAACCCTAATTACAGAAGAATCCAACTTCTTTAAAAACCCATAGGTCACTTAGTTTAGCACAATTGGCCCCCCCATTAACTGAGTTTCCCATAAAGGCTGTTACCTTGCCAATTTTTGGCATCAACTGTTTCTTTTTTCTGGCACGCCTAGTAGGACTGCTTAAATGAATCTAAATTCAAAGAGGGTGTATGAGCCATCGACCTGTTACTAGGTCCTAAACAATGAATAACCCTTGGATGTTAGTGCCGCCATTAGGGACAATACAAGTCGCGACCCAATTAGTGAACGTTTCACTTCCTCTTCCCCTTCCGCTAGCATGTTGCCCACTGCTAACATAAATTATGTGGAATGGGAAATTGTAAGTCTTCTTGTAGCACCAGTAGCGCCCGCTGTTTGGGCCCCTATCCTAGTCTCTACTCTAAAAGCTATACCTAAATTCACTAGAGATGACTCAAGAACACGATCCAAAAATCTACAAGATGTTACAGACGTATGTCTGGTACATGGTGTTATAGACCAAAATGTAGCGCTAAGGTTGCTCACCACCTCTTTCAAAGGCAAGACACTAGATTGGTACCACACACTGCAGGATAATACTATCGGTACCTGGGATCAACTTGGAGACCCTTTCTATGAGAGATTCTCAAATGATGGAGATAGGTCTTCGTAATATCATCAACTGGAGATCATAAAGCATGCCCCATATGAAGCCATGATTGACTTCAACACTCAATTTCACATAACCTGGAAAATAGTTCAGGTTGCAATCCACCTACTGCCTAACTTGGCGTTCATGTTCTAGTTGAAGTCCATCAATGCTGACATTTCAATGATGATCCAGTCACTCGGTGGAATCACTCTACCAGATGCATATAGCATCATAGTTAAAGCAGAGAACAATCTAAAAGAAATTGGAAAGTTGCCGCCTCGGCTTGCCATGCTTATGTTTCTTGAGATATCAATTCTCGCCTAGGTGATGCCGTCTACCAGTGCAACCACTCCTCCTCAATCCATGTATACATACTTGGGCACATCATAGGATGGTGCTTCCACATCCGGCTCTTCAAAGGATGATATAAGCGATGTTAAGGAGATGTTGTGGGCTATGGCCAATGAGATAACTTTGATCAAGTGGAACTAGGTTGTTCCTCTGAAGCCAACTTATTAGAATTATCAAGGTGAAAGGCCTTCTTACCAATAAAACCAGTTCCAAGGAGGCACTCACACAAATTCATAGGTGCAAACAACTAATCAAATAGTACCAGTTCCTTCTCCATTGCAGAGTGCTAACCAAAGCTCTAGCAAAGAGCTGACAATGGGGAAAAACAATTTAGTCAATGACACCAACCCTTGGTGTTTCCCTTGTGGCAACTCACATATGTTGCAAAACTGCCCGCGTGGAAATCTACAACAAAAAGTGGTAGAGAAGCACAACCAAGGCATGACGTCAGACCCTGGAGGTTATATATATGTCTCTCCATAAATGGAAAATGCAGTGCTTACCGCACAAATGCAGGGGATGTCCTTGGAGAAAGAAATGAATATTGCTTCTGATCACGTGCTCTTCTCATGGATGGAAGAAGAAGAGTTGGTGTTCACGACTGATGCACCACATCAAAAACCCTACAAGTGCAGTCCAATTATAACACTCACTCAAAGAGGAGATTCATGGGTGAACTAGTCATCCTGCAAATTATCAGTTTGCATTCCAAAAGTGCTTCTAATTAGATGCTTAGTACCATCGTAGTAGCACAACAATGTACGCCACGAATGGAAATTGTTGTAACAAGAGCTAAGGAGCAAAAGCCTCTGAATCCACCACCATTCAATGTGGTGGAACAATTGAAAAAATCATCCACTAATGTGTCTCTATGGGATATCCTAGCTATTCTGGAACAAAAAACATTGCTACAGAAGGCTCTCCAAGAGGATCTGATCATTGAGCCAACAGAGCAAATTCTCAAAGGAAAGGCTATTGATCAATCGCCTCTTGTCAAAGTTTTCACAAATAGCATGGAGGAAGCCCCTACTGAGGTTAAAGATAAGCCGAAACTGAAACCCTTCTTTCTAACCCTCATTGTGTGAAAGAAATTATTGCACAATGCCATGATTGACTCCGATGTTAGCACTACCATCATGCCCAAGTAGATAGTTGAAGCCCTAGGACTTAGCTATGAGCCTTTAAAGAAGGGGGTTATGCAACTTGATGGGAACAAAGTCAAAACTATAGGTGTCATCAAAGACCTCCCCTTGAATTTGTTCTACTGCCCTAGCATTACAGTTCCAAAAGACACTGTGATCATAGATGTCCCCCCTATGTTTGACCTCTACCTATCTTGATAATTCACTTCAAAGATAACACTGTGATCATAGATGTCCCCCCTATGTTTGACCTCTACCTATCTTGATAATTCACTTCAAAGATAGGAGGATATCTTTCTCTGGACTGGTCACACTTGATCCTAAGGACCAACTGTGAGCTAAAATGAAAATAGTGTCCGAAGCTCTACACTTGGAACATGTGGCTGATGAAGCTATGATCAATTTTGAAGCTACCCATACCTCTTTCACTAAGGAAGAGACATATTACACTAAGTTGCTAGAAGATGAAAAGGTGATTGGAGATTGGACCGATAAAGAAGAAGTCCTCTTGAGCGAATATATAGATGCTAACCCTTTCAATAACTATCATGCTACCAAGTTGAGCACCTATGTCATCGATGACGAGGAACAAGAGATTCTGAAAGTCATGAAGGGACCTGAGAACGATCAAGCCTTACAACTATGGATGTTGCATTTTGATAGAGAAAGATGCAAAGTGGGCATAGGAGTTGGGATATGTTTGACATCCCCACACAATGAAAAAACACTCTGGTCTTTTTGCTTCCAGTTCGCTTGTTTGAACAATGAAGCTGAATACGAAGGAATAGTGCAAGGTCTGAGCCTTGCCGAGTGGATGGGCATTAAGCAATTAATGGTGTTTGGAGATTTCAAACTAGTGGTCAACCAAGTACAAGGGATTTCCACAGCTAAGAATGTACACATGAGATCCGACATAAAGTATGGGACCTGATAGAAGGTTTTGAAGCCTTAAACATTCAAATAGTGCCCATAGAACAAAATGTTGATGCAAATCACATGGCCGCAATTGGATCTTAGATTGAACCTGCCTCTGACCTAATGCATAACAAACACTCTATATGAGTGATAGTTTGACCGGTGATTCTAGATAATGATAAGAGCTGGTAGGTATTTAACAGCGATGAAAACATCGCCTCATTCATCCAACAACTGGGAGAATTTTCAGACCAACTCCAATCGAAGATTGCTAAAGCCTACAATGGAGAAATCATTTAGCTAAGGTCTAATAAGCTTCCAAAGGGACTTGTCACTCTAGAAAACCTATTCGATTGTGACAATGCATGAAATGACAAAAGGAAGTTTGTAGCAGAAAAAAGTGACTATGCAGACCTTCAAGTCAGAGATGGAAGAAAGATCAAAGTCAAGAAAGATGTTCCACATCATGATAAAGAAAGGCTTATCGACTTTTGTGAGAGGTAAGGAGTGGTGGCCTGGTCATATGATGACCTTAAGGGATATGATCCTAAAATCATCCATCATACAATAGAGCTGACGGAAGGTGCAAAACTAGTCCGCCAAAAATAGAGGCCAATGAACCCAAAGATCGAAGCCATGATGGCACAAGAGCTAGCAAAGCTAATTCAGTCTTAGATTGTCTTCTTGATCAAGCACAACACATGGGTATCCAACCTGATGCTAGTCTAAAAGAAGAATGGAGACATTCGCCTGCGTGTCAACTTTTAAGACTTGAACAAAGCATCCCTAAAGGACCATTACCCACTACCTTCTATGGAGATAATTTTGCAAATAGTGATAGGTTCAGAAATTTTTTCTCTACTAGATGGCTTCTCTGGTTATAATCAAATCTGGGTCAAAGAAGAGGAACGACACAAAACAACATTCACTACCAAGTGGGGAATGTTCACATATGCAAAAATGCCTTTCAACCTTTCAAATGCGGGAGCCACTTTCCAGTGGGCCATGGATATCGCCTTTAGTGAATTGATTAACAAGATTATCCTAATCTATTTGGATGATCTGACCATTTTCTCCAAATATAAGGATGATCATTTCGATCACCTTGAGATGGTTTTTAAAAAATTCCAGGAGTTTGGGGTATCCTTTAACCTAAAAAAATGTGTCTTCAGAGTGTCGCAAGGGAAAAATATTGGGACATGTAGTGTCCAAAGAAGGAATTGCAATTGATCCTGAGCAGGTGAAAGCAATCAAGGATCTTCCCCTACCAGTCAACAAGAAAGGAGTGCAATCCTTCCTGGGGAAGGTAAATTTTGTGAGTAAATTCATTTCAGATTTTGCAGGGATAATCAGACCGATCACCCTAATGCTAAAAAAGGATCAATTATTTAAATGGACTAAAGAAGATACAAAAGCCTTCGAGAAGGTAAAGGATGCTATTTCTTCAGATCCTATGTTGGTCAATCCAAACCTATCGAAGGAATTCATAATGTATGTATTCAGTAGCAAGTCAAGTATTGCTACTGTCTTAACTCAAAAGGACGATGAAGGCAAGGGGGAACATCCAATATCATTTCACTCCTAAACCTTGAAGGGATATGAAATGAACTAAAACTTTTTCAAGAGGAAATCCTTCACAATTGTTAAGGTGCTCAAGAAGTTCCAACACTTAATATCTTGAAATAAGGTGATTTTTTATGTCATACATTCCAATGTGTGTGAATACATCATGGAAGGAGAAGCCACCAAAAAGAGGGCTAATTGGATAACTAAGATACTTGAATATGACATTGAGGTCAAGCCTACAAAAATTGTTCAAGGAAGAGGGCTGTGTAAGTATTTGGCATACAACGAGGAAATGACAGTCAAAGAAGAGCAACCGGAGCTGGTCCTAATGAATGAGTCTAAATCCGAAGGCTACTAGCTAGTGGACAGAGTAAGGTTCATGCACATAGGAAAATATCTGCCCAACCTTCCTACTCAAAAGAGAAGATTCTACCGACTACAAAACAATAGATATACGCTCATCAAAGGGGTCCTTTTCAAGAGAAACTTCAACGATGTTCTATTGCGGTGTGTCAACATAGAGAAAGTGAAGTGGATTCTCGACACTTTCCATAGTAGTCCTGCAAGTAGGCATTTCTCTGCAAAGACCACTACTATCAAAATCATGTGTGCCAGGTACTTTTGGCCTATGTTGTTTAACAACTCATACTTCCTGGTAAAAGCTTGCAAGGAATGCAAATTCTTCGTAGGGAGAAGAAAAATTCCACAATGCCTCTGAATCCAATCGTGGTTGATGATCCTTTTGCACAATGGGGCCTTGATTTCATCAGAATGATCGATCCCTCCTCCAGTGCCGAACACAAATGGATCCTAATGGCCACATACTACTTTACCAGGTGGGCTAAAGCAATGCCCTTGAAGAATGCAACAAAAGTAGAGATAGTGGATTTCCTTGAAGAACTAGAGGCAAGATTCAACCCTCCTAAAACCATCATCTCCGAAAATACCAAGGCTTTCCTAGGCTCTAAGGTATGTCAATTCATACTTATGCATGGTATATTCTTGAAGACATCGTGAAACTACTACCTGCAGGGTAACGACTCAACAAATTCAACTAACAAAAAATTAGTCTGACTCATCAAAAGAATCGGTTCAAAGCACCAATGAGAATGGCATAAAAACCTTCAGGCGATGCTCTAGGTAGACCACATAACTCCTAAGCAAGTCCTCAAGACTTCACCGTATGAGCTAGTGTATGGAAAAGAAGCACTATTTCCTATCTCCATGGAGATTCTGACACAACAATTGCTCAAATCTCTCAAGGTAGAGAAAAATGACACCATGGAGGTTCAGCTGGTCGAGTTTCTAGAAGTGCAGGAAAAAAGGGAAAAGGCCCTGATAGCCATGTTTAACTGCCAGTAGGTGGTTAAAATATGGTTAAAAAAAAGGGCTTCAGACCAAGGTCTAAAATGCGGGGACCTAGTGCTAAAATTTAATGAAAGGGCTGCAAAGCTAGGTCAACATGGAAAGTTCGATAGCTTTTGGGAAGGCCCTTTCAAAATAATTCAATGTAAACAACATAATGCATTTGAATTAGAAATCATGGAGCAAGATGCATTGGGGATTCTTGTTAATGGAATCTACCTAAAATTATTCAATTAAGCCTCAAAATTATTCTACCTATGTAAATATGTTAGTAATGTAATTATTTTTCTTTCGTGCTTTTGTTAGCCAGTATTTTAATAATTAATTCTATAGTGCGACGAAGTGGAAAGAAACATAACCCATTATTGCAAAGTGCAGAGAGATAAAAGCAACCCATGAAGCAAAGGAATGACAACCATATGTGGAATTAAAGTGAACACACATATGTAGGAAAAGAAAAGAAAACCCACATTGTAGAACCGTAGAAAAAGGAGACAAATTTATAATATAAGCTATATCTTCATTATATTTATATGTTTTGATAAATATATTGTCAAAAATGGCTCAAAGGCCATGCTTTTAGAGTATATATTTATATTTATTATGTATCTTCTTTATCTATCTATTATAAAGCCTTTTCCAGGCATATGTACAAAAAATGGACTAACGGGTATTAGTTCTTAAAAGCATAAAAGGAAATCTTCAGTCGTGGGCATGAGTTGTAGCAATGGAGGCATCAATGGTAGCATCTAGAATCACTTCATTAGCAAGAGTACCATCAGGACTAGTAGCATCCATGGGAGCAACTACAAGTGTCAGATGGAACACCAAGTTCCTAAAGTCAGTGTACCAATCAATGTCATAAAAGGGCACCATGTTGTATAAGCGAAACAAGAAATGGAATGCATGAGTGAACCTTTGGCGATGTTCTTGTGACTGGATGTGGAAACCACTCAAGAATGACACCCATGGTACGATTGTGTCCTCTTCAATGTATTTCCAAAGGTCACTTGTTGGGAAGCCTATATCGAATGAAACATTTGCCACCACCTCCCTGAGGCTGCCGAAGTATTTCTTCAGAAATATTTTGAGCACCAGACGAAGAACCAATAGCTTGGGAACTATAATTTTGAGCATGGACACCACAAAGTGGGAGCACACATCAGTGTTAACTCTATAATTGTCCTCATATTCAAGGAAATCCCTCCCTAGAACCCATTTCATTGCTATATTGGCCAGAGAATGCTTATTCTTGGTCATTCGTTTGAGGCACCTAGTTGAAATTTCACCAAGAAAAGCTGACTGAGATTTCTTGCATACTAGCCTAATTGGGGTATTCATGGTGACAAGCTTTATGTAACCACCTAATACTAGCTCTACACGTAGACTACCTAAGTCTAAGCTCTATGAAAATTCTACACAACTACTAACGTGGAATGCTGAGCCAATTGCCTATTACAAATTTTTCTAGGAGTGCTAAGTGTGATTTCACTATTGCCTAAGTGCCTATTTATAGAAATGACCAGGATAAGTATGGTAATTTTCATACCATAAACATGATGTTAATCAAGTACCATCTCAAAAATTGCACCAAGGCTCACTCAAATTTCCCACCTAGTTGCATCTACTAAGTATGATTTGTTGCATGCAAGATTAGTAGGAGCTAATTAATTAAGCATAAGTTGGTGACAATGTTCAATGGTAGTTCATATGGCCAAATGCTAAGGTGTCATGTTGCAGGCCTTTTTTGAACTCCAAGGCAGAACCTGTATCTTTTCATGCACTTATTGTATATTTGGCTTAATCATTCCATTTGGAATATTAATTGCCATAGCATACGAATGCCTAAGCTACCTTCAAATTTCTAGCTCAAGTTCCAAGAAAATCACACCAGAGTACATCATTACCGAGGTTCATTATGAATTCTTATCATTTCAAAATGACAAGTAATTCATTTTGCACGATCAAATGACTAGTGGTACATTCTGAATTTAATGCTAGAAGGTGAGTGTTGTTGGCCACCTCAATAAGGAAATAACTAAGTATCGCATGCAAAAGGATATCATTGTGAAAGCTTTTCAAACATGCTACCTAGAGCAAAAGAAGATTTGAGCACAACTATAGACGTGAGGTAAATTGTAGAGATTTTGAGCTAAGCATAAGTCTCCAACAAAAGGAAAATGGCAGAAAGTTCAAAAGTGGAGGCACAAGTAGACGTAGGGAGAGGCAACACAGAGCTTGTTTGATGCTATGCATACAACATCAACTATCTATGTCTTTGAAGACATCTCTTACGCTTTTCCTAGGATACTAGATAAGCCAGAATGGGTAAACACACAGGTCCTAGACACACCCAAAAGTTATAGAAACCAAAGCCTAATCAAGGAGGATTGGGATAATATTCATGATCCCATTCTCACAAAGAATTTTAAGTCTTTGAGGGAGGCGACCTGTGAAAGGATGAAGAAATTCATCGACCTAGATTCTTTGGCACATAAGCTATGGTTCATTGGGATCCCACAATATGTGGTCCCATTTGTGAACTATTTCCTAGAACTAGTTGATGCGGCCATTGAGCATTTCAACCTAAGCACCAACACCATCGAAGGCCAAGAGTTAAAGGTCAATATCTGCCCAAGAGCTATCTAGAATATACTATGCATCCCTGACCAATGCTCTAGATCGGAAGAGATAGAGTCATTCAATCCAAAGAAAGGAGAGGAAATATGGAGGACTATGAAAATGGCTCTGGAATTTTATAACAAAGAAACCCAAAGGCCTAAGGAAGATCATAAAAAGCCACCAAAGATCCTGGTGTCACACAAAGCCTTCCCACTGGGCATGCAGGAGGCCTTCTCAATGTTGGCATTTGTTTGCAGCCTGGACAATGACAAGGATGTGCACGAGTTTCAATTGGGTCTGGGGTTTTAGTTCCGTAAGAAACATTCCTTTTTCTGGTATGATTTTGCACAATTCCTCATTGATGAGATGATAAAGAAAATAAGGAACTACCAAATGCAATGAGGGTTCAAGTTTCCTTCCTTCCTTACCCATATGTTTTCGCATCAGAACCCTGATTTTTTCAATAAGCACATGAATTTGGCTATTTGTGATGGATTTGGACAAAGGAGGTCGGTTTCTGTATGGACTCGTCTCCTCTACTCTACTTACGATTATTATGCATTTTTAGATTATTTCTTGACTCTGATTTTGAAATATTTAAAGGGAGATGATGGTATTGATCGACTCACCAAGGAGTAGATAGGGTATATGTATAACTTCACTCCCAAATGTGACTGGTTTCTCAAAATGGATTTCACATTCATCTAGATGCATGGTTTCACTGAGGAACCATTCCACCTTCTAAAATGTGTCACAAATTGGGTGGTAGCCCTTGAAATGTTTTGACAAGTATCCATCATTGACTACACCTTTTGTGGGGGAAAGGATAAGAAAAAGGGGTTTTTCATCTACCTGCTAACTTTTAAAATGGTGGCCATGAACAAGAAATATATGAACAAGTTTTTGGAAGATAAGTTGGCTCACTTAGGGTTGGTGATGATTTGTGATAAATGGAATTACAACCCCAAAAATGACTTTCCGAATAAATATGTCAAGTAACACACAATCCCTGACCTTACTGGGAAAAGAGGAGGAACTTGCTAAAAGATCTAGATGATCTACTGATTGATTTGATTCACATTCCTATAGAGAATAGTAGGACACCATGGCATAAATTCTACTTCACTGCGATGAAATATGATGAGAAGAAAAGAATAGGAGCCAACCTTCGAAACAAATTATTAAAACAAAAAGAATGGAAAGAGGAAAGAATCAAATATTTCTGGGTGTACCGCCAAGAAACCAAACAACCCGAGGCCCCTTAAGAAAGCATGGAATTTGATAGATTGTGGAATGAGGTGCACATGAATTCTGACATGAGAGCTGATAAGAATGATGAATTCAGTGAGGAGTCTGAAGAAATTGTGGGGAAAGGAAATGAAAAATAAGCAGAAGTGTTGTCGGCCTCCGCTTAGCAAAAGAGGAAGGCAACAAAGTGGCCTATCCAGATTACTTCAAATGTGCAGTTGAACCTATTGAGAGATTCACAGACACTCACTTGGACTACAACAAGGATGAGAATGACTCAACAAGAGTCAGAAAATGTAGAGATGGAAGACTCCCCGCCCACCAAATGATAATGCACAAAAGTAATTTCTAGGGAAATTTCACAAGCACCCACTGCAAGCAGGAGGCCATGGCGAGCTAGGAACCACAACCATCCAGTCAGTAGGTAACATTCACTTCCTCTTCTCTTACTTCACAATCACTCGTGTCCCCTACTATCTTTGTGGCGCCCATCACTACTAGTGTCAGCCCTTCCTTTTTTGCCTCGACCGTAATGGTCATGGGAGGTTTCTCCCAATTCTCTCATATGAGGCCATTTATATTGACACCTTCATGGAACCTTACGCTATCCACTGCTGCCCAATCTGCTCTCACCTCTCTCTCTACGAGCATGGCCACCATTGACACCCCTCCTGTTATCGCTGTATCAAGCCCAACCCAATCTGCTCAGCAAATGGAGTTCTTCACGACTCTCTAATTGCCGCAACAACTGACGATTCCTCCCATTGGTTCACAAACTGAGTTTTGGTATGTCCCTCATTTCTCCACACTTACAGTTGATCTCCCAAAGAAGAGCATGCCCAAAAACTACCCTCACATTCCCTTTCGCCCTACCTCCTAGCACACCTTTCACAGGTGGGATAGTTCAGTTGCCATCCCAATTTATGGTATAGGGTGATGTTACAAAGGAAGCATGAGCTCTTAGAATTTAGAAGAAAAAGGATAATGATGATAAGAAGTTGATAGAGCCAAAGGTGTATACTGTTTACAATGAAGCTCAAAAATTGATCCATTTCGCAACCATGCATCTGAACATCATCACATTGCAAGGGGATATGCAACCTGATGATTACAACATGTTCTCCATGGGACTCGATCTGAGCATAGCCTGACCATAGGACAAAGTTGAGCTCATGGAAGAAACGCAAAGGGTGGTGACCGCTAACTTCCTCAAGTATGGTCGCTAACTAAAGAAGAAAGAAGAGGAGCTAAAACTTGTGAAAGATAGGGTTGATTTCTTGCAAACAAAGGAAAAGGTGATGGAAGCAAAAATTAAGCACTTATCAAAAAATGAAGGCACCAGAGGTAGAGTAGAACAAACTCCAAGAGGAACTTGCAAAGTTCCAATCCGTTGACCCTACCCTAGTTGACACACTACGATGGAGGAACGAATACTATTAGAATCAGTTAACTCTGGTGGAGGGGGTGGTGAAGCAAAAGAGTGAGGAGGTTGAATGACAACATGATGAATTCGAGCAACAAATGCAATAGAAGGATGTAGACTTTGAGAACCAAAGAGCATAGTTAGAAAAGAAACTCCAGGAGATGAAGTCTTCCTTTGAAGTAGAATCAACAAACAAAATCTGGGCCGAAGAAAATGGCTCGCAGAATGGAGGACTTTGTCGAAACAACTTGTGTCTACAAAAAAAAGTATCACAGAGTTGACTGACGTAGAGTATCGACTTGAAAGATGCAAAAATTTCCCTTCCAAGGAGTGTTCCCCAGACCCCTGCTACCCAACCAGACCTCATTTCAGTCACTCAGTAGTTGTATGTTTCGTACTGGTAAAAGGTCAAGGCCTTCTTCCTGACACTACATTTGACACTCCAATTTATGTCATAGGTGACAAGCTTGAGCAAGGAGGTTCATGGAGCAATTGAACAGTTCTTGCAGTTTATTGTTGAAAGGGTTCCTAAGGCAAAAATCTTGCTAATTAAGTTATACATGGTCTTGGATGAAGCCTTAGCAAAGGTAGGGATCGAGGATTGGAAGGTTTCTACCAAGACAACGAACAAATTCATCCACTGCCACTCAACTATAATTCATGCTAAAGCATGCACAACCACTTTGAACTAGACTATGGATAGCATGTGGGAGAAAATTTCCTGGCTAACTCAGATGGACCTACCCTCCCTGTTCCTTGTATATGAGTTAGTGGCCATAGCAAAAAAAATTGTGGCAAAGATTGAAGAGAAGCAGCAGGACACATCCACTTTCTAAAACTTCAACCAACCCCCTACCACAATAGATATTGAAGGTGTCACTCATCCGATTGCACAAATACTCTTTCAATTTGAGTTCATGGCTAGTTTACCTACGACACTGCCTTATAAAGAGATGCTCAACCTAAGTGGAGTGTAAGAGAATCAACACAATATATTGAGACCATCTGAGGCCGACTGGCTGCCCTTGTAGGAAACTCTTGCTAAGCTCTGACTCTATCACCCTATGGATGGGGCTTTGGTCTACAAGCTAGAGAAAATTTTGGGTTCCTCATTCTGCAGGCAAAACACCCCTAGTAGTCTCCAAAAGTTGTGAATATAAAATTCCTCGAGCTCCCTTCAGATGGTTTTATTTTGATAAGTACCAACCCACACCTCATATGTTTGAAGTGTCATCCTTTGCTTCTCAATTGGGCCACTTTTGATAAACTCTATCGGCTGTTGCCATGTGTCCGCCAGGTGATCCTCATAGGAAATGATTCCTTTTCTCTTCTCTTAGCTCCCACCATGATTCCACGTGTTGTCACCGTGAGCTATTCATAGTTGCTCCCCTTCATTTTTTCGTTGGGCCCTGTCTGTGTGCCACATAGATTTCATTTGCATGCACTTTTTGGTGGACCCCACAGTTGGCATCGATAGTAAGGAATGCTGCCATGTGTCTTCCTAGCGCAGGCTTTCATCAAAGAAAGGAAGGAATGAACCATGGGCTGAGACCTACTGCCACACATCCTTTCAGTGGGAGTTCTATCATAGGGAAGGATAGAGTGAATAACAAGTTGTGATGTGCTGCCACATATTCTAACTACCTGAATAGATAAGCGACACTTGTTTGCATGGTATTTTTTTGGACCACTACCATCATTCATAGGGGATGCATATGGCTGGGGAGTGACTATGTTCTATGGCCAAAATATTTTCTATTACAATGGCTAAGGGAAATAATTGTCGCTACCATCATTGCTCAATATACAAATTCTCTTATGTTACTAGCCCACTAGACGTTGGGATTGCTAGCTATATATATTGCTTCTTGCTTCGGGAAATGAGTTTGGAAGATGCAGAAAAATTAGAGAAAGAGACTGGGCCTTTCTTTTATGCTTTTAGATTATTGTATGAGACTTTCAAACTATGCCATTATTCAGCCTTTCTATTTTTCCTATGTTATTTGATAAAACATTAATAGTATGCCATTATTGTCCTGAATTGTTCATTTGCAGAACTTCTATGATTTTAATACAAGTTTTCTAGTTTAGATCATGTCTTTGAATCCTTTTTTTCAGTAAATGAGTTTGAAAGTTATTTTATGTTATTAGATGAATTGTTTGGATCTTTATCTTTGATTTTTGTTAATTTTGGAACATAACAGATTACTAACTAGGCCCTTAAATCAAATCCCCAAAGATAGATTTATCATGCCTGTATCTACCTCTTGGCGTATCGCCTTAGTTAGATCTTTATTTTTAATATCTACTTCCTTTTCCCAGTCCAAAACCCTAATTACAGAAGAATCCAACTTCTTTAACAACCTAGAGGTCACTCAGTTTAGTGCAATTGGTCCCCCCAGTAACTGAATTTCCCATAAAGGCTATTACCTTGCCAATTTTTGGCATCAACAATATTCATTGAAACAACTTCTCCTACAACAAGAACTTCCCTCATAAAGAAAGATTAGGCATACTATCAATGTTCCATACCTAAATGTGCACTTTTTCTTTTTGATATCATTCAAATTCTCCAATAGTTGTTGCTGGAGCAACTCAAAAAGATCATATTAAGTCCTTTTGTCAACCATCTCTAAATCTATGCTAATTGTAGTGTTAGATACATCATTGTCACAAAAAATAAAGTGGGCAATAACCATACTCGCATACTACACTACCAGATTATTGATTTCAGTACCTATATTCTTTCTCAATCGTTTTCCTTTGTTAGGTTTGCATACAGGAGTAGGTCCAGAGGAAGATAGACTAGTAACATCTCTAATTGCTTCTTTGGATATCATATTAGAATTAGCAAGCCACACAAACTAATCATGAAACCTGCTCAGTTCCAATCTAATGCATTTCTCTTCAATGCTAAAATCAGGAAACTGATGCCACACTTTTAATTTCATCTTTGTTAGTACATTTTGTTCTAGTTTCAGGGTATAATCTTCTCCAATTAATTCTTCAAACCACAATATGTGTGGTTTTCCATAAGTAGGCTCTTCCAAATTTCTATGAATGTATATCCCAATGTCTTTAGTAGGAATGACACCAAAGGGAATTTTTGAAAATGCACCAAGAGGGTCAAGTCCTAGGGTTTCAACCGAAAATTTCTTAAACTATAGTTCAGGTCTCTTTGAATTATCCACAAATTGAGGTGTATCCATTTCATTCAAATGAATAATTCACAATGAATAATGCTTAACAACAATTACTTACTTGAAGATGGAGTGAGTGAAGGATCAGGGCTCCTCGTTTGATTTTTTAGGCGAGATTGAGGATGGTGATGTAGATGAAGATCTAGATGGATTACTACATAGTTTGGATCAACATTTATTTTTGTTGGTGCATCTATTTGAGGAGGTTACAAATGACGTTCTTGAGCTCTCTAGTCCATTGGTTTGTTCAACATTTTTCTCTGCTCCTGTTCACTTCTTTATGGTTTTGGAATGGTCATAGTGGCTATCTGTAGTTGTGCATGAAGTGAGTTTCCATCTATCCCAACATTTGTTGGGCTCTATTGTTTCTTGGTTTGTGGCCTTTATTCTCTGGCTTCATTCGATTCAAGTGTAGAGGTCTTGGCTTTGCTTGGAGGATTATCTTTTTCCCTTTTCTCCCATGTTTCCTTAGCTCCTTATGGTTGATGCTTTAGTGGGGACATTGATGGTGTTGGATGTGGTGGTCATTAAGGTCGACAAGATCCTTGTGTGTGTTGTGGTCTTCATAGGATTGTTTTCTTTGGTGTCTAAGCATTGTTTTCTCATGCCACCCCCTACTGTGCCTTGTTGTTGGGGGTTGGAGTGGCTTGTGGAGTGGTTGAAGGAGTATTTTCTATTTCTTCTTCTGCTCATGTGCCTTCAGTCTAGTTGTTTTGAGGATGGAAGTCCCTTTTTTGTGGTTTGGCACCCTTGGTTTGTAATGATTTATTTATTGTGGGGGTCTATTTTTGAATTATGGGTTCCTCTTTTTGTGATCCCACTTTTGAGAGATTATATTGCCATGATCTTTGTTGAGAAGGTGTTGTTGTATAACCTTTTTGTTGCGATTCACCTAGATTTGGTGAAGCTCTTTATTATGCAGGGAGTATTTTATTTTAAGAAGGTTTTTTTGGGTTTCCGCATGAAGGCACTTGTGGTTTTAATGAACTTTGTTCTAGTTGGTGCTAGTATGTTGGTTGATGGTTCATTTCCTTTGGTTCGTCTTTTTAAACCATGTGAGGAGTGTTGTGCATCTTCCTGTTTGTACCTATTGCTTTTGATACTAAAGGAGGATATGGCTACTCTTCCTACTGAAGTCACTTTCCACCAGGATCTCTAGGTAATGGCTCATATAGAGGGGGAGATTGTTCCTTTTGAGGTGGAAGCCTCTTCTATTGAGGTGAAGGTGGTAGCTATCCTATTGAGGTGGTGCTTTTGTGGGCTAGTGCAGAGTGATTCTAGTGGGTTGAGAATCCATTTATTTCTCTCCAATAGAGGGGATCCCTCTCTTTTAGAGGTGGATATTGGGTTGGCTTTCCAAGTGGGATGGTGTTGTAGGGAAGTTGATGCTTCTTAGTTTTATTCTATGTTTTCCAAAACCCCTATGGAGGTGGGATGTTTGGATTATTGTGGGGAGTTTGGATTTTTTTGTCTCAATGTTGTTTTTATTGAGAAGATGGTTTGTTGAAGTTTGGCTGCATTATGTCCTGACTATTTCAGGTGGTTATTGTTGTCAAAACTTGGTTATTTGGGTTAAAGGTCCCTTTGGTTCTTTTGTTTGCAGCCTGAGTTGTATTGCTGATCTTTGATGGCTACTGCTATTGGGCTGCCAGTGGATTCCTAATTATTTTTTGTTAGCAACTTTCTTGCTTTTGATTGGGTTGCAAATTCCATCAAAATTTTTTGTACTGGGTTTCGGGCCCCCATAAAAACCTATTTTTCCCATAATAAAAAACAACAGTTACTTACCTTTTTTCTGCACACCAAAGCCAAGCTCTAAAATTCTTGTAGTATGGAAGTGCTTCAGACTCTTCAAGCTTGCTCCACACTCTACTCCTCTTCCACAATTTCCTTTCATCGAATGATTTTTCCTTGACTCACTTAAATTTATTTCTTCAATCCCATTTGTTTCAACAATAAATGATTCAGATCACAAGTAGACATCCTTAAAAATTATGTGTATTTCCATCTTTTCAAGCTCTGTAATATTCCTTCTTTGCACATGTTCACTTAAAATTCCTTTCACGAGAGATATTGAATTCGTCATCTTCAATAAATGCAGTTGCATCATGCCATGACATCATATACCAATAGGGGGAATTTTTTTTTTTGATATTGCTCCCCCTAAGCTACTACCGAGGTTTAATTTTTGATAGAATTATCTACACTAGAGGATGGCATAGATGAAATTAAAACTTTTGATTCTTCTTGCTTCTCAGATTCTCCTTCCTTCTTCCAGATCCTTTCCATTTCCTTCTTAACTTCTGCTGGATCAACCTTAGTGAATGGTTCATATCTCTTTACGGGATAGTTCCTTTTCACATTTTTGCTTCTACACTCTTTGGAAAAGTGTCCTCATTTGTTGCAAATATAACAAATATCATTCTTCCACCCAAATTGTCCTCTATTCAATCTATATCTACACTGGTTAGCCTTGTGTCTAAACAAGTTGCAGTGATAACAATAACCTTTGAAGGGATACATCATTTTGTTCAACATCTGAATTTTGCATTCTATAGCTTTATTTCCAATTCTTTTGCATTTAAAATATTAACTAGAGAATGATAAAGCATTTTGACTCATTCTATCATTCTATCATTCTATTTCTACAATATTTTTCCCTATGTCCAAATCTATTATAGAAATGCCAGATACCATTAAAAGATTAGTACCTTTGAGCATTTGGTTGTTTGATAGGAGGTCTTCTTGCTTTGTTCCTCTAGTTCCAGATCTTGCCAATATCTTTCTTGTCTTCAATTCTCTTAGTATTTGAACTTTATCCATGCTCTCATGTCCTAGACCACTCTTGTCCTTAGATATTTTCTGACCAACAATCAATTCATCAAGCATTGTAGAACTTGTTTTTAATTTTTCCTCATGAGCTTTTGCTTTCTCCAGATTTGATCTTAGAGTTACCACTTCGTGTTCAAGCTTTGCACATTCATCCATTTTTCTTTGAATTTTAGCTTTTTGACAATCCTCAATTCTCCTCTTTTCTTCCACTTGCACTTTTAGTTCGGCGATGTCCTCATTTGCTTTCTTCAACTGATCACCGACTTCTCTATGTCTTTCTTTGAATTTCTTGATTTTTTCTCTCAATTTTTTGATGCTCTCACTTTCTTCCTAGAGGCTTTCCTTCAAATACTTGTTTTCTTCTTCAATTCTATTAAGATATTCAAGAGAAATTTCAAGTTCACCATTATCTAAGATACAATCTTCTTTAATATGCTCAGCAAAAATCTCTTCTAGATGAATATGAAATCTCTTATCTATCATGTATTCAAATTTGAAAACCTTCCTCAAGATGTTAGACTTCTTAAGAGGAACCAAGATTTGATACCAATTGTTGAACACCCAGAATACTGAGAGGGGGGTGAATCAGTATTCCATTAAACCATTTACATAATATCCATCCAAGCAATAATACAAATCTAACTGTAATAACAAGTGAAAGCATGGAATCAACACAAGATCATAACAAACATTAACACCAATATTTTTACATAGAAAACCAAAAATGGGGAAAACCATGGTGAGGGTTAACTCACAATATGATATATATAAATATAGAATATTACAAAGGCTTACTACTAGGACTCACTTTCCTTGAAGGCTCATAGCCTAAATAATTTAAAAAATAGAGTATGGAAACACTGCTAGGGTGAGAACTGAGATAGAATGCACCTTCCTTGTGTTGGAGTTTAGTTCCAATGAAGCACGTAATACAAAAACACTTCTCTATATAGTATACTCAACAATTTTTTCTACTCATTCATATAATTTTGCAAATTTGCACCATACAACAATCCATGCATGACCTCTCAAACTTTTCACAACTTCCTTATTTTTTCTCTATGTTGCATCTCCTTCACTCATCATCTATAACTTATCAAAAATTTCTTTCATATATATACCATATACATTCACATAACACTAATTAGGTTGGCCTAAATAGAGTAGCCTTATTTCAAATCAAAACTATCTCTTTCAGTTTTATCCTCAAAACATATTCATCTTCACACCCAACACAATTGTGTAATGTATGGTATCGGTCGACATAGACCTAAGATAAATCCCTTTAGCATCCACAACACATGTTTAATCTTCTTAACAAAAAATCATAATTAGGTCAGTCAAAGTTAGACCTAAGACATTAAGGACTTCAAACGTATATGCAATTCGCCAAATGTGTAACTCCAAAACTTGTTAACACATCGAATTCTCCTTTAGATGACATCAAATAACTTATCTTCAACTCTATAAGGTAAAAAAATTAATCATGAGAAAATATAGAATCTCTCATATCAATGCGCTATACAAAAACTTACTATAATCCTCAAAATAGAGCATTGTTATTCATAACTTTTGTTTGTGTTCGTATATCATCATAAAAGATTTGAAGATGAATCTCATAGTCACGAATCTATGTGTTAGAACTATAAAAAATCTGATGTTTTCACATGTTGATTTTACTCATAAACTTCCAGATTTGGTCCTGTCGTATGCATTTTCCACTCATATTTTTCCATATTGCCCCTTTGAATCCATTGAGTCGTGCATTTTTTTACATTTTGGTTCTTGTCGATGTGAGAGCACCATTGTCTCCTCGACCCATTGTGCATTTTTTGCTTGCATAAGTCTGAGTTGCCTATCAACAAGACTTATTATTTGTCACAGCAACTGGATTTTACTTACAAGTGGTTGTCGGTGAGATCTTGGTATCGACAATCGAGTATGGGTTCTATCGGCAAAGGCTTGATGCATCGATATATATCATACCAAATCTATTGTCTTGCCGACAATATCTTTTGATTTGCTTTTGGTGAAGGTTCAGCTTTATCTTGGCGAATAGATGTTAGCTCGGGCGGCTTCGGTATAACATGTTTCAATCTCTATGAAGTCTCCCCGACATCGACAGGTCTCCCCGATACACATGACAAATGGATACATTTCGGTATGAGTTGGGGATTTCAATATATCATCTTGGCGAGTGACCTTCGGTCTCACCGATAATGCATATGGAGACTCAATCGGTATGAAAATATTTTGGTCTTGGCGAGCACGAATGACTTCAAGGTACTTCGGTATGACATGGTTTTGTCTCCGTGAGGTTTCCCCGACAGTTGTAAGTTATAGCGACAAACATGAGACAGGTGGCTTCTATCAGTGTGAGAACATTTGTGTCTTGGCAATATATTGTGGCTCGAGGATTTCGGCAGAACAAAGTTAACTCGCTATAGAGTCTCATCGATGTTGTGTGGTCACAGCGAGACTTAAAGAATCAAAAGAATATCCTTTTACCTCGGTGTAACAAGCATGGTGTCATGGCGACCTACGGGTAGTGAAGGACTTTCGGTGAAACGAAGTGAAATATGCATGACATCTCACCGACGACATAAGGCTATGGTGAAACAAAGACGATACTTCTTGTCTTCGACACAACAAACGGGTGGTCATGGTGATGCACGAGGAACAAAAGCGCATGGGATGATTAACGATTGACGTTATTTTGCCTTCAGCATACCTTTTGTGTTGTCTCGCCGACTATACACTAGTGAATAACAGATTTTTAAACATCAAGGCCGACATGTATTTGCTTGAAAATTACTACTGGCCAACTTGAATTGAGCCCGAATCTTGTGGAGGGCCGACATAATATTTTATTTTGATATTTTTCTCATGCTGATGTATAAATAAGCATGTTGTAGTTGTTAATTAGGACCAGAAATTAGATTTTTGATATACTACAAGTAGATACAGTAGAGTAAAATTATCAGACCAGAGGCTATTATTGCATGATTTCACAATGGAGGTATTTATGAGATCCAGTTGATGTTGCTGCATTTCTCTGGTGTCAATTATTTGTTGAGTTGAAATGAAAAATATTGCTAAGTTGTCTCCATAATTGATTTTTCTGGTTGTTTAAATTAACATAACAAGTTTATGTTTGATTTATCGATACACATTTGCTGTATTTGTGTGATTAATCAACTGGTTCTTTCAAGCAAAGATTAAATCCTTTTATTGATCACAGTAATAAGAGAAACTCATTTTGGATTATTGAAGTAGAACTTAGTAGTCACATTATTGCATGTTTATACAAGTTGTAAACAAAACGTATGCCAGATAATTTGTGTCTTCTCTAGAAAGTGTTGCTTATCTTGATCTCATTTGACTCTACATACCCAACAAGGCACTAGTCTCTGTACTTCATCATTATGAGTTCATTTATTTTCTTTTAATTAGGACTTAGATTAGAATATTGTCACAATTTTCAAGTTGGATTTCATTTGTTCACTCCCATCTGCCATTGTGAACAAGCTGTTGTAAGAGGATTGATTGCAAGTTAAGTCTGCATTATTTAGAAAGGTACACCCGCCCAAGTTTGTAGCACCTAAAGAGTAGAAGGTTGAGTTCCCTTGACCTTGTCTATTACCCTAAAGTGTATTGAGAGATTGGCAGCCTCTTGAGGCATTCAACCTGCGTTTTTGAGAGCTAACACTATGTACAAAATTTTGTAGTGATATCTTTCTTTGTGGTAGAATCCATACCAAAAATTTGACGCATTGAATCTGTATATAAATGTAACACTATTTACCAAACTACTGGTAACTGTATCTTTCCAATCATATAACCAAGCCAATTGAAATCTTGTTAGTAGATGCAAATGATGTCAAGATAGAACATATTATTACCTTCTAAATGAATCTTACAAGATAAGATAATCTAGACCAAAATATTGGATCAACAAAATTCTAGTACCAGATTAGCATAGCTTGAACCTTTATTACCAGAGAAACTATTGATCTATACAAGTAATGTGAGTAAGGTATGATGATGTTAAGGTTGACATCAATGAAAATCTTCCAATTTCTAATGCTGATATTAATGTTGACACCAATGACAATCTTCCAATTTCCAACATTTTACTCCTATTTTGTGGAAATGTTGTACAAGAAAGATGACACCTAGTAGACATTTCTTGATTACAAAGAGATCAATAAATACACCATAAACATAAATTTCTATTCTAGTAATTCATTATTTTTGGATAAGCTATTTTTAATTTTATTGTATCAAACTTGGTCTTTATTTTACCAAACTTGTTCTTCATTTTAATTATCATAAAATAAGGATTGGAGATGATTATGTACATAAGAAAAATTTCCAACCGATGAGAACCACTATGAATTTTTGGTGATGACTTTTGAGCTCACAAATGGACCATCTACATTTTAAAATTTGATGAACTCTATCTTCAAGCCATTTCTATAAAAAAGTCTTTTGTTATTTTTTGATGTAATCTTAATATATAGAAAATTTGAGGAAAACCTATAAAATGTGAAAAAGGTTTTGAACATTTTTGAACAACATCAACTTTATGGTAAGCCATCAAAGTGTTTTTTCGAGGCAAAGAGGTGGAGTATATAGGTCATATTATTCAATATATACAAAATAATGCTATGTTATGGAATACAATCTCTAAATTATAATTAATATGAGTTTAAAAAATGATAATAAATAAAATATACAAAAAATAATGAAAAAATATGCATGCACTAGATATTAATGTTGATAATTTGTGTCTAAAAAATTATGGTTTCATCTTATTTCTAATAAAAGTTATGCATTATATTATAAATATCACTCATTAAAAATACTATATAGAATAAAAAAAAGTTATTAAAAGTGACACAAAATATTATTTAATACACAAAATATACACACAAAATCAAAAAAATCACTAGTTTATACCATCTTCAAATTCTAAATGGTTTGCTTGTTATAAGTGACAAAAAGTAAAAACTAGTTAAAAATATTGATTTCAATATCCAAATTAGGCCAAAAAGTGGGACAAACTATTGTGGGATCATTCTCATATGAGGGAGTTAAGATGGATCCTCACAAAATCAAGTCCATAGTAGAATGAAAAATGTTTAAAACCCTCCAAAACCTATGAGGTTTCTGAGGGCCTATGATTATATTATTATGAATTTGCAACAAATTATGGCTACATAGTAATGCTAATAAAAAATTTATTGAAGGGATCCTTATAGTGGAATGAAGCAAACACCAAGGAATTTAAGAATCTTGAGAAATCCATGTGCACATTACTATTTATACCTACCTTAGATTTTTCTAAAACCTTGATTGTGGTATGTGATGATTTTGGGTTTGACATAGGAGTAGTACTCATGCAAGAGGGGAAACCCTTAACAAATGAGAGTTACCAAATCAAGGATAAGAATTTATCAAAACTTTTTTATAAGAAGAAAATGATGACTATATTATATACAAACAAATAATAAAGACCCTATTGAATGGGAAGAAAATTTAAGGATACAGAAAAATCATGTTAGCTTCAAATACATCTTAGAAAAGGGTAGTCATTTGAAGAACAAAAATAGATTACAAATATGTTGGAATATGGCTTGGAGACTATATACAAAAGATGAAAGAATATTTTTGTAGTTGATGATCTACCTAGGGGCATGGACCCACATAATCACTTGTCACATGCACCAAAAGTACCCATTTTAACTTGGCATGGATAGGTATATTAATTGGTTCATTGATGGTAAGGTGCAAGATAGTGTAGGTTTTGCAATTATATTGGACAAGTATATCACTAACCACTTCAAATCTAATTTTATAGTATTTATCAAAGAAATGGATCAATGCTAGAACAAGAGTGTAATGGTTGATGAGCCTAGTTTATGGTCTAATTTTTGGGTAGAATTTATGATTTGTTTGCTGAAGTTATCATGGACCTTGAAGTTAAGTGTTGATATTTTTATGATATTTCCTTAGAACTATAGACATTGGGCTTAATCTTATTTTTGCAAATATTTAATGACATTGGCATTTTCTATGGACTATCTATATTAATTTTTCATGTGGTTAATGAATGTTCTTTAAGGTAGTTATAGATATGAAATTATTGTGTGTGCTAACATTGCCATGTAGATATAATTTGAAGATACAAAATTGAGAAAGACATCGCCAGCTAGGCATGCACCATAACATCCAACAAGGGAATAATTCAAAGGTCAACGGAGGACGATGATAGGAGATTCCCCATGAAAATCAAATGTAACCTCCTTGTAGTGGACTTTAATGTTGTTGAGAAAATATTGGCGTTACTACTGTGCTAAATCTGTGGACACATCTGACTAGATTCCATGCGCGTGTAACCACCTCTCCATTTTCTCTACTTTCCCTAAATTGGCATCCTTCCAGTTTGTGGAGTTGACCGCCTTGATTATTTGGTAATATAAATAAGGACCAGGTGCTCCTTTTTAGAAGGTTGCATGATCTGATAGTGTACTTGCATTCTTAGCTTTCAGTGATACACTGCTCTATTGTACTCATGTTTTTTGATGAATAAAGTGAAGTTCTAAGTTTGACCATCTGAGTTTTCATTAGTAGTAGAGGATACTCATCCAAGGGGCCCCACTTGGTGAGCAATCCATGCTTAGCTGAGTTTAGCCTAGTTGTTATTTTTTCTTCGGTAATTAGTTAAGAATCTAACGCTGATTGTTCCTGTAGCCACTATAATTCCATTCTATGACTGTTCCTGCAGCCAAAGTAGACAGAGTAGTTCTCTGTTTGTTGTTCATATTTTCATTTCTGTCATGCATTTCAAGCTTACTATGGTTGTTGGTTGATTTTCAATATTTATGTTATTCCTTTCCAAGCAATTTACTTTCAACATTGCATCTTTCTTAGTTGTATAATGAAAATGGCTACTTTGAGTTCCTAGTGCACATACTATGTGACTCATTTCAAGTTCACATCCCTAGGTTGATAAGTTAAATGCACCTTCATGATGATTGAATGACTATTCAGTTTAGATGTCCAATCTCCAAATCACAACTGTAAGAGCTTAGTTGTTAAATCATTGTAGGAGGCCAACATTTTTGGTGTCGTTGGGCATGGTGTCAAACTAGGGAGTTCTTTGGAATCATTAGTAGTTTTTCTTGCTATAGTGTTTCTAGAAGTTGTTCTTAGTATACCCTCATTTAGGAAGTAATGACCCCCCTTATTCTTTACCAATTCTTTGTGTGAGTTAGTTGATATTGAGTTGATACTACATGCATAAAGGAAGGAGAAGGGATGCTTATGGGAGATTCCTTCCGAACAATCCTAATCCATTCTAGCTAGTTGAATACTAGAACCTACCAAGAGAAGAAGAAGAATATCTACACCCCTTTGCTGATGCATTTCCTAATTTGACTAACTCTAAAGTTTCCTTTGAAGACCAAAGTCAACTTGAGAACCCCTTTGCTTTGGAACTACATCAAGCAGGCATGGGTGATGCAAATAGGAACAAACCTAACCAACTAGCTTTTCCTTTCCCCATTTCCCATTAGAATGAAGTTGACAACATAAAAAATATCCCTGCTTTAGCACTCCTCAAGTTTTATGGACTTGTCACAAAAGATCCTGATACCTTCTTGTTTTAGTTTGACATACTCTGCAAGAATTATGACTATACCACTGATGCCCATAGGCTTAAGCTATTTCCTACCACTTTGAAAGAAGCTGCATTAAGATGGTTTATGAGCCTAGGTAGAGATACTGTGGAAACTTGGCAGGACATGAAGAAAAAATTCCTTGAGAAATACAAGGAGTATTGCAAGGGCAGTGACATGAGAGGAGGTGATAAGTTCGTTGGGAGGATATCAAGAAAATATGTCAGAACTACTCTAGGGAAGCTTCAAAGAAAGGGAGAGCTTACCAATCTTTCATGGGTAAGTCATCTACCAGTGGAGTTTCAAGAATGGAGATTACTCATTTGCTGGTAGACTTCAAGCAAGACATTATAAACAATCTAGCTACTCAGTTAGACACACTTCAGGCCAAGAAGAAGTAAGAGGAGGCAGAGGCAATGTTGGCAGAGTATTTCCCCCATTGCAGACAAAAGAAGAAGGAATACAAATGAAAGATGGTAGCTAATATTGAAGGCAAGAAGATTGCACATGAGTTCAAGACAATTTAGATTGAAGAAGATCAAGTCTACTATGTTGCACAAAGGAGGCCTTGGGCACCAAGACAAGGTCTGCCGCTAGATCCACTCTCTTATGCTAGGCCATATTTCAATTCCTATTCATCTGGTAACCAATGGAAACCCCCATATCCATCCAGCTATGGAGGATATCCATCACATCCTTAGGGTAACCCTCCAAATTCTTGTCCCAATCATCAAACCTCTCCACCCTAGTGGTAGCAACCTTAGGGGAATTGGCAGCAATTTCAAGGGCATTGGTAGCCACCTCCAGGAAATTGGCAACAAAAAATCAATGGAGGGGAGGACAACAATGGCCTACCAAGACAACCAGTTACATGCAACCACCTTCTCATCCCCAATAGCCTGCTATAATGCCTTCACCTGCTAATTCAAGCTCAAATGCACCTAAAACTACTCAGCTACCAGCTCATTCCACACCCAATCCAAATAAAAAACCACAACATCAGCCTGTATACTCTGCTGATTCAAATCAATTCCTTGCATATGCTGCGAGTGTAAGTGACATCCACTTGTGTTCAAGAACTACTTTTCTAGCCCCTTCCAAGCCCATTATCACCGAGCTTCCTATGGAAGAGGAAGAGGAACCTTTGAATGATCCCATTCAATCAAGTGCACCTAAAAATCCTGAACCAATTCAAGTCAAGCAGACTGAACAAGAACCACCATTTACTCAGAGATTGGAAGTTTCCAAGAAGAAAGAAGAAAAGGAGGACATAAACTTTGATATCTTGGATCAGCTAAAGCATATATGTGCCCAAATACCTCTATTTCAGGCCATAAAGGATGTCCCAATCTATGGAAAGGCAATCAAAGAAGCATGCCTCAAGAATCCAGGCAGGAAGAAGAAAGACCCCACTATGGTTCATGTGGTAGGACATCCAGCTAACATCATGCTTGGAAAAGTGACTATCCCTAAGTACAATGACCTAGGCAGTTTTGTGGTAGTAGTTGTTATAGGTGGGATTCAAATAAAGAATGCTTTGATTGATTTAGGGGTAGCAATAAATGTAATGACCAAGGTCATCCTACAACAACTAAACATTGCAAGCATGAGATCTACTCCTACTATCCTGTAGCTTGTTAATAGTTCTACTATTAAGCCTGATGGTATAGTGGAGGATCTTGTGGTGATTCTAGACTCCTGGGAGTACCTAACAGACTTCATGATTCTTTCTCCTAAAGCTACACTAGGCAGGTATCCCATTATTCTTGGAAGGACATGGTTAGCTACTGCAAATACATATATTAGATGTCGGTCAGGTGAGATGACCATTTCTGATGGGAAGAGTACCAAAAATTTTATTCTTTATGCTCCTGCTCAGCCATCCCATGATGAGGATAATGTTGTGTGGCCACATGTTGGTGAAGAGGCCGAGGAAGTTAATTTTGTGGTGCAACTTATGATGTTAGGTAGAAGCTTCTTCATGCAACTTCAAGATGAAGATGAAGTATTGGTTAACATCATTCAAAACCATTATGAAGTGGAGGAAGCATCATCTTCTCATTTTGTTGCTCCAGTCAAGACACTTTTGCCTACTCTTCTTGCAGCCACTATTCCTGCAGATATTCTTCCTGCAATCACTCTTCTTGCAGCCACTGTTCCTGCAGATGGACTTCTTGTAGCAATAGGTATGTCCCATACATTGATGCCATATGAAATCAAGGTACCATGTGTTAATGAAGTAGCTATGATAGAGTCAACTACACAAGTACATGTGTTAGAAGGAAAGTATCTGAATGTTAACAACAAACTAAGTGAAGAACAATAATTGTTATTGGAAAACTTATTGAGGACCCATCAACATCCATTTGCATGGGACTATCATGAGATGAAGGTATTGGTTCTTAAGCTTTGCACTCACAGAATTTATATAAGAGATGATTGCACCCCAATGAGGCAGCCACAAAGAAGAATTAACCCTACACTGAGAGAAATTGTAAAAGGAGAACTACAAAAGTTGCTAGATGCAAGATTTATCTACCTCATTTTAGATAGCCACTGGGTGTCTCCATTAGTGATTATGCCTAAAAAATGAGGGAAATGGCTAGTTTGTGTTGATTACATGGAACTTAATGCTGCTACCAAAAAGGACCATTTTCCCTTACCTTTCATAGATCAAGTTTTGGACTCACTTGCAAGAAAACAATACTTTTCTTTTCTAGATGGATTCAATAGCTACAACCAGATCCAAATTGCACTAGAGGACTAGGAAAAGATCACCTTTACCTTTCCATGGGGGACCTATTCCTACTCGGTACTCCTATTTGGCTTATGCAATGCACCTGCAACTTTTCAGAGGGCAGTCATTAGCATATTTTTAGGAATTTCTCATGATTGCATGGAGATTTATATGGATGATTTCACCACCTATGGTACTAATTTCAATGAAGCATTAGAGAATCTCAAGAAGTCCTATAGAGATGTGAAGATCACAATCTCTCTTTAAATAGTGAAAAGTGTCATGATGATGCAAGAAGGTGTAGTTCTTGGACACTACATCTCTCACAAAGGAATTCAAGTAGATCCTGCAAAGATTGAGGTGATTACAAATATTCCCACACCTGCAAAACAAAAGGATGTTACTAGTTTCTTGGGCCATGTAGGCTATTATAGGTGGTTCATCAAGGATTTTAGCAAAATAGCAGCACCATTGTATACCCTCCTCACTAAAGATGTTGAATTCCAGTGGACTGAAGATTGTGACAAGGAATTTTTTGATTTGAAGATAGCCTTGACTCGTGATCCTATACTCAAAGGACCTAATTGGGAGCTTCATTTCCAAATCCATATAGATGCATCAGATTATTCCATAAGAGCAGTATTAGGATAGAAAGAAGGAGCTATTGAAAATGCCATTTATTTTGTCAGCAAAAATTGGCAAGGAGCTGAATTCAACTATACAGTGACAAATAAAGAAATGCTAGAAGCCATCTATGCCTTGAAAAAATTCATACACTACATAGTAGGCTATCAAATCTTTGTGCACATTGATCATGAAACCATTAGATATCTCATGAATAAACCTTTGATCACAGGTCGACTAGCAAGATGGTTATTGTTGATGCAAGAGTTTGACATAACCATTGTGGATAAACCAAGGAAGGCCAATGTTGTTGCTGATTTTCTCTCAAGGCTGACTACATCAGAAGATAATCAAGTCATAGATGACTCTTTTCCTAATGAGCATCTATTCTCCGTTAGTGTACAAACACCCTAGTATGCTGACATAGCTAACTATCTAGTCACAAGTAGAGTTCCACCTCACTTCTCTCAAAAAGAGAGATGGGAACTAATTGAAAAATCTTTTCCTTTCTCATTGATTTTTGGATGTTTGCTTTATACTAGACCAGACCATGTCATGAAGAGATGTGTGAGAGAATATGATGCATATGACATTTTTCATGCATGCCACAATGAACCACGTGGAGGACATTTTACAGCCAAGAGGACAACAATGAAGATTTTGAACATAGGATATTACTGGCCAACACTCCACAACGATGCATAAAGGTATACAAAAAAATGTGATAGATGTCAAAGAATGGGAAGACCAACCAGATCTGATGAGATGCCACTTTTCCCTCAGGTAGTAATCACTCCCTTTGACAAGTGGGGATTGGATTTTGTAGGACCCATTGACCCTCCATCAAATGGTAAGTCTTATATCATAGTATGCACTAATTATGTAACTAAATGCATAGAAGTTAAGGCCATGAAGCATGCAAGGGATAACAAGGTTGCAAAATTTCGTTATGAGGATATTTTCAAAAGGTATGGAGTTCCAAGAGAGATAGTGACTGATCAAGGGACTCAATTCACATCAACTCTTGTTGCAACACTAGTTAATGAGTACAACATAAGACATAGAAGGTCTAGTCCTTATCACCCCTAGGCCAATGGTCAATTTGAGGTGATCAATAGAGAAATTGAAGTTATTTTGACCAAAACCGTAGCTATCCATAGAAAGGACTAGACAAACAGATTTCCAGAAGCTGTTTGGGCCTATAGAACTACTTGGAAAACAACTATAGGCTTCACTCCATTTGAATTGTTGTATGGAAAGACAACCATGATGCCCATTGAATTTGAACATAAGACTCTTAAGACTGCAGTAGATTTGGGGATGGATATCTCTGAGGCACAAAGAGAAAGAATCATGTAGTTGAATGCTTTGGATGAGATGAGGAGAGCAACCTTGCATCACAACGAGGTAGTGCAAAATCAGAGAATTAGGTGGCATGATAAATTTATCAAGGACAAGAAATTCCAACTAGGAGACTGGGCATTGCTTTATGATTCCAGATATTAGGACAATGCTGGAAAATTGCAGACAAGGTGGCTAGGACCATATGAGGTTGCTGAAGTATTCCCTAATGGTGTTGTTCAACTCACTACTATTGACCCAGTCAGATTCAAGTTGCTTGTCAATGGTCATCGCCTCAAATTATATCACAAGCCAACTTCCAAGGAGTTCCTACAACAATTCACTCAACATGCTACACCCGAGCTTCCTACAGCTGAAGGAAGTAAACCTAGTGTCCCTCCTTCTAGCTAATTAAGGTATGTACTTTTCATAATAAATACTTCCACTTCCATGCGAGTCCATTTCTTCGCCCATCCGCCCATCTGCCCATCCATTTCCACCTTTCTTTCTCTTCCATCAAATCACTTCATTCCACTCCACCTCAATCCACCTTATTTTCATTAATTTCTCAACTTATTTCCTAAAAAGGTGAATGGTAATTTCTCCACAATCTTTGCAACAAATCTTCCACACATTCAGGTATGTGCGCATTAATTGCTATATCTTAATTTTCTTTTAGTGCATTCATTTAACTATTGTAAGTTAATATGGACGTTCACCATAACATTCCATTATTCCCTACCCCTATCAAATCATCATTTCACTTGTGAGGACACATGCCCAAATTTAGGTTGGGGGGAGGAAAAAGATGTGAATATTTTTCCCATGTGTTAGTCCATGTTGGTCTACGCCAACAAAATTTAAATTGAGCCAATTTGAAATCTGAGTAAGAGGATGACTCACATGTGTGAAGTGACACCAACTACTGCCGCCATTTCTCTTTATCATAGTTTTCCTTTATTATTCCTTCCTTGCCATTATTGACCCTATCATGATCTCAAGTTGCAAACAAAAGGTAAAAAGGGAAAATTCAATTGACATTGGCATTGGAAATTTAACAAGTGTTGTAGGAAGGTGAATTTAGTTTTAGACAAGAATTGCGGGAAGGAAATCATAGAGTGATTGTTTTCTTGCAGCCAATAGGAGGTGGGTTAATTCAAAATGAACCCACGGTGCACGATGTATTACTGTAGGATGCACCCTGCCTACCTGAATTCAAAAACTATGTCTGGTTAGATTATTTCATGAAGCTGGATGGTTTTGATGAAGGCATTGAACTAGAATTCACCCAGACATTTTCTAAAGGGAAAGCCACGGTAAAAGGGTTGGAAGTATTGGCTACTGAAGAAAGAATTGTATAAGTTATAGGGTTACCTACTAATGGTGAAGATTACCCTATTTCCAGATATGCCAGGTTAGCCAGGGCTGAATTTACAGAACGAAGCGATCCTCCATTGAGCATAGATAAACAAGGGGTGAAGAGAATGTCTCTGCTCAAGCCATGGAAGCAAATAGTTGTTTATGTCATAAAATATATCACCTGTGAAGGATACCAGTCAAATCTACATTCTGTGCACTTTAAGCTTTTGAATCACATGAGGCATGGGAGGAGGATGAATGTGCCAAACATGCTATGCAACCTTCTTTCAATTATGGCAACCAAGACTCAGAAAGGTAGGGACAATTATGTTTCCCACCACTGTTTGATTAAATTGTTAGTTGAGAAGTCTCTACATGATGTATCTAGAATGACCTGAAAATAATTCATAAAAATTGTTCAAATTAGACTTGAGCACTTGCAATATAAGGTTTTACCTCAACCCCGTAGGTCTAGTAGGAGATTGAGCATGAATGAAGCCACTCTTGGTGCTTCAACCTCTGGTGCAGGCCCTAGTGCAAACCTTACTACAACAAAAGAAACCATAGAAATTAGCTCTTCTGAGACAAAGCACTCAGACAAAGAAAGTTCTCCCCTAGATTTTGATGATGATGTTCCACTTGGAATTCTAATGAAAACTAGGGCACAAAAAAGGGAGGAAGAAATGAGAAAAGGAAAATCCAAAAAGCAGTCAACAGAAAAAGAAGTACCAAGCTCTAGGAAGCAGAAGGTTGACATTGTTCATCCTATAACCAAAGAAAAACATGAGAGCCCTCCCAGAAAATCAAGGCCTACCAGGCTAGCCTTTGGTATGCTTCCACAAGAAATCCCTAAGTCTAGAGAAATATCACAAGGGGACACAAAAGCTCCAATGAGGCAGGTGAATATGGAGGAAGAGGACGTATTTAAGATGACAACAAACATAACATTGGAAAATATTTCTGACATTGTAGAACAAGTGGAGAATCAAGGGTATGAGGAAAATCAAGATTTCCTGCAGCAAGAGATCTTGCAGTAAGAGTCCCTACAACAACAAAAAAAACAAGAACAATCAGTGCCCCTGTAGCCTGAATCACAGGACAACCTGAATCCTTGTAGTTAGTACTATATGGAGAGCAAGCATCAATGCCAGGAAAATGCTTGTAGGAATGCATAAACCACCTGATTTCTCAATGCACATGGTAGATATACATTTATGGAAATAAATGAAAAGAAGAGAAGAAGAATGGAAGGAGGAGAAGCATAGATTGAAGAAGGAAATTCAAAAGAAAGATGGGGAGATTGAAGACAAGGCTGCAGAGATTGCTACCTTGAAGAAGAATGTGGATGATATGGAAGCCTTAGTACCACAAATTTTAGAGTGCAAGGCCCCTCCAAGGGTCTATGCTCTGCATTTGAAGAAATATCTTTCTTTTAAGCTGGGAAGAATTGTCTCGGGTTTGAACCCTTCTATTGAGACCCCTATTGAATTTTTTAATGCTTATTGGATTGCTTCCCCTGAAATGAAGAATTTGCTGTGTGAGTTTTATTTGCATAATTATGTTGTGACTCAAGACCATGATTGGAATCCACTGCTGTATGTTGGAGACTTTCAATTAAGGGCATTTATGTCTTGGGTACAAAATGAGATTAGTTGGAGACAACAATATGGGGCTTATAAGCAATTGGAGTCCAACATCCCTCTGCCCATCAGGGTTGAATCAAGGAATCCAAGGGAAATTTATAGGGAATGGCATAGAATGCTTTTCAGACCTAGCTATGGTAATAGGATTATGCCTTGGATAGAAGCAGTCTGTAGTGAGGATGAGGTAAAGGAAAAAACAAAAGAGGAAACCATGAAGAGATACCTCTCACAAAGATGGAATAGCCTAACTGATGAGCTAAAATAGGATAAACCTCATTCCATCCAGAACTATGCTATAGCACTTAAGAGAATTGATAGATATATATAGGTTGGAAGAACAAAGGGATGATTTTGGCTTCCCTTGAATTTTCAGCCACCCCTCCTGATGTGACCCATACCAAACTTCAGGTTTTACAACTATGATATTGTTGTAGAGAGACAAAGATGGAGTAGATTGGACAGATTGGGAGGATTCTACTGGGATCTTGATTCATGAACAAAAAACACTGATGTAGGGAAGTTGTCAGTTGAAAATTTTAGAGCATTGACCAAGCAGAAGAGCAACCCTTCCCCTAATAGAGGACCAACAAGACCTTAGGCTGGGGGGAGTGATGAGCCTAGTTTATGGTCTAATTTTTGGGTAGAATTTATTATTTTTTTGTTGAAGTTGTTATGGACCTTGACGTTAAGTGTTGATATTTTTATGATATTTCCTCAAAACTATAGACATTGGGCTTAATCTTATTTCTGCAAATCTTTAATGAAATTGGCATATTATATGGACTATTTATATTAATTCTGCATGTGGTTAATGAATGTTCTTTAAGGTAGTTATAGATATGCAATTATTGTGTGTGCTAACATTGCCATGTAGATATAATTTGAAGATACTAAATTGAGAAAGACACCACCAGCTGGGCATGCACCATAATGTCCAACAAGGGAATTGTTCAAAGGTCAAAAGAGGATGATGATAGGAGATTCCCCATGCAAATAAAATGTAACTACCTTGTAGTGGACTTTAATGTTGTTGAGAAAGTATTGGCGTTACTGCTGTGCTAAATCTGTGGAAACGTCTGACCAGATTCCATGTGCACATAACCGCCTCTCCATTTTCTCTGCTTTCCCTAAATTGGTGTCCTCCTAGTTTGTGGAGTTGACTACCTTGCTTAGTTGGTAATATAAATAAGCATCAAGTGCTCCTTTTTAGAAGGTTGCACAATCTGATATTGTACCTACATTCTTAGCTTTCAGTGATACACTGCTCTATTATACTCATGTTTTTTGATGAATAAAGTGAAGTTCTAAGTTTAAGCATTTGAGTTTTCATTAGTAGTAGAGGATACTCTTCCAAGGGGGACCACTTGGTGAGAAATCCGTCCTTAGCTTAGTTTATCCTAGTTGTTACTTTCTGTTCAGTAATTAGTTAAGAATCTGGCACTGACTATTCCCACAGCCACTAGAATTCCATTTTGTGACTGTTCTTGCAGCCAAAGCAGATAGAGTAGTTTTCTGTTTGTTGTTCAAATTTTCATTTCTGTCATGCATTTCAAGCTTAGTATGGTTGTTGATTGATGTTCAACATTTATGTTATTCCTTTCCAAGAAATTTACTTTCAACATTGCATCTTTCTTATCTGTAGAATGAAAATGGCTACTTTGAGTTCCTAGTGCACATACTATACTGACCCATTTCAAGTTCACATCCCTAGGTTGACAAGTTAAATTCACCTTCATGATGATTGAATGGATATTTAGTTTAGATGTCCAATCTCTGAATCACAACTATAAGAGATTAGTTGTTAAATCATTGTAGGAGGCCAACTACAAGTGATAGTATCTTATAGGATAGCCATCAATGTTAATTAAAACCCTCTTGAAAAGACATCTCTAATATATAATTATAATATTATAATAATTTTAATTTTAATTAATACTCTTAATTAATGAACAATATTTAATTTTATAGATAATGAAACTATGAGAGGTAAAATCAAACATAATGAAAATAAGAATAAAATAATAGGAATCACACTTCATATGAAATCATAAAATATCATGTTTTGATTGGGATCAATAATAATTAGCATAAAAAATTGAATGAAATTAGATATTCTAAATCAATGTAAATCATCATTTTGGATGGAGTAGATGTGCTAAAATAATTTGGGATATTTGTTGTTTAGTGTGCTACTATTGAATGCACAAGACAATTGAGAGTGGGGGTGAATCAGTTGTATATTAAAACGTCAAAACACTCATTAATATTTAGGTCTTCATTAGTCCATAAACCCTTAACAACCATTAAACCCTTATCCTGCATTAGAAAAATGTAAACATGAGAAACATTAATGCAAAAATATCCAAAAACATGAGAACACTAGATTTACATGGAAAACCTAGGAAGGGAAAAACCACAGTGAGGATTAGCTCACAAAATAAAGTAATTGCAAAACCAAATATAATATGTTCACTGCCAGAGGGCTCACTACCCAAAAGAAAAGAAGGGCTCAGTGCCAGATTATAAATAAGATAAAAGATTGTTACAATGAGAAATCCATCTCAAAGCAACAAAAAAGATCCACAACTACTTCACTGGAAAATACACACTTTCTCTATAGAATGTAGATACCTTTTTCTCACTGCTTCTAGTACTTTTAGGCATTAAAGCTCACACTGCATTTCACACTTTCACACTTCACATCTCAATTCTTTGCATTACACACGTCACTTATGTTTCCTCCATCAAATCACCACACATATATACCATCTTCAACCTTGAAAGCAATCTACAAGGTTGGATATGTACCTCAAATGTGCAAATTCAAATTAGGTTGGCACCAAAACATTCTCACAATGGAAAGGAAAGAAGGTGGACCACATCACACCTTAAATTACACCTAAATCCACATAAACACACCATTCCATGCTTCCACAAACACTGAAGCACATCTATAATTAGTGTAAACACCCAAGGCTGGTTGAATCTATGTTGACACCATTAAACAATTAATTACATACTTCCTTTGATCCAAAGATAAATTGTGGAACACACATGACACATAAACACAATTTGGAATATTCCATCGACATCGTGAAATCCAAAACATCATTCACAACATCATACAACAAAAGAAAGTATTCATTCTGCACAACTAGTTAACCTTCTACACACTACAACACTTGAATCCTATTGGAAGAATGAAGAAGGTGCCATCTGGGTTTTTTGTCATTGATGCAAACATCGGTTGGTAGCTAAATAAGTAAATTGTATTCTGATCCGGTATTTTGGTCCAAAAATATTCTCAGTAAAAGGGAATTCTATGAGTTTTTGATATGTTACTCAGGAACAACAATCTTGTGTGGATAAATGAACCAGGGATTATCAACAAGGAGGAAATTCGAGTTGTTATTGGTCTTTGTGACACTGGTGCCATTCCAGTTCTAAAGGAAGTGAAAGATGATGAAGTCACAAGGTTAACTAGTGCCAAGTTTGATGGGAGAGCCCTAACCATGAAGTCTATTACAAACCTTTCCATCAAGTATGCTGCCATTATGATTGGGAAAAAATTCTACTTCACGAACAAAGACAATTTAATAACGGCCACAACAATTCACACAACTTATAAAATGATGGTGAATGGAAATGATTTTGATCTCTGTGAGTTGCTAAGGTTGTAACTTATGGAAAACTTGAGTTTGACAAAGGTGAAGAAACATGTCTTTAAATTTGGCACTCTAGTTGTTTGTTTGTTATTCTATTTTCTAAGGGAGTTACCAAGAAGAAAGAACATAATATGGGATAACACTGGGCCAGTTACTCATCAAATTTGTGATCATCTACATAGTCTAGGAGATTTTAGGGCACATAACAATTCCCTAACTGCTTTCTTTGCATTCTTTCAGAATGAAATGCATGAAAGGGATAAGATTCCAAGGAGTTTGGTGAAGAAGTATGAGAAGGAAATAACATTTCTTGTGTCTACCGATGAATGCATCATTAAGGCTGTAGAACCCAAAATTCATTGGATTGAACCTCTGGGATATGAGATTGAAGAGAAAATGGTAGAAAGGTACATTGAGATTCTATTGGCTAGTCCTAAGTACCCCTCTCTAACTAGGATTGGTACATATGAAGAGAAATCTATTGAAATTCATTTGGAGGCTTCAACATCTAAAATAAGAAAGAAGATCAAAGCTTTCTTCCAAGATCAAACATACACTAAAGATGATATAGTACAGTTGAAGGAGGCTCTTGATAAAAGGAAGGCCAAAACTGTTGAACAATCCTCCAGATCCAGAAAATTAGGAAGGCTATCTTCTGGTGCTACACCAACACCTATTTCTAGTTCTGCCACCCCCAATGGTGCTAATGTTGAGAAAGGGAAAAGGAAAGAACAAAGTGTCCCAACATCTATTGATGTTGCCACCCCTACAGGTCCCAATACTAGGGTATATAAGAAGGACATACCTAATATTGTACCATCAACTACTTTAGGAAGAAGAAGAAGAGTGAAAGAAAAAGCTCACAGGAAAAGGAGTTTGAGTGATGCTATTGAGGAAGAAATTGAACTTGGCTTAGAAGAGGAGCATTAGCTGAAAAGAAAAAAAGAGGTAGTACCTTCGGTGAAGGAGTCAAAACCAGTGTTGAGATATCTACTAATGAGGAGACAAAGGAAGAGGAGGATTCTTACCGAATTCATGTACACCCAAAGAAGAAAGAAGAAGGCTCATTTGATCCTGTGGAGAACATGACTGGTTCTCCTCCTGTAAGTAATCATCCTCCCTTGGTTCTTGGAACCTTAGTGAACAATATGATTGACAATGATCTTATGTCAACTACTGAGTTATATGATGAGGTTGATGATGAAGGAAAATAAACCATCATAAATTCTTTTACTTAGTACATAGTTATATGTAACATAAACATTGATACCATATAGTCAAAAGTTACTAAAAATTTGTGGAAAGAGTTAGTACTTAGAAGGCAAGAGGCTTTAAATGTCAAAAATAAGATGAGAAGTGACGCCCTAAAATCTATTATCTCAACCTATTCGGTGATAGAAGCTACAAATATGTTGAAAGAATGTTCTACATTATTTAGAGTCAAGTAAAGAGTCAACATGTTAATGACTAAGGAAGATGACCATGCTAAAAAAGTAAGGCAAGAAACTCAAGATGTGATTAGGCAATTAGCAAGAAGCTATGGGACAAGAACCATTTTTTTTATCTCACACTGCTTAGATTTAGGAACATGCTACTATTGTAGAAGTAATGGATAATCTAGTACTAGAGACTGTTGATGAGACACTTGGAGCTTCGAAGACCCCTGCCCCTCATACAGACATAAAAGAAACTACCAAGAAGAGGTCTAATGATCACCATAAAGATAAATTTGGTGAAAAGAGAGAAGAACATCAAGAATCCACTAGGAACAGGGAAGAGAAAAACAAAGATGAAAGTGAAGGAAGTAAAGAGAAAGAGAAAAATAAAATGATGATGAGGATAGAAGGGAGAAATAAAACAAAGAAAATTCCTTTAGAAAGTCATCCAGAGAAGAAAAAGAAAAAGAAGAAGAAAAAGAAAAGGAAAAATAAAAGAAGAAAGAGGAAGATAAGAAAGCCATTCCAGCTGAAGGTGAAATTCCCAAAGGCCCTGAACCATCAAAGCCATTTGGTTAATCATCTAGAAGTACTCTCAAAGGTCTTCTTTCAAGACAAGCTGTAATCCAACTTGCACTTCCACCTCAACTAGTCAAGCTACCATCTCACCCAGGTTATGTGGATTTGACAAAGATTACACCTAGTGATAGAATAAAGCTAAGTGACACTTTTCTTAGCTCTGTCACATAGGAGACTATAGAGTCATATCAGAAGGGAAATGAGATGATAAATGAAGCTATCAAAGCTCTACAAGAGACATCCACCAGTGTTACTTCTGAAAAATCTTTAGCTCCAATTGGAAATTTGAGGCTTATAATTGATTCTATTAAAGAGTGCACATCCAATCTTAAGAAGTAGACCACAAAAGAAGTAGATCTAAGTTTGTTAAAGAAAAGGTTGTTGTTTCTGCAAGACAAGTGTATAGTTGCATGTGACAAGGCTTTGCAAACTTTGAAAGAGGTAAGAGAATGTGATGAAGAAGACCAACTGCTATTTATTTACTACATGAAATCACTAGAAGCCACTTGAGGTATCAAGGATCTAATGGACTTAATTGTGTCTGAACTTGCTGATGCCTCTAGAGATTCTAAGATTGTCGGTGATAGAAACTATGCTAGGTGGGTTTCTATTGCTAATCTTCAAAATAATTTTTTCATCTTGCAAAGGTAGAAAGAAGAGGCTATGAGATGGTATGCCCAGCTTGGAGATGATACTATATCAAATTCACTGATGGAAGAAGAAATACTTGAGAAAATGAACATTGCTCCATCCACTTCAGAAGAAGGAGAAGAATGCTTAGTGGAAACAAAATCTATGCATAAAACTCTCTCCAAGGAAAAAGGAGTTTAGGATGATGGAAAGTCTACTTGGGAAGCGATTCTCAATGAGTTACAAGGTGCCCCTAGTTCCTGATTTGAAGTTTTTCCTGTCCTTTTTCCTTGATGTCAAAGGGGGAGAAGAGCAGATAAAGTATGTTATGTTTGTTTTTGTACATATGTTAGGGGGAGTTGAGCATAATTTTTGTTTTGAAGCAAGTTTCATTTTTGGCACATGTTGCCATCAATGAAAAAGTGGGAGATTGTTGGAAGAATGAAGGTGTCCTCTGGGTTTGTTGTCATTGATGCCAACATTGGTTGGTAACTGACTAAGTAAACTGTGCATCCATGCTGATCCAGTATTTTGGTCTGGAAATCTTCTTAGTAAAAGGGAATTCTATGAGTTTTTGATATGTTTCTTAGGAATGTTAGTTATAGGTATACATGAGTTTTTAGTGTGTTTGTGTGATCTGGTTGAGCTATCCAAGTGACAAAAATTTGGTATTGTTTTTGCCAACAAGGTTTATCTTTTGTGTGTTCCTTTTTTAGGTCCGAGCTGACCTAACGATTGGATAACACATTTTGTTTTGTGCACAATTTTTTTTTTTGTATTAAGCCAACAAGACATTTTTGAATGTTGGGTGTTCCCTTAATTATGCTGACTTAATTGATAAAGTTATGGTTGTGTATATATTTATGATGGAAAAATGGTGGAATAAAGATAGGTTATATATGTGAATGATGCAACAAGTATAATAGTACAAAGTTACTGACAGTAATTGTACGCCGACAATCAGAGAAGAAGTTTGATATTTCTAGAGCATAATTGAAATTTTTTTTAGTACTTTGTAGGTGCACTTCTCCTGTTCATTTTGGAAATGAGCTACACCTTTTGTATCTTGGCAATAAGCCATATTTTGTATTTAGGTTATGAGCCTTTCAAGGACAGTAAGTCCTGGTAGTGAGCCCTATAATATCTTATAACCAGTTATAATATATTGTGAGCTAATCCTCACTGTGGTTTTTCCCACTTTGGGTTTTCCACATAAAAACCCTAGTGTCAATGTGTTATGATCTCTTTTATGTTTTGGTTCACTATTGCAATTAGATGTGGATTGATAATTGGATGGTTAATAATTAATGTCACTAGCAGAATACTGATTCATCCCCCCCTCTCATTATTCAGTGTATTCAACAAATCCAACCTTGTAGATCACAAAAGCACAAACAACTTAGACTAAAGATAGATACTAGCAATATAAGCACACTTCCAAATATGCAAGACCAAAAACCTCACTGCAAAGAAATGCAGATCCAAACCATTTCTCCCAAACAACACTATTTTCATAGTTTGCACACTGGCGAACACAAATTTCTTCATGCAATGATCTGGAACAAGAAACTCTAGATACAACACCTTTGAACACTTCCAAGCAACATATCCAAATTGCGTAGTTAGATCTTCATCCATGAAGAAATATGGAGCAAGACCCTGAACACCACTTTGTCACATTGAACGTTCTTCACCACATTGTTTCCTCTTTTATACAAATTTTCTCAAAAGCACTTGAAAACAAGGCACCATAAAAACATACTCAACATCTAGAACACCTTCTCAACAACTCAACCGCACAAGAGGTTGAACATCACCAACACATACTCATCAAAGCAACATTAGAGGTTGACATCAGTGATAGTACTAATGACAACATAATGCAACCAATCAAATCATCTCCATAGGTTGACATCAATGCAACAAAAAAGGTCCGTTGACATCAATGCCAACACAAAATTTCAATAGCTACCATATACTCACTTGATTTAGGATGATGCAAAGGATTAAGCTCCACTTTATATATTTTTTGAGAGATAATTGAATGTTGGAGATTTAATCTTGGATCACAAGTTAGATCCACAAATGGTGAATATGGTGGGAGAGGTGGCAACCTATTTGACAAATGGATGGAGATGACTAGGCAGCCAACTCATTTGATTGATGAGTTGATAATCATTTATTAAAAATGAATTAATTTGTGATCTTGATAGCCAAATTGATTGACTTGCTAATAGATTTGATTGGTGTGTTAGCTAAATTGATTATTTGGTTACCTATTTTGATTGGATGGTTAACCCATGAGGTGTAATTTAGGATTTAAATTAATTTTACTGTGGATAATTTAAATTTATATTTATGTTAAATTAATTAAAAAATAACTATTATTTATGAATATAATTGTGATAAAATAACAAATGTAGGGTAGAGTTAATTTTTTTAATGGATTAAGAGGTGGAAAGCGTGTTAAATGTTGACATGATATGATATCACAAAAAAATAGTGTATATGTGATTTTAGTGTCTATATTTTCCCCCTTTGAAATGACATTGTGACTAAAAGAAGCAATGTTGTTTAAAATAAATTAGATATCACAGTGTTGTAAATTGCACACCCTTACAATTTCATATTATGTATCTTGCTCACTTTGTTGTCTATTCCCTTGGTGTTTGTGTAGGATCATTTCATCCCTTACATCAATCTTTTCCCTCTCAAGTTTCTTATGCCTTCTTTTTAGGTTCACTTCTTTATGTCATTTTTGTGTTTCCTTTATGTTATTCTTGTAACATGTCATTTTTTAGCATAAATTATTTGGACACTAGTGCTTAGAATGAAAATTTGTGTGTAGTGTTAGAGTTCAAAAAATATCATTCAAAGGAACTTTCCAAGTGTTTTTCCACTTGTCACCCTTCCAGGTCAATGGAAATGGCTCAGAGCGATTCATAATGGATCATCAACCTCTTCTCATTTTTGAAATTAACCTTTCATTTTTTGTATCTCTCTCTCTTAGCTCTCTTGTACTCTCAAGCTCACACACATCTCTATACAACTTGTTACAACACACTCACATTGTTTTCTCACAAATCTCTTGTTCTAGCTTTGGCTTCCTCAAGGCTTGTGGGTAATATTGGTCTTTTTGTTTTGTGCCCCTGAGAACCTTAGGATTATCACATCCCTTATCTTTCATTTTATTCATTATTCTTACTTGTAGATGCACTTATAATGATTGATACTCTGCCCCAACACTTACACAAAACACAACATATATCATTACAAAAATGAGAGATAGAAAACAAACCACTTTCAATTAATTTCAAAATATGTAATTATAGATTTATAAAATTGCAATGCTACAACCACATGGGTTTCATTCATTACATCCAAATCAACTCTGAAAAGAAAATATATTATTCAGACCCACAATCTACACTAATAGAGTCACATCCTATAACCTCCACTCAACCCTTTATTTTACACCAATAACCGGTTTAGAATGTTCTAGAAAGTGTAACTTTCCCCTTTTTTTGGCACTAAAAGTCCAGTCATTTGATTCCCTGCCCATGAAGATATTTTACTAAAATTCACTTTTTAGTGGGACAGCTTCTCAGAGCCATAACTTTTTGACTTAGGTGTCTAATTTTCTATTATAATATATAATTGGAAAGCTCTCAAAGGGATAGACAACATTGGAATCATTTAAAAATGATGAGGAAAACACTCTCTCCCAAGTTCAACCAAATTTGAAAAATTTTAGATTACAAAAGACTTAGCATTTAATCAACATTAAATTGACAATTTCATTTATCGATTTCAATTGACTTACGATTGCACACATTACATTCAAATTTGAAAAAAATTCCAATATATTTATTTATTTAGATTTCATAGAAGATACATTACAATTACTTGGGAAACTGCATCCTCTCATCGCTGTCCTGTTTCCAACCTCTAGGGAACACTCTTAAGACATTTCAAATTTTCCATGACATACTAATAGTATGACTTCAACTGAAACTTTTGATTTGCATATAATTTTCTCTTCTCCCATTTACTTGGCCCCATCCTGAAGCATGCATGTACCATGATATTAAAACTCAAAGATAAACAAAATAGGATCTCCTTTATCTTCCTATGCTAACTTGAATCTACATTTTATTCTTTTTTCTTTGATGCCACGAGCTCCCTATCTAATCTGTGCGCCTCTTTACATCTTTGAAATTTGCATTCTTTTTAGTTGACTCATGGGAAATTCAACTCACATCCTCTGTTTTCATTGCATCTTAATACAACCATGCACACCCATCTTCCTTACACCCTTTCCATTTTCATTGCACTCTAAAATTTAAATAGCTCTCTATTCTATTTGCAAATCTCATCTGAATTTTTTTAATGCTCTCCAATTAAATTACACACTCCTTCCTGTGTTTCCTTATCCCGTTGCTTCTATCCTCGCACAACCCTTCACTCACATTTGATTCTTCCGAATTTTCTTCTAAACAATGTTACCATGGTGTGACTAAGTGGGGGAGATTTTGCATATCTTGCTTCCCCACACAACGCAGGCCTCTTTCAGCTGCATCCCCTTCTCTCCCTCCATGTTTTCTCTCATTTTCCCATTTTAGTAACTCGATTTTAATTCATATTCTACGGTTTGGTCGACTTCTCATGTCCATTCAGATATTCCTTTTGTGCTATTTTCTAATTTTGTCTCTCTTATATTTTTTATAAACCCACAAGTGCCAAATAGTACCTTTCGTTGGTTATGAAGTGAACAAAATAAGGTAAAATGATGTCTAAACCACTTCAATTTGGAGAGGTTCATATGTGAAAACTCATCAAAACATATTATTCATACCTTAAGAACATTTCCAATGCCAATGCACCAATAACATCATCCTGTCACTTATGAAATAAATGCTTGGAACAAAATTGAATTTTGATGCAGTTTCTCACCAGGAGCTTGGATTCTTCTTGAAATTTGTAGAGATGAGTGTATTGACATTATAAAACTTCATAGTTTGTGAAATTTTAAAACTTCGTCAAGTCACCAGCCAAAGTTGGGAAATGCTTCGTTCTTCATAACCATTAACAATTTGACCTCAAAATGTTTGCATTTAAATCAAAATGGAGTCTAAATTCCACTTGTAAGAAGGTTTTTCATGATATCTTATCAATATCTTGAAATAATTATTTTTTTGGTGATCCTCATTGTGCATTCATTTGGATGCTCCTGTATCAGACACGCTAACTAAGAAATTTATGAGCATGGGCTCACAAAGGTGGAGTTGGGAGATAGAATCACCCTTCAAGATTGCAAACAATATATAATGAACTCTATCACTGAATAGTCTGACCTCCTCCACCAAATACTCCTCCTCTCCATGCCTTCCTCATGGCATGTATTTTTTGCAACTCAACCCTTGCAACCTCTTCGTGTTGCATAACTTGCAATCTACCTTGCATCCATATCCTTGATCCTCAAGAAGATCCCACTTCTATTATAATCTATCATTACCCCAATAATTTACTTGCACTTTCCAGCTCTCAACCGCTCAGGATTTCACACACCTATAATGATACTTTTGAGCTCCTCAATCACGCTTCCTCTATCCACAGGTTCCATCATAAGCTTCCTCACATTTGATGATCTACTTATGCACCCAAAACCTCTTCTCACTTCCCTCTCCACCCATAGGTCCTAGTGCAAATTTCCTTACGATCGGTGGTCTATCCACATGCTCAAAACCTCTTGCTCTAATACCATTTGATGCAGAGGAAAAAACTACACTCTCACTGTTCACATACACTTAGCCACAAATTTCCAATCACAAGCAGACCATTATCCTAACGATACAAAATTTTACTTGAAAATTTTATTTGTCAATCAAAATTACCCACTTCACCATTACGAAGATGCAAGTTCAAATTTCAATTCATAACAATACACTTCTAACGATATTCATAATAACTCAGAAATTGATTTTCCATTTCCTTGCTTTACATTACACATTATTCAAATTTATTTCTATATACATTTAAATCCACAAATTGATTACAAAATATTGGCTTCTTTCTCCCCTACTTGTAGCCTGCTATCTCCTTGTGCTCACAGTATGGTTTCATACAAAACAAGAGTAGATCTTAGCTATGTGCTACCTCTACATAGCTCATTCCTCTTATAAATACTGCACCCCACTTCTTTTACATTAAAATCTACATAAAAATACGCCTCTTCCTTAACATTGAAGTCACGACCCATTCACGAATTCAACCTACAAGAGTTCATTTTATTGTGGTTGCTACTCTCTCTCCATATGCGTCTCATTATTTTCCACAATCCTTCTTTATATTGGCTCTCCTTGGTGCAATATTATTCCCTATGAAAGTTCCTTTTATATTAAATTCTTCAAAAGCAGCGACCTATCCTTCTTTTCTCCCTCTCTTCGTTGATCTTTACACTATGTGGCTGTCCACATTATATGTACCCTCCAAATACTTTCCTCTGCAACTTTATTCCAGCTTTAATTATTCTATGCCAGTGCTTATTTTTATAGCCTATCCTCCTTCAAGGAATGCACAACCTATCTAGAATCTCTCCTGTGATGCCTTTCAGCTATCTTAATTTTCAAATGCCATTAATATGGTGCAACCTCTTCTCCTTACCTTTACGTAGAATCCTCTGGCTGCTAATCTGCAATTTTATTTTTCTTGGCGCCCTTTCAAATTCTTGCCTAGAAAATCTTTATTTCTATATGTTTTTCCATGGCTTTTCCTTACCCTTTATGACTCCATTCTCTTTTCTTTTCCTTATTTTATTATTTCTGATTCATATATTTTAATCCATGACAAGCTTGACCTCTTTAACTTCTTTGTTTTGGCTTTCCCTTTTACTCTTATGATAATTAAAATTTAATTGAAATTCAATTCAAATAAATCAAAGTTCAAAAGAAGTTGAATATGTTATTTTATCAATAAAATGACAACAATGTTACCAAACGACCATCAAAACCAAATTGAGCTACCCATAGAGAAAAAGAAAGATAAACTAAATCGTTTTTTTTTTTGATGTTGATTATGTGTTCATTCGAGATTCTCCTACACAAGACATGTCAAGTAGAAATTTTGCGAGCATGGGCTCACAAAGGTGGAGTTGGGCAATAAAATCACCATTCAAGATTGTGAACAATCTACAACAAACTCCACCATTGATAGCCCAGAATCCTCCACCAAATACTCCTTCTCTCCATGTCTTCCTCTTGACATGTCTCCTCTATAAATCAACCCTTACAACCTCTTCATGTTGCATAACTTGCAATCTTCCTTGCATCCATATCCTCGATCCTTAAGAATTTACCTATTGTAATCTACCATTACCCCAACAATTTACTTGCACTTTATAGATCTCAATCGCTCAGGACTTCACACACCTGCAACGATACTTTCGAGCTCCTCAATCGTGCTTCCTCAATCCATAGGTTCTATCATAAGCTGCCTCATGTTTGGCAATCTTCTTATGCACCCAAAACCTCTTCTCACTTCCCTCTCTGCCCGTAAGTCTCAATGTAGATTGCTTCATAGTTGACGGTCTATCCACATGCTCAGAACCTCTGGCTCTGATACCATTTGATGTAGAGAGAAATAGTCTCTCCCAAATTCAACCAAATTTGCAAACTTTCAAATTACAAATGACTCAACACTTAATCAACATTAAATCAACAATTTTTTTTGCTAATTTCAATCGACTTACGATTGCACAAATTACATTCAAATTTGAAAATAATTCCAATATTAATATTTATTTATTTAGATTTCATAGAAGATACATTAAAATTACTTGGGCAACTACATCCTCTCATCGCTGTCCTGTTTCCAACTTCTAGGGAACACTCTAAGACATTTCGAATTTTCCATGCCATACCAGTAGTATGACTTCCTTCAACTGAAACTTTTGATTTACATATAATTTCCTCTTCTCCCATTTACTCACCCCATCTTGAAGCGTGCATCTACCATGATATTAAAACTCAAATCAAAACAAAATAGGATTTCCTTTATCTTCCTATGCTGACTTGAATTTGCATTTTATTCTCTTTTCTTTGATGCCACGAGCTCCCTCTCTAATTTGTACGCCTCTTTACATCTTTGAAATTTGTATTATTTTTAGTTGACTCATGGGAAATTCAATATTCATCCTTTGTTTTCATTCCATCCTAATACAACCATGCACACCCCTCTTCCTTACACCCACACCATTTTCATTGCACTCTAAAATTTAAGTAACTCCCTATTCTATTTGCAACTCCCATATGATTTTTTTTTAATGCTCTCCAATTAAATTACACTCCTTCCCGTGTTTCTTTATCATGTTGCTTCTATCCTCACATAACGCTTCACTCACATTTGATTCTTCTTAATCTTCTTCTAAACATTGTTACCATGACACGACTAAGTGGGGGGTTTCTGCATATCGTTGGTTACTAGCACTTGCACCAGAAGGGGTGCAAGGGTTACGCCGATAGAAAAATATAAGAACATTATGGCAAGTGACTTATAATTGTGTCGTCTGTCAACGATGCCGAGACTAAATTGGAATAGGTAATTATGCATTTTGTAGAATAAAAATTGAAATAGGTACCTCGAGAGTAGTAGTCATGGCTACTTTAACCTCCTCCTCATTCAAATTACTGGTTGCACTCCCCAACCTAATGATCTGGATAAACTAGATCTTGAAACCCAATGCTGGCTCTGGCATATTCTTTTTGCAAAGCTAGAAACCACCCTACCATTATAACTTGTTCTCTTCTGCTAGAATTTCGCTGTTCCTAATCCCCAACATTTTAAGTAGTTTACTGAAATATAAGTTCTAAGCTAAAAGAAAGCTTTGATAGTATAACAAGTGCACTGAAAGTTCCATTGTTTTCATTATTTAAAATAGATAAATAACTACATTATTTATATAAAAATCCGCATGACTGAATCTGATTATTTATATTCTCTCCATACAAATTTCAAAATGAAACCGATGTATCAATACTTGAAGTGCTTTACTCAAGCAAAGAAAATCAACAGAATATTTTGTTAAATATTCTTATTAGATCTGCACAAAAAATTAGACGAAAGGGTGGCATACGAGTGCCACATATAAAACCTACTTTAGATCAGGCATGCTCCAACTCGATAGCAGATAATGGGATTTCCTTCTCTATTCTAAACAAATCGGCAAACCTGAAAAAAGGGATGTTAGTTTCAATGATGAGATTGCTATAGCTCTATTTTCAAGAGGATCTAAGGGTGAAAACAAAACTTAGCCCTCCTAGCACAATTCTTCAAAGAACAATAAAAACATGGAGGTGGAGGAGCAAAAGAAGGGTAATATAACTATACTAAACATTTAATTTTATGAACCTCACCATTGCAAAATTAACAAAACCTTATACCAATTTTAAAATTGTAAAACGACAAAAATCCTTAACCCACATTACCTAATAATCATAAGCTGAATCTAAGAGGGCACATAGGTTTTAGTTGAGATGCGTGGCATATTGCAAAATGGTTCACGTGCCTTGACTGTGCTGCCACATTTTCAAAACTGCCCACGTACCTTTACTGGCATGCCACGTGTTTGCAAACAGTCCACGTGTCTTGCCAATACATGCAAAAGAAAAAAATTAATGCACATCTTTACATGCAAAAGAAAAAAACTAGCATTGAGGAGGATGATAAATTTGGCTTGGTAAATGCTTGAGATGCCCTGTTCACGATTCCGCACTGTCCATACATGTCTACCTAGTATATCCATGTCGAATGCACATCCTATTATGTGTTGATGGGAGTTTAGAGCTCGATCCAAAGCTCTCTCTTTTTCATAGTGTAAAGGATGCTGGTAAAGGTTTGTGATTTTTGTTTGAAACCTACTCTTTACATTTTCCACTAGCTGTGGATTCTGGAATAACTGCAGAATTTGGTTTTACATCACCACATTTTTACCTTTCTGTTGTAGTAATCAACCTTTTATCTCCCTGTTTTTGCTAACTATTAAATCCTCTTGGACAAGAATCGATGCTTCCTATCTACCATGGGTGGCAATTCATCAAAAGGACAAGCTAATGTCAACGATTTAATAGTCAAGGTACTTCCAGATTGCAAGGTATACCATTTAATCAAAAATTGCTCTCATGTTTTTCATACGAGGATGAAATTGAATGTGAAAGTCATATCCTTAAAACAATAATGTTTATATGCGATTTTGGATAGACCTCTGATGTTATGGTTTGCCTAACTTTTTTCTTTTTTTTTCTTCTTCTTCTTTTGCCACCACGACACCAGAAATGCAAAATAGGGTACACACAAATTCTTTTACCTACAGAAATCTTGCGTTCTGTTTTTGGTTCTGGTTTAATTGCAAAATGGAGGAAAAATGATACCATACCATGTTTAACGATGTAAGTGCTGATATTGTTTAAAGCATAACCCAAGCATAATAAAGGAAATTGGGACTTAACCCAAGTGGTCACAAGCAATTTCAAGGAAAAATTCGAAATTAAAGTGTGCCAAGAAGAGCAAAGAGCAAGAAAGCAAGATTTCCAGAAGACAATAACCAACTTGAACATGCCATGTACTAGAAACCAAAATTACCACTTTCCTCTGCAATTCCCATTATGTTATCCTAGAGGCTACTCTGCAAGAATTCAAAGAGCCGACGCTGGAGCTGTATGGAATAAGAGACATGATTTTTGCTACCTTCTAAATAAAAAAATCAGTTGGGAGTAAATATCTTCTTTCACTCTGATGTCGGTTACGTCAATCCGATATTTTTTTTTTTGGGAATATCCGATTTCATCTGGCAATCAAAATCTGTAAACCATTTTCCGTTCAACGGTAAACCAACCGTTGTTTCACGGCGTGAGACAGGTTTTGTGTGAAAGCTCACACCATATATAGCCTATCGGCTAATGAAGTAAGAAAAATAAGGTAAAATGGTGTCTAAACCACTTCAATTTAAAGAGGGTCATATGAGATAACTCATAAAAATATATTATCCATACCTTAAGAACATTTCTAGTGCCAGTGCACCAATAACATCATCTGGTCGCTTATGAAATGAATGCTTGGAACAAAACTGAGTTTTGATGCAGTTTCTTACTAGGAGCTTGGATTCTTCCAAAAATTTGTAGAGATGAGCATATTGACATTATCAAACTTCCCACCAAGCCACTTTGTCCCAAACTTCATAGTTTGTGAAATTTTAAAACTTTGCAAAGTCACTAACCGAAGTCAGAAATTTCTTAGTTCTTCATAACCATTACCAATTTGACGTTGAAATGCCTGCCATTAAATCTCAATTGGAGTCTAAATTTTTTCCGTAAGAAGTTTTTCATGAAATATTACCAATCTCCCGAAACAATTATTTTTTGGTGATGTTGATTGTGTATTTTCCCAAATTCTCCTACATTAGAAAATCATTTCGTCCATTTTTTGAGCTTTTATGAGGATTCTAAGGTTTTCAAATTTGAATTTGAAGTTCTATTGGAAAATTTTCTTTGGAGAAAAACTCTAATATCTCCCAAACAGTATAGGGTATTGAGATGATTCTTCTTCCATAAGATATGTTTTTCAATTCTACTCCTTGGAGTAAATTTTCAAGTCCATACAATCCTGTTTAGGCTGACTTACTAAAAATAGTAAGTGAATATTTTTGACCTTTTCTGAATTCTAACTATCTTACACCCCTCAAGAGTCATCATGGGACTCAAAAAAACATAAATAATGTTAGAGTAATAAGTTATTTCACTTGTGGCAGAGGAGAACAGATAGAGAAGCCTATAAGTTGAAAATTTTAATGGCATGGGAGAACTTGAAATTAGTGTTGCGACGCCGGGAAGTTGCCACATGACAGGAACCCGCAAGCATGCCTCACCAATTTCCTTGAAAGACATGTGGGACGAGGAGGGGTGGACGGCGAGGTGTGAGGGAAAGCATAAATGATTAGCAAAGGCCGAAGTAGCAGAGAAAATAGAAACTTTTTTTGGAAAATTTTGTTATTAAACGCAACGATATGCCGCTTTTTGATCGAATGGAGGAGACAAGTTTAAGTAGAAGGAAGGATGCTCATGGTGAGAAATACAAATCTAAATGTTCCTAAATATCCAAGGCTATGAGGGTGTTCGGGTTTAAAATATGTAAAGTTGTGTAATCATGGGGAGTTTTTGTGGGGTCACGCCCTGTAAATAATGGTGTGTTCAGCAAATTTTAGGAGTTGGGTCTGGTTTTTAATTTTATAGATTATGTGTGTAATTAGGGTATGGGTGATAATGCTATTTAAGCAACAAGTAGTTGAAGAGGGGTTTTTTGGGGTGGTGAATATTTTTTTGGCTTATGGACTTCAAAGGAGCTATGATATTATATTTTAGCATGTAATGCCTTTTTTATTATTAATAAAATAAAAATCTTTTACTAATAAAAAATAAGTTATTTCACTTAATTAATCTAATCATATTGGTTAATTAATTAAGTCATTTATCACTTTAGTTTTACTTAAGCTAAACTTAGGCACATTAATAATTTATTATTAATTATTAAGTGTGCACACTAGGGTTTCCTTTTAGGGTTATCCATACATTACTTTTATAAAGCAATTCATCTCTTGTATTTACTCAATTCCTGAATATAATTCATTTGAACATCTTCATGAAAATTGATCTTGTTGTTTTTGTTTTTCTCTTGTTGAAGGTATTTTATTGTTTGCACGTTTGATCTTGGATTCTACCATGGTATCAGAGCCTTGATTTGCAACTCCTCGGTTTTTTGGAGAATTTCATTGCAGAGCACGCTCGAGGTTCCTCGAGGGTTTCATGCCTTGAGCTTATTTATGAAGCATTTTGAATCAGATAGGGGATCTCCATTGGATTCAAAGTGATGGAAAAAATCAAGATTGGCTTTTGTTTCATTGATTTTCATCACCGTTTGCAAGATCTGCAAGGGTTTCAAGCCTGGTGATTTTTTGCAAGATCTGGGGGTAGCCAATTGTTTGGGGCAATTTGGGCTCAAACGAAGGTCACCATCATGTTCTCAATAGCCAAAAACCCTAGGAATGCCTATCAAATCATCAATTTTGGATTAGTTGGTTTTTGAGGCAAATTTTTTTTGCCAGGGAGGTCGCACAACCTTCCCAACACGCACTCTGAGGCAAAAATTTAAATAAAAATTAAAAAAACATTAAAAAAATGCCTCTAGTTCAAAAGGTGAGCACCATCGAGTGGCCACCCACCGGCCACTGAGCGACCATTGGAGGATCGCCCAGCCCAGTGGCGCCACCCCATAGGACCGCCGACCTTCGTTCCAACCCCTGTGGGCCCCTTAACACCTGCCGTTGGTCATATTGGGGACCGAGCGCCCCGCTCCCAACCCCTGTCAGCCTCCAAGCCCCCACCGCGGTCACATGGGTGACTAGAAGCTTCAGCCTCAGCTTCTTCCCGCCAGCCCCCTAGTCACGCATAGTACTAGGGGCTTTTTTTTTTAGCCCCCTGGGTTGCATGTAGGCCAAATTGGCCCTTTTGGAGCAATGTTCACTAAATCAGGCGTAACTTATGTGTATGGTGTCCATTTTTCACAAACGAGATACTGTTGGAAATATGATTTTGACGCCGATCTAGTGGTGTAGGAATATTTTCCAGATTTTGATGCCGATCCAGTTTTTCAGGCCTCTGAAGTTAGATGAAGCAATTTTCGCTTCAAAGGGCATATCTTTTTCCTCGATTATCTGATTTTCATAATTCAGGCGGCATCGGAAAGCTGATTCAATCCTCTACATAGATATGAGGTCAATTTTAATCAAGGAGGTAGATGTGAACATTGGTGTGTGCATGCACTCTTTCTTGTTTTCATGCACTAGGTTTTTATTTTCTCTTTAATTTATGCATGTTTTGCATCTTCTCCTTTTACAATCATGGGGTATTGTAATAAATGAACTTCTATAAAGTTCCATTAGGGGGGATTCTTGCATAATAATTTGATTATAGTGTAGTTGCATTGCATGCACTTTGACCTCATTTTCATACTGATGACAACTCGTATGAGTTGTATCTAGATTATGTAGTTTCTTTTGGTCACATCTTGCTCAAAGATTGACACATTTTGGTTCACATTGGTTCACATCTTAGACTGAGAGCCTATGGTTAATGATCCTAAATCACATTAGATTCACATTGGGCCACATCTCAGTTTGATGGGCATTCATTTTATGGTTAATGTTCTAGAATCTTCATGGTACTTGCTCCTATGGATCAATTTTAGTCATAGTTTGGCATCGGCATCGAGATACTCATAGCTTCCAAAATCTTTTGGCATCGACATTGAGATACTCATAGCTTCCAGAATCTTTCATCATATCATTCCCTCTTATGGGGCGAATCATTTATTCATCTACTGTTGCTTCATAGATTCTAGGGTTGTTCCAGTTTTTGAGATTTCCAGTGTTCCTTGGCATCGGGTCTACTGTTGCATTATCATGATTCCGTCTGAGTCCTTCAGTGACTCTCATATGGTTTCTTGTAAACAAATGTATATTTCCTTGCTTGCTAGATTCAGGATTCTAGTGTTACTCCACCAATGTTCTTCCAGTGCTTCTTTGCAATAGGTCATCTCATTGATAGGGGGTTTTGTCCCACTGGGTTTTCTCCTCTTTCTCATTCACATTTATACATGGGTACCTGATTAGGCTTTGTTTCCAGGACCCATCTTTGCTTTCATGCATCTTTTCTTTAGTGTTTTAGCTACTTCCTAAGTTTATCTTAAGGGGGGGTGTTAGAATAATAAGTTATTTCACTTAATTAATCTAATCATATTGGTTAATTAATTAAGTCATTTATCACTTTATTTTTACTTAAGCTAAACTTAGGCACATTAATAATTATTTATTTATTAATTATTAAGTGTGCACACTAGGGTTTCCTTTTAGGGTTATGCATACATTGCTTTTATAAAGCAATTCATCTCTTGAATTTACTCAATTCCTGAATATAATTCATTTGCACATCTTCATGCAAATTGCTCTTATTGTTTCTGTTTTTCTCTTGTGGAAGGTATTATTTGGTTTGCATGTTTGATCTTGGATTCTAACAGATATGTTTTTCAATTCTACTCCTTGGAGTAAATTTTCAAGTCCATACAAGCTTGTTTAGGCTGACTTACTAAAAATAGTAAGTGAATATTTTTGACCTTTTTTTAATTATAACTACCTTACACCCCTTAAGAGCCATCATGGGACTCAAAAAAACATAAATAAATAAGAAAAAATATTCTTTTGGGTGATGTAAGATTGCTCCTACACCACTGGATGCTCCTACATCAACTTATAATAAGAACATACACTATCTATTTACTTTTCTATCTATCTATTTATCTCTAGGCTATTGTGGAGGTGAAAACACCAATGTAGGGATTTGACTACGGTAAATACCCAAATAGTACCAAACACTTTTCTTGTCTTACTGTGCTTGTAAATTAGGTGGATTCTAGAATTCAAACTGCACATTTTAGGACTTGTTGCTCATGTTTGAGTTAGAAAATAATTTGATGCAAGGATGCTCATGTGATGTACTAGTGCCCTTGGATAAGAATATTAGATTTCAACCAAATTTTCCTTATCGTATGTATTTTCATTTATATAATTATTACATTTTAATTATTTTTCTTTTAATAGATATTTTCACTAGTTTATTTCTCTTTAAGAATTTTAGTTAGTTGATTTAGCATTAGTGTATGTAGTGAGATTCATTCTCAAAGGAACTCATATTTCATTTTTTCATATTCAAATTTCTTATTTTATAGATATAGATACATGATGTGCTGACATGACATCCAAAAAATTCACCGTCAACAATTCACCGAGGGAAAATTCACCGCCAACAATTCACCGTAGGAAAATTTATTGCCATGAAAAATTCACCTCAAGTAAAATTCACCACCAACAATTCACCGCCATGGAAAATTAATCACAAACTTTTAATGCAACGAATTTTCCATGGCGGTGAATTGCTGGTGGTGAATTTTCCTTGAGGTGAATTTGTCATGGCAGTGAATTTTCCTAGAGTCGTTGACACTAATGAGAGATAATTCCCCAAAGCATTAAAGGTTAAGGGTTGATTGGTTTGGATTGATAGAATGATTAAATGATTGGATTGAAATGATGCTTTAATACTTGGATAGATTTTAGATTAAAATATCAATTTAATTTTAATAATCAAATGGAATGATGAGATGATGATGCCCCATTGATAGGAGATTCATGTTGGAAGAACATGAATGTTCTCTTGAAATACATGGAATGATATTAGAAAAAAATAGGAGGGGTGAATGGAGGTAAATAAATATGATGGGAATGATGGAATAAAATATTAAGATGGGGAAATATATTATGAAGGTTGGAAGAATATCAAAAGAAGTAGGATTGATGTAGATATGGAAACTAAGAGAAACATATTATGGATGATGAAAATAAATTAGGATGGTAGATATTAGAGGGACATGGTAAGAATGGGTGGAATTGGATTACAAAAATATAACAATGATTGTGTATGATGATTGAAATGGAACTTAGGATGATGTAGATAGGTGTGAATTATTATAATGTATTTTTGAAGTATTCAAGCATAGGTATATGCTATGGATCTACAAGGATATTCTAATGTGTTTGAGAAATAATTTTTATTTTGCATAGGAAATATGCATCATGATATAAGGGATCATGATGACAATACATCATATGCATAAAGGAATAACTCAAAATAAAATAAACTAAAATAAATCAAAGCAATGATAAAGTAAAGGTAAAATAAATAAAATCAATGATAAAGCAAAGATAAAAGACAATGCCCTTATTCCTTAATGAGCATAACCTTAAGAGACGTTCATAGTATAAGGAACTATAATATACTTGTGGTAACCAAACCAAGAATGATAAAATGAAATCAACCAAGGTGTCACTCATCCACAAGTTTTCATGATATTGATAGTGATAATTGGTCCATCTAATCTAGAGTAATATAGTGGGACCGACGTGCAAATGTTGTTCTTCAATTTTATACTAGGAATGTGACATGTTAAAGATAATTATTAGAAAAGAGGTGATGGTAACTTAATAATAGAAGGACCAAAGGAAATTGGTGTCAAAAGGTATATACCATAATACCATAGTAGAGATAGGTTTTGTTTTAGATATTGTTTGAAGCATTGATCAAAGTATGATCTTGTATGTTGCATATGGGTTCATGGGTAAGGATGTGGTAAGTGGATGGCTGGCTAGACTTGATGTATTTTAGTGTGTAGAGAAATTATGGATAAGATGTATGTGGAATATCATACATGATGCTTGTGAATAGGTTTTCATCATGATTCTTGCCTAAAGTGCCATAAAAAATAGTTTTCTCAAAAGGATAATTTTTCTCTTGACTATTTTGGTTTCACTTTCTTTTTAATATATTTTAAATAATTTTTTGGTTGTTAGACATGATTATTTTTAATAGGTTTTTATCATGTTTAATTTCCTAAGGAATCATATAAATGGTTTTCACTAAAGGATAATTATTTCTCTTGACTATTTTTTTGGATCTTTTTTGTATTTGTTGCTATTATTATTATTGCTTTATAATTTTTGATGGAAAAAGATTGTAGCTCAAGTGTGGGAGTTATTAAAATGATTTTTTTTCATAGGTTCATCCATCTCTCGAAAATGTGGTGTAGATAAATTTTAGGTTCCAAAGCTATTTTTGTTGTAATGATGTAAGGTCCTAACCAATTGTGATTGAATTTAGCTTTCTTTTCTCTATTGTGGTTGGTGTTCTAGTGATTTTCCTTAAGGACAAGCTAATGATTCTAAAATCTCTACTACAAAGATGTTTTTTTTGTTGCATCAAAGAGTTTTTGTAGACCTTAATGTGATCGAGAGTTGTCACTATGTTCATCTAGGAGTTCTAACTCATGCAAGTGTGTAGTCTAATAGTCCTCCTCATCAATAAAATGTTATGTGCGAGGAGGGAAATTTTAGCTTGATTGGTAAAATGGCCTCAATAATAAAGGAAAATGAATATGGAGTAGTTCATATGGGTGTATGGATACAAGTATGATATACCCAAAGGGTAAGGTGGAGTTGTAAATTCCATTCACAATCAATGTGATTGACAATTTTCTTGACAAATTTATAAGTGCTTTATTTGACACCTTAACTTGATTTTTTCCCTAAGAGTAGTAAGGATTGGAATATTGTGTTGGATATGAACTTTATTATATAGGTATTATAATTCATGGATATTAATTAAGTGTCCATTATTGCTAATGAAAGATCTAGGAGTACCATACTAGTATATGATATGATTAAGTATGCATTTTGAAATTTCTTTCTAATCACATATGTGAGAGGAATAGATTCTTCCCACTTAGTGAAGTATTTCTTGGAGGTTATAATATGATTATGGACATCAAGGGAGGAGGGGTTTATCTTTCCAATGAGGTTGAGTCCCTTTATGGAGAAGGGCCAAGGATTAGTTATGGGCTACAAATACTATGAAGGTGCATGGATTAGACACACATGATTTTGACAAGTGAAAGATTTCTTGACATATTGGTAGGTGCCATGCTCCATGGTTGGATAGTATTAACTATTTCTAAGTAATTTCTTCACAAGGGTAATATATTTAGTTTGAGGTCCATGGATACCATTGTGGAATTTTTCAAGTGTTGAATTAACTTCATATAAGTTTAGTTTACCTTCATAACCCATACAATCAAGGGTAGCACCAAGAAGGGTGAAATGGGTAGCATGTTGGATGAATGTGCATTTTTGGCTATGAAATGAGTAAGGTGAGAAATTTTTAGTGAGGTAAGTATAAATATTATGATATTAGGGGGAAGTGGGACCAACCATACCACATACCTTACCTATATTAGGACATTCATATGTAGGTATCAATTTTTTTTGAACAAAATTATCCTTATTGTGCACTAGGAGGCAGGTCAAGTAGAAAATCAATAATATACATGAAATCAATGTATAATTCTTGTTTATATGGAGGTCATCATTGAAATATATTTAGGTAAAATAATTCTTAAATATATCCACCATATGCTTTTAGGGGAGCTCAAATTCTCATCCTTGATAAGATAATCATCATCAACTTGCTAAAGGATTAACTTTGAATTCCCAAAATGGAAAAAAATGTTGGATGCTCCATTGAATAGATAATCACATGCCTACCAAAAAGGCCTCAAATTTTTCTATTTTGGTCTATGGAAAACCAATTTTAAAAGATTAAGGGATAATATCCCCACTAAAGTGTTACCAACATGATCCTTTCCCCCAAGGCATGGTTGGTTCAAGAGCTATTGAGATATAGTGCCCATACCCATGGTTCATTAATATGGAGAAGGAACTTGTCTAAATTTTTTGTGAGTGGGGGCTATGTATCCTCTAGATGTGCTACCAGGATAATTAATCAATGATTTCCATTTTATTGTTTTTTTGCCAACATATTAAATTTAAAATTCATTAAGGAGCATCACCCATTTTTCTACTTGACCTATTACTATTGTTTTAAAGAGAAGGTATTTTAAAGGATAAATATTTTCAATGAGATTATTGGTATGTAAGAATATAGTATTTAAGTTTCTACAAAGAAAATACCATATCTAGGACATCAATTTTGATGGGTGTGTAGTGATGTTCATGACCAAATCAAGTTTGGCTAAGATGGTAAATGAATAAAGTTCCTTACCCTATTCATCATGTTGTACAAAAAGTGATCCCAAGGTATTTTTTATAATATAGATATACAAAATTAGAGGTTGATCAAATATAGGTGGCATAAGCACAATGGGATTGGAAATATACTATTTAATGCTATCAAAATCTTGTTCACATGAATAATCCCAAATTAGGTCTATATGTTTCTTGAGTAGATGAGTGAATGTATAACACTTGTCTACAGTTTGGATAATGAACCATTTTATAGATTTTTTTTTTGTGAAGGATATGAATCTATATGAGGTACCATGGTGAAGGAATTCCTTGTTAGGATTGACCTCAATATCATGTTGAGAAATGATGTAACCAAATTTTTTTCCCTTAGTGACACCAAAGAAACACTTTCTTTGATTCAAATAAAATTTGTATTTTTTGATCCATTGTAAGATGTGATGCAAGATGATGGGTGGTCTACTAAAATTTTTAACTTTCCCAAAATTTCATCATAATCCTTGAATTTGTGATGAATAATGTCATAAAATATTACTATCATATCTATCTGTTAAGATACTCCTGTAGGGGCGGTGGGCCTAGCTTGATTGGATAAAGCATCCTGTTGCAGACAAGAGGTCACGAGGCCTAGTCTCCCCACCATTCCCATGGTACCATAGGGTGTGTCACGCCAACACAACTGGTCACATGATTTTTTTTACAAGGCACACTGCAGTTTATAGGGGGATAGATACTTGACTGATTCTTGCAGTAAAAAAAAATGATACTCCTACATTATTCAAGCTAAAGAAATGAACCAATAATAGAAGCTACACTAAGGTATAATAGAAGTATTCTTGTGTTGATCCTCTAGTACCATTTGTAAATGATTATAGCCTAAGAAAATATTGATGACAAAGAGCATATCATAGCTTGTTGTAAGATCAATTATTGTGTTAATATTTAGAGAAAAATTTCTTGATATCATAAAATTATGAGAAAACATAGATCACTTTTGTATTATTTTAAAGTAGTATAATATTGGAGATCCAATATGAACTTAGTCAATAGGAGTAATGAAGTGAAAATCCAATTGTTTCTATTGTTCTTTAACCCATAGAGCAATCTGTGGGTGTATTTTGTGGAGCTTTTACGTGACAAGTTTATAATCTAGTTTGACAACCAGGTGATGAATAATAAGAGAATGCTATGAGCCTAACATGTCTATATAGGACTAGGAAAATATATCAACATGTTCTAAGAGGATATTATGATGAAATTTTTCTTCTAAGTCCACTTAATTTGTGTTAGATTTTGATCCTAGTCAATTACTAGGTTTATGTCAATGACATGTTTGACTAAGATTATAGTTGATCCATCTTGTAACCTCTCTAGAGAAATGAGAAGGTGTAGTTATTCCTTAAATGAAATATCCTCTAAGTCCTAAATGGGAACTTAATATTTTGGTTTTTATATTTCTATTAGGATGTGTAGAAAAGGAAATTCTTTGTTCCAAAAACACGTTGAATTGTGAAGATCAATATCAGAGCATTTTTTGTAGTCTCTTGAAGGAAGATAATCTTTCAAATCAAGTATCTTGAGAATAGCCTCATAGTTTGGACTTTATCTAATGGTATGTGGTTACATTCATCATATTCAATGAGGCTAGGATATTTCAAGTCAAGGCTCATGATGAAAATGCAATTATCTAGAAAGAGGTTGGTATTATAAATCTCTTCATTAGCGTCATGACAAATAATTATTTTAACATGATTAACATGGATGAGGCACCAACAATAATTTATGAAGAGTCACTAAGGTTATTGAGAGGTTCATCCCAAGGTATAGAAGAGGATTTGGAACCTCATATAGTCATGAAAAAATCATTTTATAATGTAAAATGAGATACTATTAGCACCATTAGTCTCCCCCTCCAGGTTGGTCCTACTAATAACACTCTTTATCATGTCATTGGTCTTGACCTTTCCATATAATATCCTCATTGGCTACTCATATATACATGTCATGTAGGCTATTCCAATTAGAAAAGTGGATAGGTTCTAGGATTCCTTGTTCATGTACCCTCTAGCATTTACCTTTATAGTTCATATTCCCATAGATTTTAAGTTTTAGATACAAATTATTCTTGAAACATGTGGTATATTCATCTTAAGTGTGTAACCATGACTAATTTGAGGAGTCAATTTATTAATTGAAGGGAAACTCATGTTTGATAAATTTTTTAGAGCCATATTGTAAGGTCTCTCACTTCCACTTCTATTCCATGTTAGGATGACCATAGGATTTATGTGACAAGGGAAGTTTCCCAATATGGAAGGCCTCTTGTATTTCATACTCATCAAAAACTTTGTAAATGATCTTGACTTTAGTAGTAGGAAATTTGGATAAGGTGGATGCTACATTGTTGTGATTGATATAAGAGGAATTTGTTTGAGACAATGGCTCTACAACTTCATGATGGGATAGTGGTTTTATTTTTCATATATACCCTTAAAATTTTGTAGTATTGAAATGGATTCTAATATATTGGGATGGTGATTTAAATGAATTCATAAAATAATTTGAGACATTGGTGGAATGTGGATGGAATGGCCTACATGAAATGTATATATGAGTATCTAATGAGGATACTATATGGAAGGTCAAGTACAATGCCATGATAAAGAGTGTTATTAGTAGGACCAACCTGGAGGGAGAGACTAATGGTGCTAATAGTATCTCATTTTACATTATAAAATGATTTTTCATGACTATATGAGGTTCCAAATCCTCTTCTATGTATCCCAATATTTTAACAAGCTACAAGGTGCATTGTTTTAGACCATTACCATTATCTATAAGTAAATTTTTGATATTATCTTTGGAAATGAAGCATTTGATATAAAGTAGATGATTATGGAAAGAGTGAAGAGAAACCATGTTATCAAGATTGAAGGTGATACAATGATAAAAAGTAAGGTGTGCACTAGGTTCTCAAAATTGAGAGGGGCCAATGAGATGACAAATATATTAGTATTGGTTATTGTTTCTAGCGACATAGAATATTTTAGGAATATTCCATTGACGTTATGCTGATGTCAACATGAAATAAACTATATGGTGTGGTACTCATCTCCCCTCCTAGCCTCTATTTTCCCTAAAGGAGCTGTGTTTTTACTTTTGGCATAACTTGGGCATATGGTGTCAAAATCGAGCAAACAAGATATCATCAAAAATATGGTTATGAGTACTTTCTAGTGGTGTAGGTCTCATAATCAGAGTTTTTTGTTGGTTCATTTTATTCTCAATAAAAGCTAGATCATCATTTTTTGCTTTTGATCTCATAAATTATTTTCACCCGTATCTCCATTTTTATGATTATAGTGGTTTTGGAAAGGTATTTTAGAGATCTTCAGATATATTTATGCACTTTTCCCATAATTTGTACCCCAGATATATTTTATTTAGTTTTTAATGATTTCATATTTCTCTCAATTAATTGGATGTCTTGTCACTTCAAAAGGATATGTTTACATGAGATGATTTTATTTGATATGTTTTATATGCACTAATTTTTTTAGTCTTCGATTTTTTCATTTGAGGAAGTAACATGAGTTTTTTTTGTTCATCCTAGAAAAGGATAACTACGAGTCTTGGCGAAATGACATCCTAACACATCTCAAATGGCTTGATCTTTTTACTTATCTTTATGGACTCATACCTACACCAAAAAAACTAGGGATTTATTAAGTATGTGGTATTATTAGTGATCATGTTGTAGGAGTTATTTGTTCTAGTGTTCATCATGACACTGTGTGTGATGTATCAAACATTGATTGTCCAGGCCACACACTTTGGACTTGAATTTAGTAGATCCATGGAGACATTCATATCTCTCCATTCCTAGAGGATACTATTGTAGGTTTTCTCATTCCTATTACATATGTAGATTGCCTACTCTTTGAGGATGATACTAGAGAGGAGCTTGAGTATATCACAAGTCTTGCATGTTCTGATGGTTCAAAGACTTTTCTTTATGTTACCTCTCTTCAAATTGAGACTTCATCATTATATTTTGTTGTTCTTGATCAAATTGGTATCACAACATCCTTGTATCCTATTGGTTTAGTGCAACAAGGCACCCATCATCTTTCATACATAGCTACTTGGGATTCATATCTTGTAGACATATCATCCTTGTTTGTAAAGTCTTAGATTACAAATTTGGAGGATTACTTTGAGGAAATTCATCCCATCTTTGTTGATAGCCACATCATCACTATTGGCCCATCTGATTCATCATCTTTGGAGCTTGTTCTACATTAGTCTTCACAAGTTTCTATATTGACATCGTCTCTTTTTGACATGTAGACACTAGAGCACTTTTCAGAGGCACACACCATTTGGATTGGGATTCCTAATTCTTCTATTTTTTAGGAATGCCTTCTCTAATCGCCAATGGATTTGTTTCTTCTTAAGGGGAGAAGTGTTGTTTGCGAGAAGTGGATTGTGTTATGTCTCTTAACCATTCATCATTAACACATGAGCTCTTTCTTTATGGGATATTCATATCCTAATTTTATTTCTCCTACTGGGGGACATGTATTGTATTGTGTGATATAAGTAGTCCTTGGGGGGTCACATGGAGTCCTCCTTCAATCCTTCTTTCACAAGTGAAACCATTGCATTTTCTCTCTTTTTGAGAGGAGTTTTTTTGCATGTGGTTTTGATGTAGGAGCATCAATCCATTTTTCCCAATTTTTGGTTTGATCTTTTTATTTGTGTTTTGGTGGTTTATTTTAAATTTTGATTTGATGCCAAATTAAACTTCACTCACATAAATCCATGTTGGAAAGAAAGAAATAGTTAGGCATCGAGAATTTAAGGGGGGGGGATTTGGTTATAATCTTTGAGTTTTTAAAAGAAGATTGCATGGATATAAAAAGGGAAAAAAAGAAATCAACAAAGGGAGTGAGGAAGCAGAGGTTGGGCATAGGTAATGGAGGAGGAAATGTTCACGTGGGGAGGAGTTGCTAATCTTTGTGTACGGAAAGGAAAAGGAATGTGGAAGCTAGCACAAGAAATAGATGAATGATATTTTGGTTTTCAACTGTAAAACGAGGTGTGGGGAAGTGTTGATACAGAGGCATAGAATAGGGAAAAAATGGCATGTATGAGAAGCATGAACAAAGGTGCAACCATTGATAAAGAGGTTTTTATTTTTATTGTTGTGTGTTGATTCTAGTTTTCTTCAAGAAGGGATGTGGAAGTTAAACTTCACAATCAATTTTCCTATGTGTTCATATTTACATTATTCCATAGTCTTGAACTATAATTGCTTGAATGCTATCTTTTTTGGGTGAATTCTTATGATGATGTGTTTTCTAAGAAATCATGTAAGAAGGAACTAAATTGATATTTATTTCCATATTCCATCATTGTGCTTTTCATTGTTGAAGGAAAGTTAGAATTTGTCTTAGAATTAACTTCAGATTTTGTTGAGTTTAAGTTCCTGTCATTAGGTTTTCTCTTTTTCTATAGTTATGAGAGATTTCATTTTTTGTACATGGGTACCTCGCCAAGCCTTGTAACTAAGAACCATTCATACATCCATCATTACATTATTCATCAGGGTTTTTATCTTCTCCCTAAGTTGATCTGAAGGGGGGTGTTGGAGTAATTAGGACATCACTTGATAATTAATTAATAATTAATTACTTATTAGGTACCTTATTACTTTAATTACTTAAGATAAACTTAGGAGTGCTTTTTTATTATTAGATTAGGATATTTACAGGTTAAGTTGTCTCATTGCATGAGATTAGGACACTTGTCACAGTCTAATCAAATCCCCATCTAGGGTTTTCCCCTTTGCTTTGAAAGAATTCATTATTTTTCTTTGTAATCATTCACATGCATTCCATTATTTATTCAATACAAAAGGAATATCAAATTCTTGTGTGGATCAATCTTTTTTCTCTTGGTTGCATAGCAAATTAGTTGCTTTGATCTCTTGTTTGTGATAGGAATTTTGGTTGCAGTTGATTTTTGGGAGTTGTGGGGTTCACTATCAACTCCAACAAACCATACCTCATTGTGTTATCACAACATAATGGTTTATTTATTTATTATGATATGTAAAAAATAAAATAAATCAATGAGAGGATTTCTAGAATAAAATTTAATTATGTGGTTATTTTATCTTGAGTTTTCTTTGGTAGAGGCTTGAGCTTGATTATGCTTTGAAAAGGGGTTCTAGTATATGGATAGGTCTGTGTTGATTGAATATGATAGTTCACATTCAACTTCAATGTCAACTTGGTCTATCAAATATTGGATGCAATATCTAAGTTTCTTGCATTTATTAGATATAAGGCCTTTGAATTGGTGGTATTTATGGTATTCATGATATTTATACCATGTAGGTTTTGGTTTGTTGTCATCATAACACTCATGAATTGGAAAATTGATATTTTTTTCTTCTAATATTTTCTTTAGTATAGTTTCCAAGGGTTCATGCAATTTTGTTTATTGATGTTTCTTTTTCTCCTTTTAGGTGGCCCTATATGCAATACAAGTTTATTTATGCTTTGAATTGTTTGTATATGTTTGGTATTAATGATGGTTTTGATAAGGAAATCTAAGCATTGAAGGGATCCCAAAACCCTTTACAATGAGAGAAGGCTACACAATATTAAGCAACTAACACCAACCAGCCCCAAAAAAACAAAATAGCTATTATAAGATAACCCTAGACATACCAATAGTTAAAGAAAAAGAAAAACATCAACACAAAAGCTGAACAAACAAAAACTAAAACAGATTATCTAAAACCTTGGATGTCTCAAAATTACTAGATATAAGATTATCATGCATCTCCACCATGTCTTCAAGCTCCTAGAAAGAAATAGCAATCTTCCTTTTGGTCTTGCTTTTGGTTTGCACACATGGAACATCATCCATAATTTTCTCCACTTGATTCTTACAATTGACATTAGCAATTGCCTCCTCATTCTCGTTGAGATCCAACTATTTACTAGTCCACCTAAGCACTTTTTCATTTAGTAAAGTTAGTCCCTACACACTTGAATTGAGAGACTGATTACTAATTTTCATCAACGACTACAAATTATTACAAATCTTATTAAATTTATCCTTGAATGACACAAGCCACTCCTAATGATCCCTACAGACATTAACCTCTAAGGACACCAACCTCTCCTCATGGTCCCTACCCATTTTCTCAACATCCATCACCACCTTTTCAAGAACAACATTCATTGTTTTAAACTTTCTTTTCACCATCCATTCCTTTTTGTTACAATTAACCAACACAACATAAACACTTTGCCATTCATTCAATTTAGCACTAAGATCCTTGACCTCTAAGAAAATCCATTTAAACAATGAAAGGAGATTTTTCATCCCATCCTCCACCATTCTACAAAAAAATCTAGGTCAATTTCATCCTAGTTCAAAGGCTCAACAGAAGGAGTGGCAACATTCTCAGGATGAAACTTCAAATACGCCCTTCAAAACATCCTCAATAGGAGAATCCTCTAAATCAACTACTTCAACCTCCACCCGCTACTTACTAGAGTTCATCATCGAGTTTTCTAGTAGCTCCAAAATCCCTTTCTTATCCTTAATCTGCTCAAAACCCTTATAATTAGGAGTCACCAACCCATTTTGTATAGGGGAAACATCCCCATTACTCTTAAAAACATCACCCTCAAGACCTTTTTCTTCCACATGATGCCCCTTATCATCCTTATTGCTCCCTTGATTCCTCTTAATAGTATGAATAGGGGACACACCATAACCTTTCGCCCCTTCCTCAACCAGGTTTTTTCCTTTCCCAAAATCCCACTTCTCCTCCCTTTGACCACCTTTCTTCCCCTTAGACCCTTTCTTTGCACTAGATGACACAATATCCTTCATTTTAGTATCAGTCTCATAGCCTTTCGACTAAGAGTTAGAAACCTCTAGATAGAGGTCCTGCACAGTCTTACCATCTTTTTCTGATGACTCCAACTCTTCAGATCCATCCTCTTCATAATCCCCATCCCACTCCTTTATCGACTCCCCCATGTCATAACCTGGCATAGGCCCCTTACCTTTCCATCCACTGGAAATCTTAGGGATTTCAGGAATAAACTTCATTTTGATGTAGTAAATGATAAGGAGCATGAGTCCCTCATGGAGAATAGCTTTACTAGGATTTTTTCTATGATCTTCTATGCTATTTTCCATGGAGAGGAGAAAATAGTAGGGAAACGACACCAAACTATTGTGCCTAAAGTGATTCAACAACATAAAATGGTACCCATAGATTATAGAATACCTATCATCAAGCATGAAATATTTCATAATTTCCAGTGCCACATCCCTCCACAATGCCTTGATAGAAGAATGGTCATACCCTCCGCTTCCCACACTCTTGAGCTTGTCCCGCTTCTTACCCTTGAAGAAATTGGCAAGAGTGCACTTAAAAGCCCCATAGTCTTTGTAAAATTTCTTACCCTTCACGGGTAATCTTGTGATTTTAGTAACTAAACCCTTGGTAACATTCACCTCCATCCCCTGATAGTGCAACATGCGATTATTCTACCCCTTCACAAACACCTCAGTGATTTTAGAATCAAACCCATGAAGTTTAAGAAAATAAGGGAAAATGCTCCCTTTCTCTAGTTACTCCCACACAACTGTATTACCACTAAAATCCTCACAGGAGAGAGGCTCTTGTTTGCAATGATCTCCACCCATAACAACCAGAGACACCCTCACCGTAACCTTATCCAAGTGTTTCGATGAGTAGAAAAACCAAGAGAACAATCCAAAAATAAGGCAAAAAGGCCCCCATAATTAGTGTAAACCTGACACCGTGAGTACACCCATCTATAATTACCACTTCCATAAGCTCATTTCCATAAGATATGTAATTATTAATTAGATAGGCTCTATACTCTATACTCCTAAACCAAATAGAGAGGAGATAAAACCAAGTTTGGTATTAATGATGTTATCATTGACTATATTTTATTTTTTGCAAATGGTTAAGGCTTCTCATTTGATTATTTTTGTTGTTGTAATCCTTGGTAAAATTTTTGACTAAGCCTTTGGTGATCAATGGCTTCTTTATTTGAACACCTTTTTTAATGATCTCATCAAAGGTGGATAAAACACAACCACCTTTTTTTTTGAATAAATTTGTGCATGAACACTAAAATTATTAACCACACATAACATAGTAACAAAATAATAATAAGGTGAATGTTAAATACACCTAATGTCATTGATTTTAATAACATTCGTATTAGTATTAGTATTATATTCACCATAATTCCTTACCATTCCCTTTTTAATATTTAAATTTACCAAAATTACACTATTATTCTTGTTAAGTAATAATTATTAAAATATTAAATCTTAATACTTAACATTAATATTTATTTTCTTAATACCACCCTTCTTAAATATCCAATTTAATGTTGATGTTACTCACAATATTTATATTTAATATTTTCCTTGCTTATATCCTTATTATTAGTTTAATCTTAACATTTAATTATAAATATTGACTAATACTACCAATTCCAAACTCACTCCTAATAAAGTTAACATCCTTGTCCACAGGGTAGTATATATACATATATATTTACTATTAATACATAATATTATTCATGAAACAAAATTTCTTACCTACTAATTTGTCTATACACTAACTACTCAACATTGAGACCATTCAAAATGTTAATATTAGTATTATCTATATTTTCCATATTCTTAAGCAATGACGATATTATTATGATTGGAAATCACAACAATAATATTGTTAGTAACTAAAAAATTCATTGCTCTTAACTTTGATACTTTCTAAATGAAAGGAAATAGTGCTAATACTTGCAACAAATGATCCTTATGAGAATGACCCGAAAGAAATTCCCCAAGGCAAGAAAACTACGAATATCAAGCGTAAGTGAATCTCTACATGCAAGAATGGTCATCTCAACACTAAGTTTTCAAAATTACTGTTCAAGTGATATTAGAAATTTAATAAGACTTATCCCACATAGATGACTAGATATCCATCAAGATCACTTGATGTTATCCAATCAACTATCCAACCACTTAATCTTACTAATTACTTTTCTCCCTCAAACTTAATGATCGTAATGAATTACTAAACATTCTTGAATCTTCCATATTAAATAATACATTGATTTCTTAAAGAAAGTAAAGAGGGAAAAATCAACAATTAATGACATGAACAAAGATAATTTTAATCACCTCTATTAGAAAGACTATGTATAATGATAAGATAGAGTGAAAAAAAAAAAAAAATCTTTGTAACTGGGTTCATAGATAATTATGTCTAGAATAAAGAATTTTATCTCCTAATATCTACCTATAAATTTGGAATAATGAAATTCTTCAATTCGAGAGGTGCCACGATGAGGTTTTTTTTTTTTTTATTTTTTTTTTCTGTATTATTTAGTTAATGATATTCATTTTTAATATTTTAATAAAGTCATGTAAAATTACTAGATTAGTTGTCGACATTTGGACCACATATGCCAAACCCTTCTAAATGTCCTTTAGTTCAATAAGAGTATCATATACTTAATCTAAGAATAACTATTGTTTTTTGCTAATTACATCTTAATTGTAATTCATAGCAAAACTTAATCACATACTAAAAATTGTAATTTCCAAAGTAACTCAGTTATTGATATCATGACTATTCATATTTAAATCAAAGCTTGTAAATATGAATCCTAATTAGATCATTCTTTAATTTAAATACAAAGATATATATATATATCCTCAACTTCCTAAGATAAATCTGAATTTAAAATTTGTTTCCTAATTAAGTATATTAAGAGAAGAATTAAATACTTAACCCAAACCACGTATAACTACCCTATTCTCTTTTAATGACATTTCATCTTTTCATTTGTCTTTTACAGATTTTCCTTCCAAGTGAATTTGGAGATCAGAGAATACGAGGATTGGAATAACCATTGGTTCCTCCTCTTATTAGCAGGGTGCATAATTAAAATAGAAAGTTTCTTTTACATAGCCATTATGATTGCAGGTTTAAGGGCAAAAGGATAATTAATTCTTTTTAAAATAAATGCAGACCAAAGTCATAGACCGGGTCTCTTCAAGGGGGTTAAAGATCGACACCCTTTAAGATACCTAGAGAGAGTTTGCACATATATCTAATTTACATCATTTAATATGATTTTAAGAGAAACATATATCTTCTTTGCCCCATGTGATGCATCGGCTCTGATAAGGGCGAAGTTTTTTTTTTTTTTTTTTAAATTTATTATAGAGCATTAATGGAAGACATGGGGCGAACCCCCACATGATGGGGTCGAGCACCCCATGCCTTCATGGTGGCCTTCATAGGTCGACCATGGTCGGCTTGGGAGGTGGTCGACCCTCACATATATATTTATTTAGTATAAATGAAAATTCATATTTTTTTTATACAAATACAATTATATATAATATATAAATACATTTTTATATATTGTATTTTGTATGAATGCAATTTTAAATATTTTATATAGATTTAAATTGGGTCTAGATTTATATAGTTAATTAATTCATATACTTACATAATTAACATATATATTGACAAATATGTGTCTTAGATATTTAAAATTTGAATCTTAAAATCTTCATTGTCATGTACATGTATTTACACATATGTATTTTATATTTAAAAGCATAAACTTATATCAATACCATTAGTCTTTAATTTATTATAAGAAATTTATTTGACATTTTGGTTTGTATTTCTATAGTGGAAATGATTCATTTTCAATGTAGATCAGATTGAACTAGAGTTGAATCACATAATTCAAGAACATCTTTCCAAACATTATTGATCCCCTTTTTAAATGTTACCATTATAAATTATCACATTCTTAGGATTAATTATTTCCACTAAGTTTGATGCTAATCTATGCAACTATCACAAACAACATAATCACTTTCTTTCTTTACACTTCAAAGGAAAAGTTTTGACACATAATTCTACACAACATCATGCACCCAAAAGAAAACATCACAAGGTCATTTGATCCTTTTCACACAATTATCATATCTCTTGAACAAACTCAATTTTCTCTCTACTTTATTATCTAGATGCAACATTTCAACTTTCATCCACAAACATAACAATGCTTTATAATGTCATGTCCCTACATGATTTTATTGTAATGCATAGTGACAAGTATTTAACCCCCTTTCCTTGATTTCATAGCTACATAATTCACAACAATATGTTTAACTTAAGTTCACCCAAGGAGGCTTGCATCTATACGAAAATCCTCTTTGAACCTATGCTTGAATGAATCTCTCCAAATGATTCCAACCCCCACATATAAACCTAAAAAAAATAAATCAACAAAAATAATATGGCCACAAGCTCTCCTCTGAACCATAGGATTGAGATTCAATCCACCCTAAGCTCTAAGGGTCACATAACTCTTCTCAAGCATACACACATATCCACAATTCACATGCATTCCTCAACAATTTCATACCCTATAATATTCATAATTTACCACTATTCACACATTCACAATCATTTACATGCTTACAACCATTTACAAAACAAGAAGGTTTCAACCCACACAACTTAAACCACCATGCAAGGAATTTAACTTAGATTTCCACAAGTAAATGCAACAACACAAACATTCATTTTCTCAACAATAAAGACCCAACAAATGAAAGATCTTACGGTAAGTTTTGCTATCCATAATGTGGGAGCCTCTCCTCCTAAGCCCCTTTCTTCCAATCTTTCCAAAAGTTATCCTCCAAAATGTGAAGCAACCCAAAGGCAAGAGCAAGGAAAAGCAAGAAGAGAGAAGCCAAGCCCAAAAAGAGAAGCTAAGGAAAAAGAGAGAACCCCTTCTCCTTTCAAGGAGAAAGAATATATAGAAGGAAGAAGGCAACCAACTCCCCATAACTTCCCAACCACCCAACCAACTCCAAATTTTCCCTTTTCATAAGTGGGTGATTGGAGTGGGATTTAGACTTAATTTAAGGGGTTTTATAGAATAAAAATACTCCTAACCCATAGACTTACCACCTAGGGAACTTTTTAAACAAATAAAACCATATAAGGACTTCATAAAACATTAAATAAGTAGTCAATTTAAAAAGGTGACTCAAGGGTCTAATAAAATAACCTATCTCACACACACAAACCAAAAACTCACAAGAATAACATAAAGGGAGTAGCTATGTGACCACTTGATCAATATTGGCCAATTTTCACCTATTTACTCAACCAAAAAAAGGTGTTAGTATCACTCATGATCAATAATAATTGAAGCAAATAGAATATGAAAGATAATATTCAAAGAATAGTAATCCACTAGAAAATTAAATCCACTAACCTAACAAATAGCATGCAATTTAACTCTCCCTACTTGCATAATACTTTTTAGAGTCAAGCAATAGTTGATCATCAAAATATCACTACTTATATCAATAATCTATTTACCTATAATGCATACAACTACAAATAATTATTGAATATCAATCATTACCCTTATATTCACACCTACTCATACCCATAATGTATAATCACCCAACATGATGTAATCTAATAACATAATGATATTACCAATAATTAACAATCTCAATCATTGCATACTTAGACAAAAATGGAACTCATCTGGTTGTCGCATGAAATCACCATAACCATTAGTTAGATAGGATAATCAAGGATACAAACATCTTCCTTGTATAGGAACAACCATCACTCACATGTGTAAAATAAAATAACATAAATATAAGTCCCGAGCCACCAATTATTAATAGGATCAATGAGGTACGAAGGGACGGGATCTTACACTTTCCCCCTAGGATTGGGCTTCCTCCTGGAAGTCCCTAAGAGTGAAGGTAAACACAAACACTTGTAAATAATATTTTCTGTAAAAATTCTCAGCATGGAAACAACCAATTTTAACTTCCAAGGTATTTTAAGATATTAGGGTAAGCTTTATAAACAACACAACCCAAAGATTAATTATTCACATTACACATATGTTAATTCCACATTGCTTCATCTATCACTTATATGATTATTAAGGAATACAATGTGCTTATATACATTCTCTTCAATCATTAATACTTTGATACTGGGTCAACAATTTTCACTACATAAGAAATCATTCATTTCCCTTTATTACGATAATTCCTATCATTAATCCATAAGCTTCACAAAAATTGGTTTACCACGCTCACACCAACAACACAACACTGACATATCACACAATTTAGGGAATGCGATTTATGAGGAGGAATAGTGCCAAATTCCATATCATTGATCTGAAGCAACTATCATCATTGAATAATCATGATAATATTAGGAAAGATGGTGTTGAGGCCCTCTCTAGGACCCCTCCATACATTTCCTAGTACCTTCCCCTTGTTTGTGTAAGGGGGTTAGCGTCCAAGAAGGAAGGCACACAAATAATCACACACTAGGGAGAATGGATTATGATCTTCCCATACCAGTCCCATTTACAGGCCTATCCTCACAAAATAAATTCCCCAACACATCTGCACCCCCATATGACCTACCAAGGATCACTCTTGGATATATCAGTTTACAAAATTCACATCATGACACATATGCTAGTAGTTCAAGAAGCCTCAAACTTAAGAAAACAAAATAAGATTTCAAAATTTACAACAAAATCTCAAGAGGTAAAGTAAATGGGTAAATTACGTACAAAGTAAATATCTCAATTCAAATAAAAATTGATTAAATCAAATTAAGTCCTTGAGGCAAAAAAAACTACAAAAATTAAATATCCAAAAATGTAATGGCAAAATAACAAAATAAACTTCAAAATAATACACATTTCACAAATATTGGCACATTACATGCACTATGTGACTTCTTCAAGCCACTCGAGGGGTGTATGGGAACGGTGGATCTCAAACCACATAGTTGGCAAAACATAGTGGTCTCAAACCAAAAAATAATCATATGGTTGTCTCAAGCCACAAAATATCAATATAATAACCAAGCATAGTCCAACACAACCCGAGACATGCCATCCAAGTACCATAAATCATATATTTGAATTAGCCTGTAAAAGTAGTGATCTAAACACTAAATCTTACCCAAGGGAACACCATTCACTAACACATATCTCTGTCATCATCCCTGTATTTCTATAGTCCAAGAAATTTTGTAATACTCCACTTTCACAAGTCTAAAATTTTGTACTTCATATTCTTTTGGAAAATAATGGATAATAAAAAAATTAAACAATTACATTCTTCTTCCTTTGTTTCCAACACTACTCGTGGACCAAGACTGGTTGAAGAATTACCTATATGTGAATAGACCACAAGAAAATTGCACCTAATACCCATGTCTCTGAATATCCAATATTTGTAACATATGTAGCCTAAGTGGAAGCTCATCCAAGTTTAGCACACTAGATCCATCCTCAACCTATGGGATACAAATCAAGGAAAGAAAAAGGTTTTGCATTATGGACCAACAAATGTGGTCCTCAAAGGGGGAGAAATATCCAACTCAATGTTCCAATGGGGAACATAATCTTGGATATCTATCCACTAGCTAGCATAAGGATGCATCAAGAATCACAAATTTCTAATGAATGAGGTACACTCTAAACCCCTAATACACTTACGAAACTCTTCTCTGAATGGAGTGGCTATTGTTATGGGAATTCCAAAACACAATGAAAAACACACAATCACACATAAAATAACACAAGGGTATACACAAGTAGATTATCTCATATGTCCACACCCTTATCCCAAGTTGGATACTTAGTATCTCAAACTTGAGTCACAAACATAACATTCACTAGTTTCTCACAACACATATAATAATGCACTTCTTAAGCCTTTGACACAAACACTTAGCCACCTTGAAACACATAAGACCACTTAGCACTATTAATTCATGAATTGGTTTACACTTGACATAGTTACCAATACCCAAGCACATCACTATCACATTGGATTTCCAAGAAGGAATTCCACATAGGGGGAGTAGGGGCTCTACCGGACATGGGGAAACATATGAAAAAATATCATAATAAAATCTCCACCATAAAAATCCACATAACTCCATACCAAAACCACAACTCCACATCATAACCACAAACATATCAACACCCTTATTCCTCCTAACAACGAATATGCAGGAAAGTAGAATGGGATACTCATATCCCCATAGATACAAGGGTACTCATACCCTAGTAATGGACATTATCCCAAGGGATAATCATATCCTAAATAATTAAATTCCCCTATGTGTGGGAGTTGCACCTACTCAAGACCCTTGCACATGAAGGACCAAAAACACCTCTATACAAGAGGGGGTCGATTCCCCTAAAAAGGACACACAAAGAATGACGTAAGGGACCACATAATTCTCAATCCAACACAACACTTAGAACAAAAATTAAAACAATAAATAATTTAAACATAGATCAAAACACAATATTCCACTAAGGATAAAATTCTTGCTTACAAACATGATTCAACTCATAGTTCCATTGCACTAATTTTAAGCGTCATTATTAGAAACAAGATAATTACTAATAACTGAAGCTAAATTTCTTCACGTATACCTATTGCATTTTAATTTTCTACTTGAATAATTATGATAATATTTTGCATTTTATTTAGCAACGCTACCACATCAAATCTTTTGAACGGTACAATGTCAAGTTACTATCATCAAGCAAAGAAAACAAGAGTTTCATCCATGGTTTAACTTTTCATTTTCAAACAACGAAACATCAATATTTCCAATCTTCAAGCATGCCATCAACATGTGAATAACATTGCATCCAAATTCATATCAAAATATTACATTAACTCGGCTAGATAACTTTAACAACCAATTTGTGACATTAATCAAGTACTATCAAATATCTAGAGCATGCAATAACCTTAATGACTAAATTGTATTAAATTTTTAATGCCCAACCAAGAAAGCATCCAATTATGATGGTCAAATTTACTACAATAATCATTAAATAATTGTTCAAGAAAATTAGCATCCATGCCTACAATAAAGTGAGTTAAAGTGATGAACATAAGTAACTTTGATTAACTACCTCAAGAATGAAATTTCCCACAAGAAATATTATTAATTCTTTGAAAACCAAAAATCAATTTCATATAAATCCTTTTCCTTCTTATAATTTTATTACTTTTCTAATTAGTATTACATTAAAAGAAATGGTGAGAGAGATAGAAAGATATAGAAGAGAGGGAGAGGGAGAGGGGGAGGGTCATATAGAGATCGAAGAGACAGAGGGAGGAGAGATAGAGAGAATGTAAATAAAGATAGAGAGGGTTAAAAGAGAGAAAGGAAGAGATAAAGAAGGAGAAATATCAGTTACAAAGGGAGAGAGAGTGTTTAATTTCAAGAAATGGATTGTATTTTTTATTTTATAAAAAATATTTTCATGTTCTACAAAACATGCTCGAGTTTTGTGTTGCACAAAACATGCTTGCACACACCCGCATTTTGTGTTGCACAAAATGTCCCCACATTTTGCATTGTTTTGCACAAAAAACATGCCCACATTTTGCGTTGCACAAAATGTGCCCACATTTTGCGTTGCACAAAATGTTTTTTGTTGCACAAAACACACTAGTATTTTTTAGTCAAAAAATTTTCCCACTCTTTTTGCTTTGGAATAGGTTTGGATAACAAGCCTAAGGCTTGTACTATTATTTTACCTCCATTTCATGTGTTTTTGACCTTCAACGAAGTTTCTCAACTTGCATGTCATCAAGTTAACACATTACATAACAATTTTAATAAAATTACCACCAAATTTTTACACATCTTCTGAGCTTTCTAACAATATCTAATTTTTTTCATATTTGAAAAACATTAATATATTTATTTTTAATTTCTCTTACTAATATTTTTGTATTTCTCAGATACACATGTGTTCTTTTTTCTTTATAACTTTTGATCTACTTGTCAAATTTGAAAAACAAATATAAGATTGTTCTACACTTATTCTTTACACATTGATTTTTTTTACATTTTTTATTATTTTAGTGCAAGTTATGTGATGTGCACACTCAATGATGCAATTTTTAGGATGCATCTACTTTGAAAAATCATATTTTTTTAATAAAAAATTATAAAATATACAACTTCTAGTACTCGCTCTTAACTATGTTTCTACCAATCCGTTTAAAAAAATACTAAATGAAACAAAAAAATAGGGGTGGCAAACACCATACACTATGTTATATTTTAGTGAGAAAAATAGGAACAATTTTGTGTGCATGCAACATTTCATTGTCTTAATCATAACTATTTTTGAAAAACTTTAGTAGTTTAGAAACTAGATTCAAAGTACTACAATTCTTGTTCTTGTCGTATCTTCAAATTTTGAGTGCATGAATCTCAAATTACTCATCCAAGTTCAGGTTTAGCTGATTTAAAAAATAAAGTGGCCACTTTTGACCCCCTTTTTGTCTACCATTTTCATGCACTTACCCTTTAACATTTAATTGTTGTTATCATTCAACGTGGATATTGTTTGAGTTACCCATAAGGGAGCAAATTTAGGAAACTTACCCTTTGATCTAAGCACCTTGTAGGGTCCCATTAGAGGAAACATATGTCTTGCAAGTGATTTATATAGGAATATGTGACAATAAAGACATGTGATATAGTTAGAAGTATTGACTAGCACATCAAGAAGAATCATTGGGCTAAATTTTTTAGGTGTTTTTAATGTAGAACACTAGTGCCCCATAGTGTACCCTCTCAATGCCCCTATTAAGATGTAATGTTAAAAATTGCATACTTTATAATTTTCACACTAAACAATGCACCTATTTAAATGCATACTCCCATAATATGTTTTAAGATTTATTTCAGCCCATTTTGTGGCCTTTTTCCTAATATAGATGCAAAAGTTTTATGTTTTCTTATGTGCTTATGTTTTATGTGGAATTATCTAACATTTTTATTTCCATTTTGTCTTTTTTTATAGACATCAATTTATTTGTAAATTAATCCTATATAATAACTATTATTCCAAAATAGTGTCATTTGAGATTCCTTTTGGTTATAACTATTATTTCTCTAGGTCCCATCAAGTTTCTAATAGTTTTGAGGCTTTTGGACTTTTGACAAGTTTTTAAAAATATACAACACGCTAACACCCTATAATAGCTTTCTTATTCTTGTAACACTCTAGTTCTTTGAGGATTTACCCTCTATCTTGTGAAAATTTCTAAATGCCATTGAAATCCACTTTCTTGGAATGGATTGTAGTAGCTTGTTATTTATTATTTATATAATTGTATTTGTATTAGATACCATTCTTATTTTCTAATACTTGTAATTTTTTCTTATAATATAGATTTTGGACTATTATTCTCTTCTTTCTTTTTGAGAAGAAAATATTGTAGTCTCATTTAATTCTTTGTTATTATATTATTTTGTTGGCATCTCTAAATCCTATAATCTTCTAGTCTCCTTCTTCATACACATAAGGATAATAGTAAACATACTTATTATTATTCTTTATTTCCATTTATATTATTGATCTTAGTTTTAAATGCACATAGGATAAGAGAATAAACTCTCAATCTTTCTATTGATTTACCATGGGTGTCAACATTTTAAAATTGGGGCTTGACTATTTTGGTAGCTTTTATGTAGTCACCTCTTGTCCCAAATGTAGGTTGCATAGTGGCTTTGCGAGTTTATCTTCTCTAGATTTTACTTTCTTGGTGATTTTGTATCTCTAAACATCTCCATGTTATTTTTTTCAAATTTGGTTTGAGTTATGGTTTGTTAAAATAATCTTATTGTTATCATGTTATTGTCTAGTGATCCCTCATTTTTTGTGCTATGTATTTTCATTGTTTCGATGTGTAAGTATTTTAGCTATAATATTTTGATTTTTTGTTGCATTCAAATGATAGTGTAGTTGTACATAACCATGCCAAAGTTTGGTAAGTGTAAACTTTTCCTATTTAAACTTCCATTATGTATTTGTATTTTTTCTATTCTAGAGCACTATTTTTACCTATTATAGTCATTTGTATATTTTTATAGTAATTATTTTATCAAGTTTCCCATTCCTTTTGTTCATTGATGGTTCATTATCTTTATAAACATAAAAATATTAAAAATAATATCTTGTACCTTATTTATTTTAATTAGAATAGATTTGTAAATTAGTTTAATTAGAAGATATCATTTTGTGAGTTTGTTGCTATAGAGTGGTTTAAATATGTATTTACATAGGGTACCTATACAACTAGTCCAATAAAAATGTCAATCTTACTACTTAAATTTCAAGCGATTTTCATAACACCTTGTCAATCTTGTGCACTTTATTCTTGTTGGAGTACAAGACCACTAAGAGGGGGGTAGGGTGAATCAATGGTCAAATTATAAATCAAATCTTATTAAATAACTCACTTGGATTATGCATGTAAAAACATTTAGATCATTTCAAACATCATAAATATTCAATGCTGAGTGAATCACAATCATATGAATCAAAACAAGATACTTGAACAAGAATGAATTATCAAACCCAAATTGACAAATAATTAAGAGAAGCCATAACACAGGGATTATGAGTGGAAAACCCTAAAAGGGATAAAAAACCACTCTAAAAATTCACTTCATTAAGCCTCACTAGCAAAACAAAACCTCACCGGTTACAATTAATGTCTCACTGACAACTGCATCACTAGAAAAATAAAACATGCCTCACTGACAGACATAAGATGCTTCGCTTCGCTGACAAACATACATCACTATCATTAAAATCTGAAGAAATAAACAAGATCAAAGGGCTACTCTATTTCCAGAAAATTCATTGCACCATCTAAACATCAATATTTCAACAAACATCATCTCCCCTATTCACACATCTCACAACATTGTTTCATCAAAAGAAAACACTATTCTTTCTTAAAAAAGATGAATTCCATATACTTGCAATCTCACTTTGGTCACACTAATCTGTGCCAAGAGAGAAAATTTCATGAATACCACCAGTCACCTGAGGTTTCCTTGAGATATATTAATCTGTGCATACTTCCTGATTACTATCATACTGTTATACCTTATAATCTCCTTTTACACTATTATCCAAATCCGCTTCTTTGTATATTGTCAAAACAAAAGCCAAAACAATACTTCAACAACCTCACCCATCATAGTCTTCAAAATTATGCACAGTCTGTTCTTTAAATCCTCACCATTAAAAAAAAGTTATACATCGAACGACGGTGACTTGTAGTTACCTGTCAAAATGAGTCCTAGCAAAGTAACCGTTATCAATTTCAAATGTCAACCTTTGATGCATGAACCCCGCCAATGTTTCAATTAAAACATAGTCTTTTATTCCTCAATAGTTTTGAAAGATTAACCTATCGCTGGTAAACTAGAAAGGGGTCGGTTACTCCATGTAAGTAACCCCCTTAAGTATTTTCTTAAGTAACTGATTACTGATGATAATAAGTCACCGAGGACACAAAATATAGAGTAACTTTGATATAAACTTTTCACAATGTCCTCAATTTAGGGTTTTAGAGATAGGCTTCAAATAATGAGATAAACCTTAATCAACTTCCAATACCAATCTTCAATGAATAAGACACATATTGTGTTTAATCTATGACCTTTGCTAGTTGCCACATGTCACTGATGTAGAGTATAGAACCTCTACGTATAATACTGACTTTGTCAACCATGCCTTTATGCCAAAATCCTTTTGTTCCCATTGACACATTGCAATGAGTGAGCCAAGAAATGCATAAAAGGTTTTCTAACATCAAACTCTCAATAGGATGAGATGTACCAACATAACCTTTGACACAAACATCAATATCATGTGAACAAACTTGTATCAACTTCATGAGGGAATACAAACAATGAACCAACTCAATGCAACACTAAGGACTAAAACAAGTTTATCATTAACCATTGCATTCAACCTTTCCCTCACACAAACTCCAAATACCTTTGACATCAATGACAAACAACGTCAACAATTCTTACTATTTCCTTTGATCTAATTTAAATTTTCCCTATCTCATTTTCATGCATTTTATTTATCGTTTTACACTACATTTTCACTATTATTTTCTTATTTTTCTCCAATTTTTGGCACTTATAGAAACTTGGACTTAGTGGATCCAATATCTTACCCACAACATCTACCTAACCGAAGAATTTGAGAATGTTTTCAATTAGGACAAAACCTATGCCTAGCAATATTACTTTAGGACTACACGCCTCCCTTGTTAGGGACACATTTATTATACCTCTATTTGATCCAAAATTTTCATAAAACTTAAATTTCATCATTTTGAGCATTTTATAAAACCACCCCAAGTTAATCCAAGTTTATTTTCACTCCCTATTTTTTCTATACTCTCTCTTTAGCTTCCTATTGCCTATTTTCTTATGTTGTTTTTAGTTTCAATTCAACGTGATAAAAATAATGTTGAACTAGTTAGAGATAGTATTTCTATAGTGTATAAAAATGTAGCCCTTTACATTTTCACAATTGTTTGGGCCTGCCCTGCTAAAATTGGGCTTCTTTATGCCTTATTTGGTCCTATTTTACATCCACAAGCCTTATTTAATGCATCTTTATAAGGATAATCCTGAAACATATCAAGTATCCATTTATAATTTAATGTTTTTGGTTTGTATGGCATAGATTTAGTGATATGAGACTCATACGCCACCTTGGGCATATGGGTCCCACCTAAGTTTCTGGGCCTAAAATTGAATTTGGCATAAAACTAAAAATTTCTTGAAATTTGTGTCCCGAGCTTAGTCTACTGGGGTCCACTCATATTCCCCAACTGGCATATGAGTCCTACTTATCTTGAACCTATTTTGAATTCAAATTCTTGGCATGATTTTTTTTCTCTTAGATCTGATGTTAGCTTGTAGTGTTGTAATTTTGGGAAATTTGGCATAAACAAGTATAAATACAAGGTTATTTCACATAATTCCTCCTAGCAATTCAAGTATTCAAGTATCCTAGAAACTTTACAAGCATTCTAGCATTCAAGAAAATTCAAGAGTTGATTATCAAGTATTTGGAGCTACATTCAAGATTCAAGCATCATGTCAAAGTCATCATGCATCATGTTTGTTTTTGGGCTAACATTTATGATGTAGGGTTTTATGATTCATGAAAGAATTCAAATCAAGATCCATATTCATGCTAGCCATCACATACAATATTGTAGTCTTTTGTTCAAGAGTTTGGTGATTTGCAACATATCATATTTGTTCATTCATCATTTGTTCATTCTATTTGATTTCATTTCAAGGTTTGATTACCAAAACAGAGTTTGACTAAGGAAAATCCCTATCCACTAACAAAAAAACATTTTCCCTTCTCTTTGGTGTGTGATTTGCAAATCTAGGTTGAAGATAAATTAAAGAGAAAGATTGGAGAAAATTTTTCAAGTTGCCAAAATCGTCATCTCTATTGCAAGATCATGGAAAGTCATCTATAGAGCAGAATTCAGTGTTTCAGACTCAAAGATTTGATAGGAGAGAAGCTACAAGAGAACACTAGAGGATATCAGAGTTTCAGATCAACCCAAATATTGGGACTAAATCACCACTTGTGGTGTATGAGTCCCAATATACTCGATTTCAATAATTTTCAATAGATCCTAGTTTAGTAGTTCCAAATTTCAGTTTTGGCCTGAAACCCTAAACTAGGACTAAATCGCCCCTACTGGTGTATGAGTCCTAGTTGTAAGGAAAGCTAAGTGTAGAAATGCCTTCCAAAATTCCAATTTTATAGGAGATAGATACATAAATTAACAAAACTTTGCAAGTTATAGTTCACTTAAGATACATATTCATGAATATATAATAGAGAATTAAAACATCACACAATTTGAAGACAAAATTTATCATGGGAAAACCCTTATAGGAGAAAAACCAACACACCAAAGCATTGCTGACTTGTATTACAGTAAAAAGGTCATTTACATACAAGATACAAAACCTGCTTTTCTAGGTATTAGTTTACAAAGTCAATTTCAATTCTGGCAGCATAAAATTTCCCTGATCAACCTCTCAATCAATCTTAGATAACCTATCTATTACAATTGTGTACAATGCACTATGGCATTCACATACAATTTCCAATCGTTCCAGGAAGCCAAATGTTACATCTCCCTACTAAATTGAATAGTCATAATTGTCATTGTATTCTCTTGTTGGAATGTTGAAGAGACTGGGAACATACTCTCTACAAATTCCCACACTCACTTTGACAAGCATTCCCACCAAGATGTTCAATCACTAGAGTGTCAAAGAGACATGAGACCATGTCTCTCTGAACACTCAATGTCACTTCAATACAATTCCATCACTTACTGCTCCATCCCATCAGAATGTCAAGGGGACAATTAAAACCTCCCACCAAAATAGAGAGGTCTCACCGATGTAGCTACTGTCAACATTGATCATGGTCCCCACTGAGTACTCTGTCAATCATGTCATAAAAATTTCGAAGGGACTCACTTCAATGTCCCAGCGAAGTCTTCAACTCCCATTGATGTAGTGACTTAACTACCCGTCGAAACATTGGAGAGACTCCATTTCATGCCCCAATGATATAGCACTATCCCATTGATGAAAACATAAGGCCCTACAATGAGTTATCAAGGAGACTACTTGGAGACTCTCTCCAACAAAACAATGTCTGCCTGACACAACTTTACCGCCAATGCAAACTAGAAACATGAATTCTGAAAAGCTTGTTGGGGTATCGATGAGACTTGCAACACTGTCATTCTAACATTCAATTGTCACAATGATGAAGGTGAAACTTGAATACCAGTAAGATTGAGTCATCTAATCTCAACATTCTCCCACTTGACGAAGAACTTATTGGCTCCTCCAACACTTGAAGTCACTGAATATCATAGGCCCCAAGGCCCATCGAACTGGCACACCATTTGAACTTATCCCTACTCACAGGCTTCGTCAATGCATCAAAAACATTCTCCAGAGTATCAACCTTCTCTAGATTAACTTTTCCATCCTCCACCATATCATGAAAAAAGTGATATTGTATGTCAACATGCTTCGTCCTAGCATGGAAAGTTGGATTTTTTTCCAAAAAAAATCAGTCTAATTGTCACAAAAAATAACAATTTGCCTTGCATCAAAACTAGTGTCGAAACACAAACTTCTAAGCCAAAAAACTTCCTTACAAGTGTGAGTTGATTTTGTTGGATGTTTCTGATATGTGGTTGTCATTGATGTCAACATTATTGGCATTAGAGGCTGTATATGTTGAGGATATTGAGAAAATTGTAATAAAATAAGTTGCAGGTTGTTAGTAGTGCAGTGAAGTTCAGTATGTTGGCCAGCTCAGTGTGTTGATGATCATAAGTTGTGGATTAAAGGGTTTTTTTTCAAGTATATCTAGTTTATCAATGTTAAGTTTTAGAGATCTGCATGAAGATTTGATCAAGTTATGAGTATTTGTGTTTTGACAGTTTTTTTGTTGCTTCAGTTGGTGTTCCTGAAAGAAGATAATGTTACTCTAGTAATTTGAGTTGTTGTGGATGATTCTCTAGTGATTCATGATGCTTGTGGATGTTTCTAGATTGTACTGTATTTGTGTTGTCAATCCACATTGATCGTTGTGCTCATGATTGGTGATTTTCTTTTGTGTGTTCATGTTTTTCATGTTCATGGCCAACAGGGTGATTGTAGCATGTTGTGGATCTTCGAGGAATAATTTTCGAAGGTGTTTTGTGTTCGAGGATGTTGTTTTGGGTCTTCACTATGTTGTGGCCAACATTGGTTGATTCACATTGATAATTGTTTATTGATTTGGGCCGATAGTTTGTACATATTTTTTTATTTTGTTAAAGCCGACATGGAGTTGATGTAATTCCTAGTTGTGGATATATATGAGCAATTGTTTATTCCATTTGAAGGTATGAGATGCGTGAATAATTTCCTAATCATTCGAAGGCAGAAGTAGAGTGTGAAGAAGAGTGAGTAGAGTGTGAAGAAGTGTTAATGTGCTAAATTAGAACTGTAATCAAGCATTAGCATATGCTATTTTCTCAGTTCAAAATATTGAGGATGTAATCCGCATGTTTCTGTAAGACAATGTGTCTTCCTTTGGGTAGTAAGCCTTGTTGTAATTGAGTAGTGAGCTCTAGGAAGTGTTCCTAAATGCATGTGCATTCCCCATTTATTCCTTTATACTTTTAATAGGGTATAATCTTGTTGACTAACCTCCACCATGGTTTTTCCACGTAAAAAAAATATTGGTGTTATGTGCGTTTCTGATGTGGTGGGTTTATGCTTTCATGTTTATTTATTAGATCTAAGAATAAGGTTAATAAGTTTAATAAGTTTAAAGTTTTGTGACAACTGATTCACCCCCCTCTCAGTTGTCTGCCCTTGTGTTTCCAACAATTGTATCAGAGCAAGTTCCTTGGAAGAAGTTTAATAGCTTGAGGTGATCTGGGATGGCGACATATAAGAAGGATAGTCTAAGATTTGATGGAACTAATTATTCTCTGTGGAAGACTCAAATTGAGTGTCATCTAAGATGCATTGGTGAACCCTACTAGAACATCACAAAGAACAGATATATCATCCCACATAATGGTCCTTCTACTATTGCTAAGATTAAGGACATCGAGTACAATATCAAGGCTAAGGAGGCATTGTTGAGTGCTCTGATTGATTCCGAGATGAAAAATGTAATGGATCTAAAGACTGCTTATGAGATCTAGAAAAAATTGGAAACTTTGTATGAAGGTGATGCACATGTGGAGATTGCTAAGCTGCAAAGTCTGAAAGGGAAATATGAAATGTTGAGAATGGGTGATGATGACAACATTAATTCTTTTATGCAGAGAGTGAATGAACTTGTGTGTAGTATTAGATATGTTGGTGGAACATTGGAAGAATCATAGATTGTTGCTAAAGTGCTCAGATCCTTGCTTGTTGCATACAAAGCCAAAGCTACAGCTATTGAGGAGATCCGAACTATGACAAATGTGACCAGAGACATGTTGATTGGTAAGCTTACTGCTTTTGAGTTAAGTGAGTTTGGTGATGCTCTTCCAAAGAAAAAATATGCATTCAAAGCTACTATCTTTGGAAAAGATAAGCAGAGATATGATCGAGGAGAAATTTCTTCTAGAAAGGTGTTCAAGTATGAGGAGGAAATGAGAGATATTGAAGAAGAAGAGAGAAAAATAGATGAGCTTGAAGCACTTATTGTCAAGAGGGAAGCCAGAGGAGAAGGTAAGTATAAAGGGAAATTGCCTATTAAATGTTTTTCTTGCAATAAGATTGGTCATTTTGCCTCAAGGTGTCCGAAAAGAGTTCCTAAGCCAAGAACTAACAAGTCTAGATTTCAAAGAAAGTGTTATTTTGCTGCTAATGAAGGTGTGACAGATGATGAATCTGATAAAGGGAATGTAAGTGAGGATGAATGGGTATTTATTACTATCAAGGAAAATGATCCAGCCCCTATTGAATCTGCTAGTTGTACAAATGTGGAGAAAGCCCTAGCTGATTGAGTTGAAGAAAAGGATAAATGGGTGATTGACAATGGATGCTCTCATCACATGAAAGGTGATAAAAGTAAATTTGTGAGCTTGGAAAAGTATTATGGTGGTGTTGTAATATTTGGTGATGACAAAGCTAGTGCAATCCGTGACAGAGGATCCATTTCTCTTGATGGTAAGAATAATACTGATGATATCCTATATGTTGAAGGCTTGAAGCATAATTTCTTAAGTGTTAGACAAATGGTTGACAAGGGATAGAATCTTTAATTCAAGGATGGAAAGTGTAGAATACTGGGAAGTTCCAGAAATGTGATTGCATCAAGTACAAAAAAAAAGGTAATATCTTTGACCTGAATGTTGGTAAAAGTTGTCTGATTGATCAAGTTGATGAAAGTTGGTTGTGGCATAGGAGAATGTGTCATGTAAACTTTGACAATATTATCAAGATAAGTTCTACTAAGGCTGTGAGAGATCTTCCTAAGTTGATAAAACCTACCAATACTATATGCAAGGAATGTCAGTTAGGGAAGCAAACTAGAATTTCATTTCGGAGCAAACAATATTGTTCAAATGAAGTGTTGGAGCTTGTGCATACTGACTTGTGTGGTCCTTCTAGAGTTAGAAGTTTAAAAGGTTATAGGTATTTCATGTTACTTATTGATGATTATTCTAGAATGATGTGGGTTACTTTCTTTAGGGAAAAATCTGAAGCTCTGGAGAAATTCAAAACTTTTAAGGCTATGGTTGAGACAGAGACAGGTCTAAAGATTAAATGTCTGAGATCATATAGAGGTGGTGAATTCACTTTCAATGAGTTTAATTCTTTTTGTGAAGAGTATGGGATAAAGAGACAATTATCTACACTGTGGACCCCTCAACAAAATGGAGTTGTGGAAAGGAAGAACATGACAATTGAAGAAGCTACTAGGACTAAGACGTTGGAAGGAAATGCTCCTTATATCTACTAGGGAGAAGCTATCAGTACTATTGTTTACACTCTCAACTTGGAACAAGTCAAAGGTGATACTAGTAAGACTCCTTATGAGCTATGGTATGGTCATAATCCTATTGTTAGATACTTCAAATTCTTTGGGAGTAAATGCTTTATCAAAAGAGATGAAGATATAGGAAAGTTTGATGCTAGGAGTGATGAAGGAATCTTTCTTGGTTATTCTACTAAAAGCAAGGCCTATTGATGCTACAATAAGAGATTGAGAAAAGTAGTTGAAAGTGATAATGTCAAGGTTGATGAAGACATAGTTAGACCATCCAGAACCTATGGATATGATTCAGATGATCAGAATGATAGTTTAAATAAAGGAAAAAAAGTTCAAAGTTCAAATCAATTTTAGATCATTCCGGTGAATCAGGAAAATCAAGAGGAAGGAACTAGTGAAAGTGTAGAAGTGAGATCACAAGAGCCTAAAGTTCAAGAACATCCTAAGACTCCAAGGTATGTAAGACTAAATCATTCAGAAGATCAGATTATTGGTGATAAGAACAAAGGATTTCAAACTAGGAGAAGGATTGCAGAAGAATATTGTTTGATCTCAAAGATTGAGCCTGATATTGTCAATGAAGCATGCAAAGATGAACATTGGGTGGAAGCAATGAAAGAAGACCTACTGCAGATTGAGAAGAATGGTACATGGATTCTTGTTCCTAGACCTAAGGACAAAAATGTAATTAGAACTAAATGGGTCTTTCAAAAATAAACTAAATGAGCAAGGTGAAGTTGTTAGAAACAAAGCAAGACTTGTGTGTAAAGGATATTCTCAGATGGAAGGAATTGAATTTGAAGAAACTTTTTCCCCTGTTGCTAGGATTGAAGCTGTGAGATTATTTCTTTCTTATGTTGCTTACAAAAACTTCAAGGTTTATCAAATGGATGTCAAGTCAACATTTTTGAATGGTGAACTGGAAGAAGTGTATGTTGAGCAACCTGATGGATTTCAATTGACTGATCAGGGAGATGTGGTTTTTTGGTTGAAGAAAGCATTGTATGGACTCAAGAAAGCCCCAAGAGCATGGTATGCTAGATTGGATAAGTATTTGTCAAAGCTTGCATTTAATAAAGGTACTACTAATAGTAATCTGTATTTCAAGATTGATCATGATAAATATTTGATTGTTGAAGTCTTTGTTGATGATATCATTTTTGGAGGAGATGATAGTTTGTGCATGAAGTTTGTTGATGAGATGCAGATTGATTTTGAGATGTCTATGATTGGAGAGATGAAATTCTTTTTGGGATTGAAAATTACTCAGCTAGATAAGGGAATATTTATATCTCAGTCCAAGTATGTGAAATAATTGCTAAAGAAGTTTGGTATGGAAGATTCAAAGCCAGTCGGTACAACTATGGTGACCGGATGTAAGTTAACACAAGATGATGATTCTCCTAAGGAAAATCAAACTAGATATAGATCGATGATTAGTGGATTGCTTTATTTGACTCAAACTAGACCTGATATCATGAATGTCATATGCATTGTTGCAAGATTTCAAGCTGATCCTAAGGAATCTCATGTGACAGCTGTGAAGAGGATTTTTAGATATTTGAAGGGAGAAATTTATTTTGGCCTATGGTATCCTAAATACAACCTTACTTTAAGTGCTTTTATTGATGTTGATTAGGCAATAGATGTGAATGACAAAAATAGTACTAGTGGTGGTGCATTTTTCTTGGAAAAGAAGTTGATTTCATGGTTAAGTAAGAAGAAGAATGCCATTTCCTTATCTATTGTAGAGGCAGAATACATTGCTGCTACTAACAATTGTACTCAAGTACTATGGATGAAGCAGATGTTGAAAGATATCAGAGTTGTGTACGATGAACCTATTGCTATATTCTATGATAATTCAAGTGCAATTAACATTTCTAAGAATCCGGTGCTCCATTCAAAAACCAATTATATATTTATCAATTTTCAATTTTTGAGAGAGAAGGTGAGTGAAAAGGAAGTCAGATTGGAGTATGTGCCTACTAAGGAATAGATTGTAGTTGTCTTTACCAAGCCTTTTCCTAAGGATAATTTTGAGTATCTCAGAGGGAAGCTAGGGGTGATTACGCCTCCTAATCAGAACTAAGAAGCATTGAATTGCATCAGTCTGTGCATTTCATAGTCATATCTTGATCCAGATTGATGTTGTGGTGGTTGCTACTTAGGGGGAGTAGTCAGATGTTCCAAAATGTGGTTGAAAGCTTGTGTGGAGAAATATAATGTATCTTTGTCATTGATGCCAAAGGGGGAGAAGAGTCATGTGAAAAAATTGGTAGGGAGAAGAGTCATGTGAAAGAGTTGAGGAGAAAAGAGTCAAAACCTAAGGGGGAGAAAGTGCTAAGAGAAAGTTGCATTGATGGTTTTTTTAACATCATGTGTTTCCATCAATGCCAAAGGGGGAGATTGTTGAATGGTGCTGATATGTGGTTGTCATTGGTGTCAACATTATTGGAATTAGAGGTTGTATATGTCAGGGATATTGAGAAAATTGTAATAAAATAAGTTACATGTTGTCAGTATTGCAGTGAAGTTCAGTATGTTGGATAGCTCAGTGTCTTGATGATCAAAAGTTGTGGATTAAAGGGTTTTTTTGAGTATATCTAGTTTATCCATGTTAAGTTTCAGAGATTTGTATGAATATTTGATTGAGTTATGAGTATCTATGTTCTGATAGGTTTTTTGTTGCTTCAATCGGTGTTCATGAAAGAAGATAATGTGATTATAGTAATTTGAGTTGTTCTGGATGCTTCTCTAGTGATTCATGATGCTTGTGGATGTTTCTAGATTGTGTGCTATTTGTGTTGTCGATCCGCATTGATCGTTGTGCTCGTGATTGGTGATTTTCTTTTGCGTGTTCATGTTTTTCATGTTCATGGCTGATAGGGTGATTGTAGCATGTTGTGGATCTTCGAGGAATAATTTTTGAAGGTGTTTTGTGTTTGAGGATGTTGTTTTGGGTCTTCACTATGTTGTGGCTGACATTGGTTGATACACACTGATAATTGTTTATTTATTTGGGCCAACAATTTTACATATATTTTTTATTTTGTTAAAGTTGACATGGAGTTGATGTAATTCCTAGTTGTGGATATACATGAGTGATTGTTTATTCCATTTGAAGGTATGAGATGTATGAATAACGTCCTAATCATTCAAAGGAAGAAGAAAAGTGTGAAGAAGAGTGAGCAAAGTGTGAAGAAGTGTTCATGTGCTTAACTGGAACTGTAATTAGGCATTAGCAGATGCTATTTTCTTAGTTCAAAATCTTGCTAATGTAATCTAAATGTTTCTGTAAGACAGTGTGTCTTCATTTGGGCAATAAGCCTTGTTGTAATTGAGTAGTGAGATCTAGGCAATGTGCCTGAATGCATGTGCATTCCCCATTTATTCATTTATACTTTTAATAGGGTATAATCTTGTGGACTAACCTCTACCATGGTTTTTCCACTAACAGGGTTTCCACATAAAAAAAAATCTTGGTGTTATGTGTGTTTCTAATGTGGTGATGGTTTATGCTTTCATGTTTATTTATCAGATATGAGAATAAGGTTAATAAGTTTAAGAAGTTTAAATTTATGTGACAACTAATTCAACCCCCTCTTAGTTGTCTTCCCTTGTATTTCCAACGACTTCCATGTACTCAGTCTTGGTAGTTTACAATGTGACTACAACTTGTCACTTGCTCATCCAACTAATTGCACTACCATTTAATGTGAACACATATCCATTGGTGGATCTCTTGTTGTCAATGTCTCCTACCCAATAAAAATCCACATATCCATGAATGCTAACTAAACTCTGAGATCCAGTGGACTAACTATGATAGCACAAGGCATAGTCAATAGCACCCTTCAAATATCTGGAAACTCTCTTCACAACATCCCAATGCGATCTTCCTAGATTAGCCATAAATCGACTAAGTACTCCCACTTCTTGGGAAATGTTTTTCCTTGTACAAACCATTGCATACATCAAACTGCCAACTACACTTGCATAAGGCACCCTAGTCATGTCCTCCATCTTAGTAGGATATTTTGGACAATCTTCTATAGATAGCTTCATTCCTTGCAACATTGGAACAATGAGTTGCTTGTAATCTGTCATATTAAATCTCTCTAGGACAACATTAATATACTTGCTCTGGTTGAGCCAAAGTTTTCTATTTCCTCTATCCCTTCTAATTTCCATCCCCATAATGTACCTAGTTGCTCCTAAATCTTTCATTTCAAACTATGCTGACAACTAAGATTTTAAATTAGAAATCATACCCTTACTATTCCCAATGAATAACATGTCATCCACATATAGGGCAATAATAAGAAGTAAGAAAAAAATAGTCTTGAAATACACACAATGATCAAACTTCAATCTCACAAATCCCAAAGACAACACATAATTGTCAAAATTTTGGTACCACATTTTAGGTGATTGTTTTAAACCATACAAATATTTCTTTAACTTGCAAACCAAATTTTCTTTACCTTTTTCAATGAAGTGCTATAGCTGGGACATATAAATTTCTTCATTCAAGTCATCATGAAGGAATGTTTTCTTCACATCCATTTGCTCGATCTCTAAGTCATATGCTACTGCAAGTGACAATAGAAATCTGATTGATGTCAACTTCACCACATGAGAAAATATTTCTCCATAGTCAATTCCCTCCACCTTGGAACACCCTTTTCATGACCAACCTTGATTTATGCTTCTCAAAACTGCCATGCAGATTAATTTTATTTTTAAACACTCATTTGCACCCAATAGGCTTTCGACCTTCAGGAAAAGGTACCAGATCCCAAGTTTCATTCTTCTTCAATGATTTCATTTCTTCATTCATGGCTTCCAAGCAGCAACCTAAATCAAACATATCCAATGCCTCCCTAACCATCCTAGGATCATCAGTGTTAGCAACCAAAGCATAGTCACAACTAGAATCTAACATAGAAAAATGAAACCTTTTAGGTTGTCGCTTCTCATGTGTAGACCTCCTCACAAACTAGGGTTGAGGTTCTTCTTCATGATCAAAATTTTTAGAGCTTTTTGAGCTCTCCTCATTAACAGGTCCACTAGGAGTATGTAGTTCCTCCTTCTCTAGAGTAAGTGGAATTTCAACTACCTCCTTGTTCTTTGTTTCTTTCACCTCTAACTATAGATCAACTGTAAAAGGTTTCAGATCATGAAAGATTACACTTTTTCTATACAAAACCTTCTCAGTAACTAGATTCCAAAGTTTGTACCCTTTCACATCAATCCCATAACCAATAAAGATACATTTTACTGCCTTGTTCTCCAATTTAGATCTTTTCTCATTAGACACATATGCATATGCCTCACATCCAAAGACTCTAATGTGTCTCAAAGAGGGATTTCTACCAGACCATGCTTCCATAGGTGTTTTATCCATGAGTGCCGAAGTGGGAGATCTATTAATTAAATAGCATGCCATAGCTATAGCCTCAGCCCAAAACTTCTTTTCTGAACCAACACTGTTCAACATACTTCTCACCCTTTCCATCAACGTTCTATTCATCCTTTCATCAACTCCATTTTTCTATGGAGTGTAACCTGGAGTAGTCCTATGTCTTTTAATTCCATGGTCTTTGCAATACTTATCAAACTTTTCTAAACAATATTCACCTCCATTATCTGTCCTAAAGCATTTAATTTTTCTACCAGTCTGATTTTCTACCAAAGTTTTAAATTCCTTAAACCGACTGAAAACTTTTGTTTTTATTTTTAGAAAATACACAAATGTCCTTCTCGAATAGTCATATATGAATGAGACAAAATACACAAATTTTGATAACCAAGGTAGATTCACTAGACCAAATACATCAGCATGAATGTAATCCAAAATTATAGAATATTTATGAGGAATTGAATAAAAAGAAACATGGTGTTGCTTTCCATATATACAATGTTCACAAAATTCAAATTCAAGGTTACAATCATCAATCCCTTCAACCAGACTTTTATTTTTCAAGGATTTTAAGCCTTTTTCACCAATGTGGTTGAGCCTTTGATGCCACAACATAGTTTTCTCTTCTGGGAGCTTCACCTCTAAAGAGTTTGCACCAATAATTACAATGTTTTCCTTCTCTACTTGGTTTGAATTACATGACTTTACATAAGCACTATTACATTGTACAACATGTGCATCCAAGTTATACATAGTACCAGTTTTTGCACCCTTAGCCAACACCATAGAACCTCTAGTCATTTTACATATACCGTTCAAAAATGAAACTTGCACACCAACATCATTCAACTTACTTACAAATAAAAAATTACGAGCTAGAACTAGAATGTGCATTAAATCATTTATTCCTTTAATTCTTTCATCAAGAAATTAAATTCTAACTCTACCACGACCCATAATTTCAAGGTGAGAATCATCTCCCAGATACACCTTTCCACTGACATACTTTTCATATTTAAAGAACCAACCTCTATGAGAGGTCATGTGAAAAGATGCACTCGAGTCAATCGGCCAAACATCATCTAATGAATGAGTCACCAAGGCTGCAATGAAGGAATCAACATTGCTCTGAGAAGAACCATTATCGAAAGAATTAGATTTATTTTTCTTCTCCTCCTCTTTGCAATCTTTCTGGATATGTCTATTCTACCCACAATTCCAGTATTTCACCTTGGAATTTTTACCAGGAGACTTTGATCTCCCCTCTAACTTAAATTTTTACTTGTCCTTTTTCTTGCTTTTCTCTTTCGATTTGCTTCGAACAACAAGAGCTTCCTTGGCCATCTCAGAAGATTTCCTTCACATTTCTTCTAATAGAAGTGAAGCAACCACATCTTCCATCTTGAAAGTGGTTGTTGTACTCCCAATAGACATTACTAAATGATCCCAAGTGTGAGGCAAAGAACATAAAAAAATCATACATTGATCCTCGGCATCAACTTTCACACCAACATATGTCAACTGAGCAATGATCATGTTAAATGTATTTAAGTGATTTGCTACAAATGCCCCTTCCTCCATTTTTAAAGAGTACAACTTCTTCCTCAAGAATAACTTATTCACCAATGATTTCCCTTGATAAATATCACCCAAATTCTTCCATAGAATTTTAGTTTTCTTCTCCTCATGGACATTCAAGAGAATAGAATTAGCCAAGAAAAGTCTGATCAGAGCTTTGGCTTTTCGATCCTTTGCATCCTAGTCAAATTGAGATGTTACTATTGGTTTATTTTCAGAAATTACTTCCTAGAGATCTTGATCAACAATTAAATCCTCCATTTTGAGTTTCCACAACTAAAAATTTCCACCATTAAATATATCAATTTCCATTCTTCCAGATGTGCTTGCTAGGAAAAAATATATAAATCGATTATCTCTACAAAACTCCCACTCGCCAAAATCAACACAAAAAACCTGACTCACCCACAAGGATAACACAAATGGCCAAGCTCTGACACCACTGGTAAGGAAAGATAAGTGCAAAAATGCCTTCCAAAATTTCAATTTTATAGGAGAGAGATAGAAAAATTAAAAAAACTGCAAGTTACAGTTCACTTATGATACACATTCATGAATAAAGAATAGAGAATTAAAAATCACACAATTTGAAGAAAAAATTTATCATGGGAAAACCCTTACAAGAGAAAAACCCACACACCAAAGCAATGCTCACTTGTATTATAGCAAAAAAAGTCATTTACATACAAGATTAAAAACTTGCTCTTCTAGGTATTAGTTAACAGTGTCAATTTCAATTCTGGTAGCATAAAATTTCCCTGATCAACCTCTCAATCACTCTTAGATAACCTATCTATTACAATTGCCTACAATGAACTATGGAATTCACATACAGTTTCCAATCATTCCAGGAAGCCTATAATTACATCTCCCTACTGAGTTGAATAGTCATAACTATCATTACATTCTCTTGTTGGAATGTTGAAGAGACTAGGAATAGATTCTCATTGAATTCCAACACTCACTTCGAAAAGCATAATTGCCAAGATATTCAGTCATTGGAGTGTCAAAGAGACATGAGACCGTGTCTCTTCAAACACTCAATGTCACTTCGATACAAGTCTGTCACTTACTGCTTCATCCCATTGGGATTTCGAGCAAACGATTAACACCTCCCACTAAAATAGAGAGGTATCACCAATGTAGCTGCTTTCAACATTGACCGTGGTCCCCACTGAGTACTCTGTCCATCATGTCATCTACATTTCGAAGGGATTGACTTCAATGTCCTAGTAAAGTCTTCAACTCCCACCGATGTAGTGACTTAACTTCCCATCAAGACATCAGGGAGACTCCATTTCATGTCCCGTCAATATAACACTTTCCCACTGGTGAAAAAAAATAATCTTTGCAATGGGTTATCAAGGAGACTACTTAGATACTCTCTCCAACAAAGCAATGTCTGCCTGACACAACTTTACTGCCAATGCAAACTTGAAACATGAAGTCTGAAAAGCTTGTTAGGTATCGATGAGGCTTGCAACACTATCATGCCGACATTCAACTGTCATAGTGATGAAGGTGAAACTTGAATGCCAATAAGATTGAGTCACCTATTCTCAACAATAGTGTGCATTAAAAGTCATATTTTTAGGAGTGCAGACCTTGTTTCAAGCTTCTTCAGTTTTTTGGGTGCCCCTCTATCCTTTCTCAGTTCACTATTTTGATTTTTAGTTTCATATCTTGAGTTGCATAGTTAGGTTTACATATCATTGCATTCCTTTCTTTCCAAGACCTTGCTTGGTGGTGAACCCCCCCTTTTATTCTTTAATCACACCTCTAGGACACCTTATTGTAAATCTCTTTCCCTCATTTTCATCCCTAGATTGAGATCTCTAAGATTTCCTTGAATGAAACTTGTAGGAAATTGGTGGTTGTATCTCCTAAGACATAGAGTGGCAATTTTCTTCATTTCAATTTCATATGTATTAGTTTTCAATTCAATGTGATAAAAATATTGTTGAACTAGTTAGAGATAGTATTTCATATGTATTAGTTTATTATGCATTAAGGAAATAAAAAGTGCAATTAAACATATTAAAATGACATATTTTATTTTCATTTAATATATATGTCCTAGTTAACTCATAACTCTCTAGGTTAAAAATCAATGAAGGATATGAATTATTGGACCATGGGGAGATCCTGATATTTATGTGGCCCTATCTTCTATTTTAGTAGATTGTTGGTGTTTTTATCTAAATTCAACTAATGTTCTTTCTTGGGGATATTATCTTCAAGAATTTTATTCAATTTCTCATGGATAGATCAGATTTTATAATAATAAAAAGTTGTGAACATAGATTTCCCTAATGGAAAAAGATAGTAGTGGCATATATAGAGTTAGCTTCTTACTCATGCAAATATTTTATCTAAGTTTTGGGGTAGTTTGGGACATCTTCCTACTCTTTCCTTTGTACTTTTGGCCACTTGAGATATTGGTTTTAATTTTATTCTTTGGAAAATTTGTCTGGAAATAAATTGTCTAATTTTTCAAGGTTATCAAAGTATTATTGGGTATGTTTGGAATTTTTTTTGGACTTGGGTAAAATAAACCTTAATGGCTAAGTTTTCTATTGGTGAAGTTTTAACTTCTTGGGATATTTAAAATTTGGGGAAAATCTATTTAGATCATTTGGTTAGCATTGTTATTCCTTGCTCTAGGATTAAAAAAATCTCATAAGGTAAATTGTCCCCTCCTCCAATGGGTAAAAAAAATTATAATGGTTCTTCTTGTAGCAATCTAGGTGATACATGGATTGATATAATTGGGTGGGATAATGTTGGTATATTTCACTTCTTTTTTTCTTCTACTTTGAGGGTTGACAATATTAATCTCATGGAGACTTGAGGCATACTTATGGGTTTGGAGAAAGCATGTGAACTAAGTGAGAATAAGATAATATGTGAGATCATGAATTCCTTGATTTTAGTCTTACTTCAAAATAATAGGTCTCATGAATGTTCTTGGAGGCTAGAATATTTTGTGGACCAAATTATTTACCTTTCATGAAACTTTGATTCCATCTTCTTTTTCTTATTCCTATAGAATGGAATGTTGTTACAAAGTATTTGGCTAAATGGGTCTCCAATATTGAAAATGCTTGGATTGTTAAATATTGGGAGTCCTTGTATTTTGCTCAATATTTGTAGCTTATTCAACTCCTACACAATGATTTAGTTTGATTATTTTTGTCCTTTTTCACTAGGATTTTTTGTTTTTATAGTTTTATGGATTCCTTTGTTTCTTGGATGTGGTGTGTATATGGTAAAACTCCTTTGATAATCATCCTTTTGGATCTAATGATAGCTATTGTTTCTTGGAAATATTTCTATAATTTTTTCTAAATACTTAATTAATATAAATATTTAGCATTTTTTCAAAAAAAATTTGTAAACATGAGAATTCATCATCTATCCATATATTCATATGCATCCATCCATCCATACATCATAAATTTTAATTTTTTTATATATTCATACAAATGTAAGGAAATATTAGGTAAATCTTAAACATCCATATGCATAGGAATAAAGTTACATCCATAACATTAACCAAAGACAAAGTGTGATCATATCTTAAAAAATGAATCTTAACATGTATGACCATCAATTCTTGAGAATAATGGCTCCCTCATGGGAGACATCAAGAATAAGAAATGAATGTGTAACTATGTATCAATATATAAAATTCTCCATGGAAGGGAGCAAGTAAAAACATTTGTCAACATAATTAGGTAGGAAGAATCATGAAATCAATAAATATCTAGATCATCCATTTGATCCTTACTATTGAGGGCTCTTAGACGTCTACCATTTTCTTCTCCTTGTTATCTTTGAATAGGAAAGAGCTCTCTATCTATCTATCCATTAGTTTGGGAACATTCCTAGCTCATGATCCTAGTCTAGGAGTTTTTGCAATGGTTAGTTATCCCTAATTCTCATCCTTCTCAAAATAATTTTCTCCACCTTGAGCTATTGATCTTAAGGCCATAATATCCTAACTTACATGGTGGGTGGAAGAAAACACATATATGTGTCATTCTACAACTTGATGCAGAGGGTCAGGGATCTTTGCAAGAAACACCAGATAACAAGAATAACAATGTTTCACTTCTCAATCTCTCAACTAGGCACCAACCTGGAGATAAAGCCTCAACTTTGTACTCAAGACTTAATTGTTTCCCTTATGGTTCCAAACCACTGAAATGATCTCAAAGGACTCAACTTAACCTGACTCAAATGGGTTTCAAGCCCTAACCCTCTGTTTTGAACAAAACTCACTTTTGCTGCTCAACTATATTTCTAGCCCTATTAGGCCTTTGGCAATGGATTCTTGACTTTTTCCTCAAACTTTGCAAATGAACCTCCAATATAATGGTTGTTTCAGGTGTGGATTGTGATGACAAACATCATGCCAACTCCTAGACATCACTTTTTTTAGACAAACTTTCTTCAAGCCCTACTGTTTCCTCAAAATTAGGCCTAATTAGCCCTATTTTTCAAAGCAACCCCTCTTCAAATTTGTCCCCTGACCTTGAAAATCTCAAAGTCTTCCAAAACATTCCCAAACCAAATATTTTTAGACTTTTAATCTTCCATGTTACTCTTAACATGCCCAATTACAAAACCCTCCCTAATTTGGCTTAAAACTAGGGCTTTTTGATTCTAGGGCTTCCAAACACTTCCAAGACTTAAATTTTAACTTTTCACCATTAATTCATCATGGCTCAACTATTTCAACTCAAAATTATACCCCTTGTTAAGGCAGATTATCCACTGCTATACCCTAGGGTCCATCTTCATGCCTTTTTCATGCTAAATCATTGTGCACACTTCAGTTTTCCATCTTTCCTACACATTTATTTGTTAGTTTCTTTTGGTACATGTTAGATTTGATCCATTTCATAGAGTTCCAATAATACACTCCTTGAAATGGATCATTCATTCATTTTAAAGCCCTCAAAATAGTACAAATATGTCTTTTCCTGTAGACAGTCAGCAAAAAATGTACAAGGATAAATCCCTATTGTCTTTCAGAGCATTCAAGGGTTTGAAAACATGCAAATACCAGTGCTTAATCCATCACATTGAATCAAAATTCAATAGGAAATCAATAGAATGCCAAGAAAACACAAAATGATGAAAAAAACTGTAATTTACTGCTTTTTCTTGAGAACAATCCGTACAAGTCCTTCAAAAACTCATCAACCTCCATACAAGTGATTCTCCTAGGGTTATAGATCAATTCCCCAACTGTCCCAACCAATTAAAGTCAGTTTCCATTACATTAAGGTTAATTAAACCCCTAAACTCACTTTCCCGCCCAAACTGAAATTTGAAAATTTGAAATTACAAACTCTCATTTTATTGATTTATACTGACTAAAAGCTATCTAAACTTCAATGTCTAACCATAATTGACCTAATTAGAACATTAATAACCTACCTACACCTCTTGGACACTATTGGTCCATTTATAAGGTTCCTTGGTCCTATGGTCCTTTCAGGACCCTTAGGACTTTTAACATTCTCATTACATCTATTCATATCAAATGCCATTATAGGCCCCAAGACACCATAATTAATGTTTTGACTTGCTTGGAAGGTCCTCCTGACCCTTTCACTCTCCTGGTTCTTGAAGAGCCCCTTGAAGACCCTGGGTGCTCCTGCACCATTCTCCCCAGGAAAGAAAGAACTCTTGCCCCAAGAAGTGTCCCATGTGTTGCCACCAAAAGACCTTTTGTTCTCATGTGTTTTCATCTTCCAATGAGCAGGTATGTAGTCCCCCAAAGTCACTGTCTTTCTCTTCTGCCAATCTACATTCTTGATAGAACCAAAATATGGATTAGTGTGTCCTCTTTGCTGCTTGAGAATAGTAGGTTCTTGTGCCCTGCTCCTACCCTCATTCCACTGCCTCCTTTGTGAAAGAACTCCAGTATTATCACCCTTAATCATAGGGCATTCAATACCTCCAACCCTGATACTGTCCAAATCCCACAAAGTCTGATTTGAAGGACTGTCCACCACATAACCCTGCTACAACTTGTCTTTTTTCTACCTACTAATGTCTTCCCCTATTTCACCCTGCTTATTCACCTACAAACTCTTCTCAAAACAAATCACAAAAGTATCATTAGACTGCTCCAAAGGTAAAGGAACCAACTAATATTTAACATCTCCTTTGTGAACCAAATATGTGTTAAGAAACCCATCATGCAAAGTTCTTCTAACATACTGCCATGGCCACCCCAAGATAATATGACCACAAGTCATTGGAATGACATCACAAAGTACTCTATCTTGATATGAACCAATTGAGAAATCAACAAAATCTCTCTTACCAATCTCTACATGTTGTCCTTGAGTTACCCAAGTGGCCTTGTAGGGAGTAGGATGATCAAATTTTTCAATCCCTAGCTTGGTTATCATATCAAGTGAAACTAAATTGCTATGGGACCCTGAATCTATAAGCAATCTGTAGATCTTACCATGACTGAGACAATTTGTTTTGAAAATGGTTACCTTTGGTGCTTGATGAAGTCTTTCTCCTTGCTTGATCATAAGAAACTCACCATTAGTCACAGGGTCTGCCATGAATGTTTTTGGTTCCTCCTTCTTGTCTTCTTCTTCTTGTACCAAGTTAGCTCTCCTTTCTTAGCCTTTATCAGCTTGTTCCCATTTATGACACTTGAAGGAAGGATGCCCTGGTTCATTTCAATTGAAACATCTACTTGTGAATGTTCCTCTACCTTGTCCAAATCTGCCTCCTCCTCTTGGAGTGTATCCACCTCTTTGATCAGAAAATGCTTCCTTGCCTTTGTCATTGATGCTCTTATCATTACTACCTTGTCCTTGCTCTCTATTACCTCTGCCCTTGTTTGAACTACCTCCTCTTCCACCATTACTTGATCTTTCTTGCTTCCTCTTCACCTTTTCTTTTGCTTTAATGGCCAATTGAAAACATTCTCCCAATGTCCTTGGCAATTGCAAACCAATCTCATATTGTAGATTGTACCTCAAGCCATTGATGTACCTGGCTATTTTCTCATCCTCTTCTTCATAACCTCCTCTGATACTAAGCTTGTGAAATTGCTCAGTATAGGACATAACATCCAAGTCCTTTTGCTTTAAATTCTGCCTCATCCTTTTCACATGAATGGTATAATTAGATGGTAGGAACTACTCCTTGACCAAACTCTTCATCCTTTCCCATGTAGAGACTATTGCCAATCCTCTAGCCAACCTATCATTCTGAAAACTAGTCCACCATGTCAATGTTGTGCCTCTCAACTTGGTTTTAGCAAACTTAACCTTCCTCTCTTCATCCATCTCCTCAAACTCAAAGTAGTTCTCTAAGGCATCAAGCCATCCCAATACCTCTTCACTATCCATCTTCCCTTGATAGATAGGAAAATCTATGTGACTCTTTCCTCCATGACCTTGTACTGCCTTCAACAACCTCGCTAACCTCCTTTCCTCAGGGTCCTCTATCTCATCTGCTTGTTGTTCGTGATTTACCCTCACATGCTCTTCATCTTCATCATTATCTTCTTGGTCTTCTTGGTCTTCTCTCCTCCTACTCCTCTCAAGGTTATTTATCCTTGCTTGCATGGTCTCTCTCTCCCTTCTCCATTTCCTTTATTCTCTTGCTTTGTCCTGCTCTCTTGTTGCTTCTTGTTCCATTCTTTCTCTTCTCTCCCTTCCCAAGATCTCCTTCAACTCTTCCAACTCTCTTGCCAATTGATTCTTTGGTGCCATTGCTATTTCTTCAATCCCTAAAGGACCTACTCACTACTCTGATACCACTCTGATGTAGAGGGTCAGGGATCTTTGCAAGAAACACCAGATAACAAGAATAACAATGTTTCACTTCTCAATCTCTCGACTAGGCACCAACTTGGAGATAAGGCCTCAACTTTGTACTCAAGAATTAATTTTTTCCCTTATGGTTCCAAACCACTGAAATGATCTCAAAGGACTCAACTTAACCTGACTCAAATGGGTTTCAAGCCCTAACCCTCTGTTTTGAACAAAACTCACTTTTGCTGCTCAACTAGATTTCTAGCCCTATTAGGCCTTTGGCGATGGATTCTTGAATTTTTCCTCAAACTTTGCAAATGAACCTCTAATCTAATGGTTGTTTCATGTGTGAATTGTGATGACAAACATCATTCCAACTCCTAGACATCACTTGTTTCAGACAAACTTTCTTCAAGCCCTGCTGTTTCCTCAAAATTAGGCCTAATTAGCCCTATTTTTCAAAGCAACCCCTCTTCAAATTTGTCCCCTGACCTTGAAACTCTCAACAGTCTTCCAAAACATTCCCAAACCAAAGATTTTCAGAATTTTAATCTTCCATGTTACTCTTAACATGCCCAATTACAAAACCCTCCCTAATTTGGCTTAAAACTAGGGCTCTTTGATTCTAGGGATTCCAAACACTTCCAAGAATTAAATTTTAACTTTTCACCATTAATTCATCATGTATCAACTATTTCAACTCAAAATTATATCCCTTGTTAAGGCAGATTATCCACTGCTATACCCTAGGGTCCATCTTCATGCCTTTTTCATGCTAAATCATTGTGCACACTTCAGTTTTCCATCTTTCCTACACATTTATTTGTTAGTTTCTTTTGGTACATGTTATATTTGATCCATTTCATAGGGTTCTAGTAATACACTCCTTGAAATGGATCATTCATTCATTTTAAAGCCCTCAAAATAGTGCAAATCTGTCTTTTTTTGTAGATAGTCAGCAAAAAATGTACAAGGATAGATCCCTATTGTCTTTCAAAGAATTCAATGGTTTGAAAACATGAAAATACCAATGCTTAATTCATCACATTGAATCAAACTTCAATAGGAAATCAATAGACTGCCAAAAAATCACAAAATAATGCAAAAAACTGTAATTTACTGCTTTTTCTTGAGAACAGTTCGTACAAGTCCTTCAAAAACTCATCAACCTCTGTACAAGTAATTCTCCTGGGGTTATAGATCAATTCCCCAACTTTCCCAACCAATTAAAGTTAGTTTCCATTACATTAAGGTTAATTAAACCCCTAAACTCACTTTCCCGCCCAAACTGAAATTTGAAAATTTGAAATTACAAACTCTCATTCTATTGATTTATACTAACTAAAAACTATATAAACTTCAATGTCTAACCATAATTGAACTAATTAGAACATTAATAACCTACCCACACCTCTTGGACACTATTGGTCCATTTACAAGGTTCCTTGGTCCTATGGTCCTTTCAGGACCCTTAGGACTTTTAACATTCTCATTACATCTATTCATATCAAATGCCATTATAGGCCCCAAGACACCATAATTAATGTTTTGAATTGCTTGAAAGGTCCTCCTGACCCCTGCACTCTCCTGGTTCTTGAAGAGCCCCTTGAAGACCTTGGGTGCTCCTGCACCACAACTATAGGAAATTACACATCAACTAGTAACTCATTTAATCACACTTCTAATGGTGCCCAAAAATTTATTAGAGTATTCTTGATGAAATATCTCCACTCACTCACAAAGCTTGCATCACCAAAAATGAAATGAAGGAGAAAGTGGTAGAGTCACATCAAACCATAACTGATAAAACATGCTAAGGTATCATGGCTAGTGTGAATCTATCATACGTCTAAATATAAATAAAATAAATGAACTAAAATGAAATACTCATTATGATCTCTAGGATGGTAATGCAATGGTGGTTGACAAGGTTTTGTCAAACCTTGCACTTTAATACATTATCATCTTTTCAACTCAAGTGGTGTCTAGAGGCTATATGCAATAGATAGGAAAATAATTTATCTTAATAAAATCCCTACTCCTAATCAACCTAACTGAATAATGGGTAAGTGAAAAAATATGGGAGGCCAAAAAGGGGTCTTAAGTGGCCACTTTTTTTTCTTTTGAAATCAGGAAATACTAACCTTGGACTTGAAATTGAGGATAGTTACACTCAAAATTTTGAGATGCAACAAAAACAAGGATTGCAGTGCTCCAAGTCTACTTTCTAAACTACTATTTTTTTTAAAAATGGTAGAGGGGTTCAAAATAGGGGGCCACATAAATTGGTGTTGTTTTTGTCAAAAAACATAACATAGTGACTTTTGTGGCTCCCTCAAAAGGTTAACATTTTTTTAGTAGTTTTTAAAATTGCTTCAGTGAGAAATTAGCTAACAATATGTAGTTTATGCCTAATTTTTCTGATCATTTTGTAATGAATATTTGATTTTTTACTAATTTTTAAAAGTGGACACTTCTTGAAAAATAAATTTTTTGTCGTGGTACCCCTATAATTTTTGAAAACTAATTCAAAATAATTTTTTAATTTTAATATGCGTATAGTGGAGTCTAGTTTCTAAAAATGTAATCTATTTAAAATTTCAATGAATGGTTAATTTATAAAGAAAAAATACCAAACACTATTTTTTTCCAAAAAATAGACACACAAACAAAAGAAATTATAGATCAAAGGCTTAACATTTTGAAATGTGAAAAAAAATTACATCGTTAGATAGGTAAGAGAGATCTTAACATTACCCAAGTGTTTGATTTGTTTGACCTTGAAACACGTGCAAAATTGATGCTTAGCTTATGTGAAATATTGTAGAATTTAAAAAAACACGTCTTTGGACATTGGGAAAGAACTCCGAGCCTTTGGGTTGGTATTCCAGAGAAAATACTAACCCTAAGGCTTGGGGATTCCCAAAGCAAGAAATAATGTCAGCACATTATAACACACTTACATTATATCTTGCCTTGTGTTAAATGATAGTCTGTTAAATGTATGTATGTATATTTGTATGTATGTATGTATGTATGTATGCTTGTATGATATATATGTATGTATGTACTCTTGCATGTATAAGTATGCATATATGTATGTATGTATGTATCCGTGTATTTATGTATGTATGTATGTAAGATTGTATGTACATATGTATGTAAGTATGCAAGTATGTATGTCTGCTTATATGTATGTATGTATGTCCTTAGAGGGAGGTATAATTTTAAGAGAGAGAAAGGGAGAGGGGGTGAAAGGGAGAGACTTAAGAGAGAGGGAGTGTGAGATAATGGGTTGGAGTGAGAGGGACTTAAATAGGTAGGGTGGGAGGGATAGAGGGAGATGGAGACTTGAGAGAGAGGGAGAGAGAGAGGGGGGGAGAGAGATAGGGAGAGAAAGAGAGAGTTATGTAGGTAAGGTTCCAAAGGGAGATACTTGAGAGATAGGGAGAGAGAGGGAGTGCAAGAGAGGGAGTGAGAGAGAGAGCGAGTGAGAGAGAGGGAGTGAGAGAGAGAACTAAGAGAGGGAGAGGGTGTGGGAGGGAGTGACCTAAGAGAGAGGGAGAGAGAGGGAGTTATGGAGAGGGAGTGGGAGAGAGAGAGGGAGGGAGAGACCTAAGAGATAGGGAGAGAGAGAGAGTGTGAGAGAGAGAGGGAGTGATGTAGATGGAGTGGGGGAGAGAGAGAGAGAGATAGAAAGAGATAGAGAGAGACAGAGACATAGAGAGAGAGAAAGACATAGAGAGTAGGGATTGATTGAGCGAGAGGTACATAGAAAGAGGGAGAGGGTAGATAGAGAGAATTAGAGAGGGTAGGAGAGAGGGAGGGAGAGAGAGGTGAGATGGATAGATAGAGAGAGAGAGGGATAGGGGTTGAGAGTATAGGGTTGAGGTTCCAATGTATAGGGTAGAGGGTTTAATGTATAGGGTAGAGAGTTGAGGGTTCAAGCATTTAAGGGTTGAGGGTTTAAGGGTTTAAGAGTTGAGGAATGAGGTTTAGGGTTTAAGGGTTTAGGGTTGAGGGATTATTATTGAGGGTTGACGGTATAGGGTTGAGTATATAGGTTTTAGGGTATAGGGTTGAGGGATTATGGTTGAGGATCCAACGTATAGGGAAGATGGTTGAGAATTGAGGGTTCGGGGTTTAATGTATATTATATAGGGTAGAGGGTTGAGGGTTTAAGGGTTTAGGGATTAGGGTTTAAGGGTTGAGGGATGAGAGATTAGGGTCCAATCTATAGGGTATATGGTATAGGGGTTGATGGTTTAGGGTTAAGGGTTGAGGGTTGAGGGATTAGGGTTGAGGGATTAAGGGTTTAGGGTTTAAGGGTCGAGGGTTGAGGGATTAGGGTTGAGGGATTAAGGGTTTAGGGATTACGGGTTGGGGATTGAGGGTTTAGGGTAGAGGGTTTAAGGGTTTAAGGATTGAGGGATTAGGTTTGAGGGATTAGGGTTGATTGTTTAGGGTATTGGGTGAGGGTAGAGGGTTTAGAGTTGAGGGTTTAAGGTTTTAAGGGTTGAGGAATTAGGTTTGAGGGATTAGGGTTGAAGGTATTGGGTTGAGGGTTGAGGGTTAAGGGTTGAGGGTTTAAGAATTGAGGGTATAGGTTTGAGGGATTAGGGTAGAGAGTTTAAAGGTTTATGGAGGGAGAGAGAGGTGAGATAGAGAGAGAGAGGGATAGTGGTTGAGGGTATAGGGTTGGGTATTAGGGTTGAGGTTCCAATGTATAGGGTAGAGGGTT